>CM045761.1:61082008-61582008 GCA_025200525.1 Camellia lanceoleosa
CACCGGCCTGTGACTTGGGATTAGGCGAAAGCCTGACCACCTCGGCCGAACTATCCTTGACCGGTTCATCATGATCAACCGGTTGCGAGGCATGCCGGCCTCCAACCGTTCTATCTCCAATCTCGGTCACACGAAGTCATCTTTATTGATTGATCGGTCCAGGGCGTACCGGCCCTGATCGCACCCACGGTGTAGCTCGGGCTACCTCTTAACTCGGTCGTCATCCGCTAACTTGAGCTCCGCCCAATACGTGCAATCACAGCATGGCTGGGCAAGAGCGTGCCAGACCGGTCAACATCTCCGACTGTGCAAGTCAGGCCGAGTCAATAGAGGACTTTGCTCGGCGTCATGTAGTCCGTCAAGTCTGACGTTGTATCAACTCGGCCGTACTGCCCGATGCAAATCTTCCCTCTCAATAATAATGTTTTACTTCAATTTAAGCGAAACCAATAAAAATGAGCTCGTTTCATGGGTTAAAACAGCCCCTAAAATTTGCATTGCTAAAATAAATCAAAACTACAATAACCAAGATCATCCGATTATAAGTTCTAATCGATCTTTTTAATAAAAAGTTAAAACAAAAAAGTTGTCTAGAATCACGTATACATGCCTCTGCTCAAATTTCATAATTTATCGAAGTCGTTTACTATTTTTCAAGATGTACAAATCAACACAATTCACACTATAACAATAAACTCGTAATTAAATTTTTTGTACCTTAACTCTACCACTTCGGCCTCTAATTCCAGCCTACATATATATCCCATGTGTCTCCCGTATACCTAACACCACTCCAAAGCCAAACTTGCACAGGAATATCGTCCTGAGTTTGACTCACACTCCCTGGATGGTTAGCATATACGAACGCGCGTAAATCAAAGCACTCGTCTACTCATGAGAACGAGACAACAATATATATATACACAACATCTCACTCATGAGAATAAACATAACGATGCCAAGCCTAAGGCATTCAAATAAATCTCATAATCCTCACTTTTTTTATACACCCTTTCTCACCATCACTCAAATAAAATAATAATCCATGGAGTCATGGTGGAGTATAAGGAATTTATCTATGGGTTCCTAATTCATTTTAATTTCATATAATACAACCATAAAATAAATCCATATAAAAACCCTAAGTCTGGCATATACAACTAATCAAAATAATTAAAATCAATCAATCATCTAAAAACCCTAAACCTTACATACACAACCAATCAAAATAATTAAAATCAATTAGTCATCTACATGCAAATATAAAATCAATTCAACATCAAATAAATATAAATAAATAAATAAAAACAAGGAATTAAACATAAATCAAGGAAAGTGGATTTTGTACTCACAATATTATTTTGAAGATCAAAGAATTATTTGAAGAACTAATAGAGCCACCAAAATAAAATCCTAATCTTTTTTATTCTTTTTTCCCACCTTCTTCCTCCATTCCTCTTTCACGCCACATAGCCACACAAGATAATAATAACCATAATAATAATAAATTATGACTCAAGAAAATTAGGGTCGCTACAAGTCTTGTTCTTGTCGATTGTTAGAAATTGATTCTTTTCCTTGCAAATATGGTTTTTATGCTATAAAAAGGAGTGAGAAGGATCTGAATTGTTTTCTTGATGATTACTACCATGTTCGTAGTTATTGTGATTCTTATTCGCATTCTATCTATTCAGCTCCTAGTATATGGAAGCCAAATGTAGTTCTTGATGATGACGTTGTTTTACCTTCCCTTTGTAAGAGCCAGTTGGACGTCCAAGAACAGAGAGAATACCTTTGAAGGGCGGATCAAGAGAATTAGGTGCAGTAAATGTGGAAAGATGGAAATTCATAATCGAAAGACATGTAAAGAAGCTTGCTTTAGTTGTATTGATTTTAATTGAATTACTTTTGTTGAGAGTTGAGAGGTGTTACTTGCATTGAATGTTTGAGTATTTTTTGAAAGATACATCATTTCGGTAGTTGCATTGAATGATTGAGGAATTTTTTGAAACGAAAATTATATTTTTTGTTGATATTTTTACAAGATTAAGTTTCACAGATTTATATTCTTTGATTTTGGTTAAATGCAGTTGATGTTTTTGGTGTTTTATACAGTGGTAAATTTATCCCTGGTTAGTTTCAATGAGTTGCTGGATTATTTTTTTTAAGAATGATAAATTTACCATTGTCTGAAGGACACAATCAAGCATTAATGGGGTTGCTGAATTTTGTTATTTTTGAGAATGATACATTTATAACTGACTGTGTGGAAAGAGTTTATGGTTTATTATATTTATGTCAGTGGTTGATAAATTTATCACTGTCATATCCAACCAAATGTTCTTTTTTACAGTGATAAATTTATCAGTGGCTTAAACTCAAAAAAAATCAATTGTAGGTAGTTTGGGACGAAGTTTCCCAATCTGTGCTACATTCCTGCCACTATGCAATTAACTTTCAGTGGGATCCTTGAAGCAAAATATTTCGAGTTTGTAATTCATTTTCAGATTAAATTGTTCTAAATTTCAGTTTAAGAAACGCTTTAGATGCAACAGTTTATTATCAGGTCTTGAATAAGATCATATTTCTTCATAAATAACTGGTTTTTGGAGTTAAATGTTAAAATGTATGTACAATTTGTTTTTTTGAATTTACTGTTAGAACTTTATCTCCACTCCATATACCCAGAATGGCATGTTCTTACATTCATTCCCAAACTTGAAAATATCTACAAATTGCAACAGTGTTTTAATTCTCAATTTGGACAGTGTAATAGTGTTTGTGTTTTAATTTTCAATTTAGATAAATTGTTTATTATTTTTTATATTGTTTTGTTTACTTGAATTAGGAAAAAAAATAAGAGTGAGAGAGAGAGAGAAAGAGTTGCTGATTTTTGTTAGTTTGAACAGTGATAAATTTATCAGTATAAAAAAAATGTCATGTTAGTAAATGAAGGGATCCAAACTTGTTATTAAGCATAAAGTAAGACTGATATCAAAGCCAGATCTGGTAAAAATATAGCTAAAAAAGACTGAATTTTCATTTAGTATATTGTTTGTAATTTTAACATTGTAACAACCAAGAATTATAATATTCATTGAAGTAAAGTACAAACCAAAATGATCAAAATATAGATAACACTGTAACAACCAAACAAGTCAAATGTATGAAGTATTCACATTCTAATAACTAAATGAATCAATGTTTCCTTTTTATTACATTGTAACAAACAAACAAGCAAAATGTTTTCTTTTCTTCCAGATCTGTTGATTAGTGTAACAATCAAACAAGTAAAATGTTTTCTTTTCTTTCAGATCTGTTGATTATTATGGAGGCAAGTCGTCAATGTTTTCATCAACTATTTATTGTTAAGCAGTTTGTTGGTCAGTTAAGAAGATAGTTAATATATCGGCTTTCAATTTATTGCATTCTTCTTTAGAAAAAGTAGACATTATGTTGATGCTGGAAACATATTGCTTTATGATATAGCAAACAAGGATTCCACAATCAAGCTTGCAAAAACATTTTGAAAACAAAATATTATAATTTGGTTTCGTTGCATTTTTTTTATAGGAGTGTTTTGTTATTGATCAACTTACGAAGTGTCTTCTTATTGTGGGTTGTTGATAACTCTCTCTAAATTAGGCAAATTAAACAAATCTATCACAGTTATAACAATTTTTATCATTGAATTAGGCAAAGTAAAGAAATTCATCATTGTATAGCAAATGTTATCACTCAATTAGGCAAATTAAGCAAATCTATTATTCTTATAGCAAATTTTATCACTGAATTAACAAAAGTAAACAAATCCATCATTGTATGGCAAATGAACATGAAGATATGATTATTATGAAGTTGAATATCACCAATAAATTAATACTGTATGATACACATTGAAAATAGTTTCAAGTTGAATTTTATCACTTAATTATAGTTATGAAAGAAGAAGGGAATCAAATACATCATTATAACAAATTTTATCACTCAATTAAGAAAATTAAGCAAATCTATCATTCTTATAGCAAATTTTCTCACTGAATTGGGCAAAATAAGCAAATCTGTTATTGTATAGCAAATGAACATGAAGATGTGATTATTATGAAGTTGAACATCACTTAATTATAGTTATAAAAGAAGAACGGAAGATGAATACAACTCACGTTTGATTCGCATGTTTGTTGAAGAAGAAGGGAATCAAATCCATTATTATAACAATTTTTATCACTCAATTAGGAAAATTAACCAAATCTATCATTTTTATAGCAAATTTTCTCACTGATTTGGGCAAAGTAAGCAAATCTGGCATTGTATAGCAAATTTTATCACTGGATTAGCAAAAGTAAGCAAATCTATCATTGTATAGGAAATGAACATGAAGATGTGATTATTATAAAGTTGAATATCGCTCATAAATTAATACTGTATGGTACAAATTGAAAATAGTTTCAAGTCGAATTGTATCACTCAAGTATAGTTATGAGAGAAGAAAGGAGGCAAATCTATCATTATAACAAATTCTATCACTCAATTAGGAAAATTAAGCAAATCTATTTTTCTTATAGAAAATTTTATCACTGAATTGGGCAAAGTAAACAAATCTGTCATTGTATATCAAATTTTATCACTGAATTAGCAAAAGTAAGCAAATCGATCATTGTATAGCAAATGAACATGAAGATGTGATTATTATGAAGTTGAATATCACTTATAAATTAATACTATATAATACACATTGAAAACAGCTTCAAGTCAAATTTTATTACACGATTATAGTTATGAAAGAAGAAGGGAAGCAAATCCATGGTTATGAAATAAGAAGAGAAGCAAATCCATCATTATAACAAATTTTATCACTTAATTAGGAAAATTAAGCAAACCTATCATTCTTATAGCAAAATTTCTCACTGAATTGGGCAAAGTAAGCAAATATGTTATTGTATATCAAATTTTGTCACTGAATTAGCAAAAGTAAGCAAATCCATCATTGTATAGCAAATGAACATGAAGATGTGATTATTATGAAGTTGAATATCAATCATAAATTAATACTGTATAATACACATTGAAAATAGCTTCAAGTCGAATTTTATAACTCAATTATAGTTATGAAAGAAGAAAGGAATCAAATCCATCATTATAACAAATTTTATCACTCAATTAAGAAAATTAAGCAAATATATATCATTCTTATAGCAAATTTTCTCACTGAATTAGGCAAAACAAGCAAATTTGTTATTGTATAGCAAATGAACATGAAGATGTGATTATTATGAAGTTGAATATCACTTAATTATAATTATAAAAAAAGAACGAAAAATGAATACAACTCATGTTTGATTCGCATGTTTGTTGAAGACGAACTAAACTGTAACACCCCTCGTCACTGATCATTGATAAACTACCGATTACTGCTAAACTGAGACTGATTATGATAAGTAATTGAACTGATTAAAATACTAGACTGATTGACTGAAATCTAAAACTGATTGATTGAGTATATCTGTTTGAATTGCATTTCTATTTGTTGCCTGTTTGATTATCTATTCGTGTTTTTATGTTTGAACTGCAAATTGAAGGCCTTATCGGCGGCCGAACTAGAAATTGATTGATGTTTTAGGACCATCATAATTTATGTGATTTTATGGCATGTTTAGTTAAAAAGTGATTTGGTATGATTAAATTAAATTAAAATAAGTTAAATTGCATTGTTGCACTTATTTACATCTTTGCCACATTAGTGGCCCACTCAATATAACATAATTGAGCCTTATTACACTTGCACATCACCATTTCATCAGCCATTCCCTTGTTATTGCCGACCAAGAGGGAGAGAAATGAGTGTTCTTGAGAGTTGGCTTAGAGAACTTGAAAAATTAAAGGACAATTGCCTAATTAAGCTTCTAGTCTTGTGATTGAAGACTTAGGTAAGGAGACTCAACCTCTCATTGTTGTGTTTAAGTTGATTCTTTCATGGTTCATGTCTAATTGAGAAGCCAAGCCATGACTTAGTTCTACCATGTTGAATTATAACTTAATTCATGTATGCATGTTTGTATTGTTGGCATTGGAGTTGATTTCATGGAAAATTGTTACATGCATGTCCAAGTTCTAGCTAAGGTCCATGAAACCATCTTGTTTTTGAAAGGTTTGGCTCATTAGAGCATGAAATTGAAGCTTTGAATTGGTTTAAATTCATGCATGTACATGTTTATCATGTTCTTGCAAGATTGGTTTGAATTTGTCTTTAATTAAATTACCTTTGGGTCTTGATTTTACAAATTGAGCTTTGAATCATATTATCCTATGTATTTACAAGTGTTTTCCCAACCCAAAAGAATTGATTTTGAATCATTGGAACTTGATTTGAGCTTGGAAGTTCAAATCTGGAAATTCTAGATTTTGGACTCCCGCTCGAGCAGGGAAAGTGGCGCTCGAGCGGGAAATTCGTGCTCCCAGTACTTAGCACTGTTTTGAAGTCCGCTCGAGCGGAATAATTGACGCTTGAGCGGGATCTTGTGTCTTACGCTCGAGCAGGTGTCGAGCGCCCATCGAGCGTAATTTTTGAGCATCCAGTACTTTTCACTATTTTACAATCTGCTCGAGTGAGGAAAGTGACGCTCAAGCGAGGAACCTTTGTCTGCATATCCGCTCGAGTGGGGAAAGCCACGCTCGAGCGGGACTCTGTTTTTTTGAAAATTCTGAAAATGTTTTCTGAATACATCTTTGCATCCTCATTCCATCTTAGACATTCTTAGGCCTAGTTTAAGACATCTTAATAAGGATATAGATGTAGAATACACCGAGGCAATTAGGGATTAAGTTATTATCTTTCCCAACTGTGTAGCTTAGTGTGTGTTCGATCTCTTAACTGTGTAGGGTTGGCGACTGGAGACGTGCTCTAGCTTACTGTAGCCTAGAACTCTGTGACTAACAATTGTGTAAAGATATGTTCAACTGAGAATGCTTTCTGACTGTTTAACTGAACTGCTTTCTGAATCGATACTGCTAATTGAATGAATGTATGTCCTATATTCTGAACTGTATTGTGGCATCCTTAGCAACTACTGTTTACTGTTATTATTACAGAGATCTCTGTCGGTTCCCTAGTTAGAACCACTACTGTTTACTGATTGATGGCCATCATTAACTGTTCGGTCCTTTAAGACCTACTGTTTACTGTACTGTTATGCTAATGGATGTACCACATATGACTGAATGACTGATATACTGAATTAATGAACTGTTTTCATTACTGTAAGGACATTCATTCTAAACCTCTTTACGCATTATGTTATTCACTAGGTTTTAGCTCACTGTTTATATATATATATATATATATGTAGGTGTTCAGGCACCAGACCAGAGCTAGGAGCGTGAGTTACACTCCCCTTTTTGTCAAGCCAACCACTGTGCCTCACTGCGAGGTTCCGAGCCTGCCAAGCCATGGCTTAGGGGTGTTTTTATTTCCCCCGTCTGTCTCTGTGTCAGTTTTGTATAACGGTATGGACTGATAGCACTGTACTAAACTGTTAATAGGGATTTGGTCCCTGTTCTGAATGATTGTAAATATTGTGCATACTGTTCTGTACTGAGCATATATATATATATGAAAAGTCTTTTTGCATACATACTGTTACAACTCATTGGACATTGTTTATTTACTGTTTTGGCTTCTACCATGCCCCTGTACTCTGTATTACTGTTAAGCAGGCCTTCGGTAATCACGGATTACTGGCCGATTACAGTGCTAAACCCATAGGGGCGGGTTTGGGTAGTGACATAAACAGGGAATATAGATTGAAATGGTAGAAGATTTGCTGGGGATCTGTTCAGAATTAGATTATAGATCGAAACAGAGGTGATTTCTTTGGAAACGATAGGAGATTCAGGGAAAATCTCTGCGTTTGTTTTGATTTCCAAATCGCAAATCGCCTCAGAATGGTTTCCAAATTGCCTCAGAATAGTTTCCAAATCAAAACAATTGAGAAAGAACGTGTGTGTCACGCGCATAGGGGAGAGCTCGTGATATCTTCTTTGCTTCACACATGTGGTGTGACATTGAGGGGTAAAATTGGAAACTGAAATAGGGCAGGACTTGGTGGGTAATAATTTGTTTCAATGGGACTAGCTGATAAGTTCCCCTAGAAAATTTATGACATATAACATTTTTATAATATAAAATTTAGAAGAAATTTTTAAGGGTCGGGCTTGACCTCGACCCAAACTATGTCAGCCCTCATGGGCTCCCACCAAGATTCAAGTCGGCTTAGGGCATCGGCCAGAAAATTAGGCCCAAGCCCAAGCCCAAGCCCAAGGGTATTTGGGCCTTGGGCAGGTTAGTAGGCCGAGCTCGGGCCGGGCTTGAGCAGGCCTAAATAATTTTTTTTCTTAAATTTTTTCTGCCAAACTTTTATTATTTTCCACTAAAAAAGACATTAGGTCTCGGACAGGTCGGGGCCTTGAGTAAGCCTTAAGTAGGCCCACGGGTCGGGCCAGGCTTCAAATAATAGCTGAGGCCCAAGGTCTTGGGCTGGGTTCGAGCCCAGGCCCAAACAGGCTTAAACAGGCCCTGCCTATCCCAGGCCGTGGACCATTTTTACACTCCTAAATTTTTAACATAGCCTTCGTTTAGGATTGGGTTGGCTTTTTGACTTTTTGGTTATTTTAACTTAGAGTTAAAATGTCTTGTTTGGGTATTTTGGCCAAAAAAATTAGACCCAAGCCCAAGCCCAAGCCCAAGTCCTAGGGTATTTGGGCCATGGATAGGTCGGTGCGCCGAGCTCAAGCTTGGGCCGGTGGGCCTGTGCCTGGGCTCGGGCTTGGGCTGGCTAAATAAAAAAAAATTTCCTACCAAAATTTTATTATTTTTCATTAAAAAAGACATTAGGCCTCGAGCAGGCCTTGAGTGGGCCTTAAGTAGGCCCACGGGCCGGGCCGGGCCAGGCTTCAAAATGATGACTTAGGCCCAAAATCTCTGGCTAGGTTTGAGCTCGAGTCCAAACAGGCCTAAACGGGCCCGGCCCATCCCAGGCCGCAGGCCATTTTTACACTCCTAAATTTTTAACATAGCCTTTGTTTGCGATGTAGGTTGGCTTTTTGACTTTTTGGCTATTAGCCTAAAGCTAAAAAATCTCGTTTTGGATAAATTTTTTGATTTTTTTTTTGTAAAAGAAAAAATAAAATAATTGTAATTTGAATGTAACATTTTGTCTTATTGACTTTTTTAGCCTATTTTTTCTTTTTGTGGCTAAAATAGCCCCAAAACCACATGCCAAACATAGCCATAAGTATACATTTAAAGTGACAAATTAAACACACACACACACATATATAAGGTAAAAATGAAAAATGAATTAATCACCTAAAAGTCCTATTTACAAATATTATGGTAACTCATATCCTATTTAAGATTTTTTGTACCTATAAGTCCTATTTAGTAAAATTGATAATATTATCATTTTTTTTCCAATTTTTAAAACTAAGAGCATTATATCAATTTTGCATAGTAATGTTCCAGATAATTATTTCACTAACTGATAAAAAAAAAAAGCATGAGATTAAACGTTTTTGCCCTTCTATTTATTTGTTTGATTCAACTATCAAATAAAACTGAGAATATTAATAGTTTTTTCAATTTTAAAACTAAGAGCATTATCTGTTTTTTCATTTTTATTTTTTTTAAAATTTTGCGCATCAATGTTCCATCATCATGCTCCTTTATAGACACAAATTTTCAGTTTTGCACAAAAAAATAATTCAATTTTTTCAATTTTTTTTTTCACTCATAATTTTCTTTTTACTTTTTTTAATTTAAAATTTGATATTTTAAAGTTTTGAAAATTAAAATAAATGTCAAATCATAATGTTCCTTTATAGATGATTATAAATAATGAACAATCATTTTTGAAGGGCAATTTCAACTATTAAAATTTTGGAAAATGATTTTCGGCTCGAATTTTGTACCCCCGAACAACTCGAATCCAAAAAAAAAAAAAATCATTTTCCATCTCATCTCATCCCCAACACTCTTTCTCATTCCCAACACTCTCTCAACTCTTCAAATCCTCCATAGCCGCGATTCAACTGTTTGCAAACCCATATCATTCAGAGAAGCAATTCAACAGTCGAACCGCGATTCAACTCGTTTATGAAACCCATCTCTCATTCGAAGCAACGATTCAAGGAATATGTTGTTGATGTGAATGTGGGTATAATATGATCTTTTTAGCTCATTTTCTTTTGAAATATCGGAAGTATTCTGAAAGGGTATTTCCTTTCATTTTGCTCTGCAAACAGGGCAAATTTGGTTTCTATGTTTTACATTAGAAGTAATGCAAAGGAAGTGGAATGAGTGGGAGCATTCTACAGTGAAAATGGCATGGCTGTGGCCTGGTTTCATGGTTGTTAGGCATATCGCACAAGTCCTCTACAATTAAAAAGAAATGCAAGTGAAAAGAAGATTTGCAGACAGAATCAGGAATAAAAAATGTTACAAATCAAAGAGCTTAAAAAGTAAAAATTAAAGGACATAATTAAACTAGCTTTGACATAATCCTAAAGCAATTCCACCTATACAATCAAAACTCCAGAACTCAGCTGCAGACATTTTAGATATTCATGAAGGCCAAATTAAAATGAATATCTCTTTGTTCTCAATATCATCTCTCCGCAACTTTTCCAAAAGAAATGAGATATTTTGATGATGCTTTGATTAGCTCATCTAGTTTGTTCAAAAATAAAATTGAGACACTGAGGTGGTTAGAAAGAACAGTGACTTGCTTTCAAGTTTTCCTACTGACGGTGGGCAGAGATTTCCGGATGGCGAGCTCGGCAGAGTTTTTCGCTGGTCGTCGGTGGTCACCCAGGTCGGTAGTGTTAGCACCGATCGATCTTAGCGGTGGTCGCTCTCACCTATTCTTCTTCGACTGGTTTCTCTCTCTCTCCTCTCCTCTCTTTTCTTCTATTTCTCACGCGTGGTGTCAATTGACCAATGTTGCAACTGGGCCAAACATTCAAAAATCACCTTTTTTAATTTCGGGCGATTCGGGGAGCTCATTTTCGAGCTACATAGCGGAGTCGTAAAAATTTAATGGGACTTGAAGGTCTAAAAAATTTTAGTTAGAACTTAATGGAGTATAAATTTATAAATTATGACTTGTGTGTAAATACCAAAAAAAAAATAGTGATATAAAAATTTCACAACATTACTTGAAAGGTTTAAATTGAAACAATTTTTTTTTAACAAGATGCAAAAGTATAATTTTCTAAAAGTTAACCTCGGCTTCACATGTCTCCACCCCTGAATATAGCAGCTATATTTAAGGCAAATAGTAAATTTTTTTGAAAAATCCTAGCAATTTATAAGATTTAATAATTCACCCACAATGATATAATAACGGAATTGAATTTTACTTCAATTTGTGATAATTTAAAAATCGACACATAAATTATCATATTGTAAAATTTAAATTGTAAGTCCCAATCTTTTCCTTTATATTTTTTTTCCTTCTCCAATATACTCGTTGTCTTTGTTGTTAAATGATCTTTTTCCTCCTCCAATAATACTTGGGTTGGATTTGAGAGCACTTAAGAGGTCTGTGGAGCTTAAACAACAATGTAAGTGTTCCACAGCAAATGCAATGCAAACCAAAACTTGTTTCCAATTGATTTTTTCACGGTGTATGAGAACAACTTAAAATTATGTTAAATTATTATTATTACTTTTTTTGAATTATTTTTATTTTTAGTAATTTTTCTTCAAAATTTTATTTTTTTAAATTTTTTTTAGTTCATCTTGTGTGGACCAATCTAAAAAGAAAAAAAAAAATAAGCCAAAAATCTGGCTTTTTTCAAATTTATTTTTTTCTTTTACTTTTTTGGTACATCTAGCTTAATAGAATCCAAAAGTTTAACATTTCTTGAAAAAAAAAAAAAAATTTAAATTCACTACAGATAAAAATAAATAAATCCAAACACCTTAGGCCTTTTTGGGAAGACCAAAAAAAAAACAGCTTATTAGCTTATTTGCTTATTTGAGTCACATCACTTCTCTATTTTTTTACATATTTTTTTTATAATAAATCAATAAATTAAATTAAAAAAAAAAAGGTCAATTTCCAAAATAGAACTAAATAGATTGTATGTACGCCATAATAAAATAATATCATGGGTTGAGAGGAAGAGGACGTGGGTATGTTAATGCTCGCAAATATAAATGTCGACATGTCCATTAAATGTTAGGCGAATGAACAATTGATTTGCATAATTTTTCAGGAAAACTTGTGGAAAATGTTAACAATTTTTTTAATATAAAATTGTGGGTTAGATAAAATTAATTCTTCGGTGGTGTTACATGTATCAATTAACACTAGTTATGACATTATTATTGACCTCACTCATTATACAAAGTACAAATATCAAAAATTTCTTAAATTATGTCACATCATCAATTGACACAGTAATTAATATACTAATGGTTACATACATTATTCAAATTAATTTGATACAAATTCATGTTAGTTAGTTCATACGCATCCTTGGGCCCCACTAAGTTTAATTCTTGGGTCTAATATATCTAAGAGATGAAACTTGGATAAGATATATTAAACAATAAGATTGATCTGAATTAAATTTTTTTTGGGTGTTTTAAACTTCAAGCTGGATCAGGACAAAGAATTCGGCAATCCAAACAACCCAAACTTCACCCCCCCCCCCCCCCTCTCTCTCTCTCTCTCTCTCTCTCCCTCTATATATATATATATATATATATTTATACATTTTAACATTTGAGCTTTTAATACATTCTCCAAGAAGAAGAAAAAAGTTAGTATTGTGGGATGTTAATTGTGGTAGTTTCTTATTTGATTTTTATGAATAGTTTATTACCATGCTTTTTATGAGTGGAATATTTATGAACAGTTTGTTATAATTATTATTTTTATTTTGTAGTGATATATATATATATATATATTTAAATTGAGAATTTATGAATATTCGAAAACAAGTTAGAATATGTCATGATTAGTCTAAAAAAAAATTATTTCAAGACTTCTAGTCCAACAAAGGTAAAATAAAAAATTAAGAATAATATCCATTTTTTTGTGAACAATTTGAGCATAACCCAAACTAAATTTATTGAGATTGAAACGGGCTTAAGATAAATATCTCAGGCCTACAAGCCCACCGTGGATGGGCTAGGAAAAACTGAGCAGCACTTGGGCTGGACTTGGATAGGTCTTGCATTGAGCCCAAATCGCCTGACTTTCACCTCTATCCTTTTATTATGATTATTTTATGAATAATATTATATGTATCAATTGATATATCAATTAGTGTACTAACAGATAATGTAAGATAATTTTAGAGATTTTAAGTATTTGTAATTTGTATAATGGATAGGGTCAATAATAATATCATAACATATGTTTGTACACTAATTGGTAAATCAATTAGTGCATGTAGGCACCACTGTTATTTCATAAAGTTTCTATGTACTTTTTTTGACAATTAAAAAAATTAACCAATTAATTAGAGAAATCCATAGAGAATACTAATTATTAGAAATCAAAAGTGATATGATATGCAGGCAATGATCTCATCTTGTAACAAAAAATAAATCTTATTCCAATTGATCATAAACAACATGATACATTCTCTCTCTCAAGTATTACTTCACACATATGATATATATATATATATATAAATGTTACTAAACAAAAGTAACTTAATTGATCTGCTGGATTGGAAATGTATTTTGTATTTGTGACAATTGATTAAATAGAAGCTGGAGAACAAGCAAGGGATTCAGTAGAGGCCGGACCAAAAGCTTCAGCAGAGACTGGACCGTAAGCTGAACCGGAACTTGAAATCTGAATCATTGCACGGCGTGGATTGGTTTGCTCAATCTTGCACAACTCCGGTAAAGATGTTCCTGTATTGTTCATGTGTGAATTTCATTTTGTAAATAAAAATATCTTTGAGAATTTTTTTGTTATTTTGTTTTAAAGTAAAAGACAATTATTGAATAATATTATACTCTAAGAGATATATCATCGTCTTGTTTAGATGAAAAAACTCAATTAAATATTTTTTGAGTTATTTTAGTACAGTAAAAGTGTACTATTATAAAAATTTGTTACAAGTTACTTTAGCAGTACGTGGTATTTATTGTATTGAAAAGACATTGATTTGCTTTAGCAGTATATTTTATTGTGTTAAAATGACATTGATGCGCTATTATATGAATTGAATTTGTTACAAGTTGCTTTAGCAGTATTTATTGTGTTAAAATGACATTGATGCTCTAACAGTGTAGTATTTTATATTGTTATCTGTCACAAATTTTTAGTAATAATTCTTTAATGTATTTATTTTTAAGTTAAAAATGACAAATTAAATACATGGGTTTGTTCATAGATTTAAATTTATATTTTATATTTAATTTATCATAATTTATTTATGTATAATTAACTCTCATTTACTTAACATAATTGTAATTAATGATAAATTAAACTAACGGTATCCATGTAATTTTATCCCTCTCCCAACACACACACACACACACACAAATAATAAATCAATAGATGTACCTTTTTCAACAGAAAAAAAATAATAATAATAATTAGTCAAGGTGTAGGATAAAATAGCAATATGCTACTTTTTGTGCTAAATTTGGCACATGAAATAACAAAGTGTTACAAAGCATATACTATGATGTTGGAGAAAGTATTTTTTTTAAACTATATTGTACTATTGCAATACTGTTACACCTAAATACGATATTATTAGAGGATCTTTAATCTTTACTCTTTTTTCTTTTGTTTCTTTTTTTTGTCATCAAATTTTAATGAAAATTTAATTTAAAGCTTGATTTGGTTTGGAACACTCCAATCCCTACCCCGCCCCCAAAAAAAAAAATTTCATTAAATCTTTTTAAATTTTTTTGAACTTGTCCTAAAAATCTATTTTAATCCTTTTTAATTATAAAAATAAAATAAAATCTTTTGGTAAAGGATATGTTTAATTTTCATTTGGTAAAAATTTTGTCTCTACTTTTTTGACACAGATTTGATGATAGAGTACAAAAAGTATGATGAGTTAAAGGAAAAGCATATCACCTTCAGCCAAAGCCAAGTTGTAGTAGAGATCAACAATGTTAGGGCAGTTTTGGTAACAGGGACGTGCACAGAGCTTGGAGGTGAATTGAGGCTCGATGAGTGAGTCCGATGAGATCCCAACTGAGTATCTATCAACTCCACATGCACTAACGCACTCCTCACTCTCAATCCACTCTGGCATGTTCTTCACAACCACCTCTGATGTCTTGCACTGGTATGCCGCCTCGGTGCCTCCATTCGACGACGGTGTCTGAGTCTCTAATAGGCATCGCTTCCCCGAAGAGGCGATGGAGAAGGTGCACATTCCGACCGGCAACTCCTCACATACAATATCACCTACATAGTATATCCCATGATGTTTAATGTTAAAAATAAATAGCCCAATGAAAAATTATTTAGTAGTTCTAAGAGGGTTGGTAATCTCCATCTACTAATGAGTTCGAGCAAAAAGAGATGGATGGAGCGGATTTGGCCAACCAAGGTCGGTTTAGTCGGATCCATCCATCCATCTATCTATTTTGTAATTAGTGCTCTTATTACTGTGAGAGTGATGATTGCGAGACGTTGTTGTTCCTTTTGGTGAGACTTTATTTTATAAAATTAACTGAATAGTCATATTTATGTAAAAACTCAAAATGATAAGATATCAATACAGCATGTTCGGATTATATTTGTCTTAAAAAATTGAATAATATATTTTATAAATTATGTTTAATGTTCATTTTAAATATATATGTACATATATGATAAGAACAATTGCATTCATAATTTACTCAGTAAACTTTATAATATAAACAATTTCGATCATAGAAGTGGAGGCCACTGAAAGATACGAAACCTTAATTTGTCCAAAAGCAAAAAAATAAGGACCGTCATCCGTTAAAGAGTGCTATCATATTAGTTTGTTGAGTTGATGTGCCAAAGATTATTGAATAATTACAACACTATTTTGGTTAAAGTTATACAAGATATAAATAAAATAAGATTTGTGGTTGTGGATTACCTAGAGCTCCTTGGAGGAAGAGAGAGAAAACAAGGAAAAGGATCATGGCCATTTTTCTTTGTGAAGAATTTGATGCTTTGAAACAAAATGTTGAGTCTTTCAGAGGTGTTGAAGAATGGAAGTGGAAAATGTTTTGTATGGCACATTTGGGATATAGAAAGTGGTGTGCTTATATAGAGGAGAAAGATTAGCGAAAATTAATATAAAATGACATTATAGACAATAACGAGAATAATAGTATTTGACACGTTGTTTTGATCGTAACAAAACCGTCTTAGGTTAGTTTTTTTTTTTTTAATAATTTGTTTGTTCATTTTAGATGTTCTTTGAAAATTATGGGAACAGTTGGACACTTGGCAAGAACAAGTTTTCTTGTATTCAATGTAAATCATTTTTATGGTTTCTTCTTGGTGTATATAATGCAAGGGCGGCTCTACTTTTGAGTTAGGGAAAGGTTCGAGTTGGCTGGCCAATCCAACTCATTGCATTTTTAAGAGTTGAAGATTGATATTTAAGTTTATTGGATCGAATTAGAATAAATTTTTAAATGGGTGAATTACAATAATGGTCCATATAGTTTGGGGTTTGTATCATTTTGGTCTCTAACTTTTCAATTGTAACACATTTGATCTTGAATTTTGAATCTTGTTCCAAATAAAGACAATTAAAGATACTATTAGATTTGTCAAGGGCAAAATCGTCAATTTGATAAAATATAAATATAATTTGACAAAAATAAATGTCAAAAAATTATTTTTGAATTTTAAAAATTATTTCTACCTATTAAAGATAAAATTATATAAAATTGATAAATCTTTTAGACATTTTTTTTTACCAAATTAATTTTTATTGTGTATTTGGATGATGATCATGTAAGATTAATTTTTAAAAACTAATCATGTAATTTTTATCAATTTTACATAATTTCATTTTTGGTGGGTAGAAATAATTTTTAAAAATTTTAAAATATGTTTTTGACATTTATTTTTGTAAAATTAGTTTATATTTTATCAAATTGACGATTTTACCCTTGAAATTAAGCAATAGTAAGTTCAATTGTTCTTATTTGGAACAAGATTCAAAATTCAAGATCAAATGTGTCATAATTGAAAAGTCAGGAACTAAAGTGACACAAGGCCCCAACTATAGAAACTGTTAGTGTAATTTGCCCTTTTTAAATCCATTTATTAATTAGATTAGGTTTGGAAATAATTTACAAGTCTACCCAGTCCTCATGATAAATATTTTTAAATTTCATTTTTGTTTAAATTAAAAAAAATACACTGAAGTGTGAATAAACAAAAATGAATTGTTTGTGCCAACTTAACTACAAAATATTATTTTTTATTTTATTTAATGTAGTTTTTTTAATATATGGATTTATTGTAATGTAATTTAAGAATCAGAGTTGGAATTAAACTTTTAGGACCGATGTCTAGTAAACTAAACGTGGACACAAGATTTCTTTATTTTTTCTTAGGCCCAACCCGAGCAAAGACCTAACCCGGTCGATGGCCAGAGAGAGGATCCTCTCCTTGCAGCCTTGGTGCTTTTTAGTACAACCTTCAGGCCTTCTTACTTTTATTTTGATAATCTGAACTTTCATATTTTATGATTTATTCAGTATATCATACCTGTAAAATCAAGTTGATCGGATATCGGAAGTATGTGTTCAAAAATTGAACTAAAATTATTTTTAAATAATTTAATAAACAGTTTTGAACATAAACTTTAGATATCCGATGTCAAGCAAGATTTTTTTTTTTTTCTAATACTTAGGAATAAATCATAAAATATGAACCCAGTCGATGGCCATCAAAATTGACCTAAAAGAGACCCGAAAAGCTCGCTGACTGCGCTGTAAGCAAGCAAGCCGCAAAGGAGAGGCTTGCTGCCGGCCTATACGGGGAGGGTATTGAATACCTTGAATTTTTTTATTATTATTATAAACTAGTAATATATCTATCTATCTATACTATTAATATGTGAAAATTTCTCATAGTGTAAAAAATTATATAGTGAAGTAAATGAGGCTTGAACTCATGAGACATTAGATCTCAAAAACATCTTTACCCCTTCAACTATACATAAAATATGTATTTTTAAATCAAAATTAAAATTTATGATTTACAGATTTAATAGCACACTTATCGGATAAACACAAATCCAATATAATATATATATATATATATCATTTTT
The DNA here is from genome assembly GCA_025200525.1 of Camellia lanceoleosa. NCBI lineage: Eukaryota > Viridiplantae > Streptophyta > Magnoliopsida > Ericales > Theaceae > Camellia > Camellia lanceoleosa. The sequence continues at coordinate 61,100,330 of CM045761.1, forward strand.
TCAATTTGAACATATTCTATTAAATATCAAATCAACTTATGTAACTACAATTTATTTGATTAAATCTGATTTTCATAAGAATTATTTTTTCAATTATTCTTACAAAATAAATAATTTATATCACCAAATAAGTCTTGCAATGAGCCCACCGAATCCAACACTCCTCACCATTTGGATCACCAAACAGGAGTCATCTCCAATTGTAGAAATTTATTCTTTTGGCCGCCACTATATGATGGGGACGTTTGGAAGGTCATGTACTCCAGATTTCAAGTCTCTCTATCTTTTCTTAGCTTTTGAAAAAAATAATAAAAAACCACCAATGATCCAAATTTGTCGTCATTTTTAAGAGTAATTTTTTAATATAGTACAAAACCAAGTAAAATATGTTCTCAAACAAGTAAGAGGTAGTAGTCATAAAATTGATGAAAGTAACTTAACCCACCTTGGTTAGCCGGATGAAAATTCATCGTACATTTAAAACGGGAGTATCGTATGCACGTATCACCATTATACTTTCAAGATCCACTGAATAATTTTCATTGTTTTCATAAAGGAGACATTTTTTTTTGGGGGGGGGGATATTTTATAGAATTTAGGATTTTTTAATTTTATTTTTTTTATTATTTACAAAGGAAGAGAGATGCAAAATAGAACCAGGGTAAGGAAGAAATACAAAAAAAAAAAAAAAGAACAGAAACAAACAAAACAAAGGTAAAAAGTGTGAAAATATCATTGCAACTCCCTGATTGACCTTCCAGGTTAAAATATCATAACCACTAATCAATGAATTTCACATGAAAACTACATATCATCCAGAACTAAAAACTGATCCAACGAATATTATCTAAAAAGGGAGCTTAGAGTATGAGACTCTCAGTAAAACAGGACCTGGGGAGAACTATCTATTTAACTAAACTCTCCCATTGACTGCAACTCAATAATATAGCATACCTTGGAGCAAAATGAATGACATCCCAGGATGTATGACAGGCCAGTCAACCATTAACAAAATGGCATATCAAGCTGCTCGAACTTCTAGTTTTGGAGTGCTTTCTTCAGTGCCCTTTCAGTTTGGAACGTATCTCCAACAGTGCTTGTGAACTCGGCTAATTTTCTTGTTTTATGCAGCTGGCAAACCTATATAATTCACTTACTGTTAATTCAGGAAGCATACAGATTAACTTAATTTAGTAGTGCAAAATCTTATCAAAGCCAGTAAAATTGTTAAGTAATTATTGTAGTTCAGCTACTACCAATCTAGAAACCGAGATAACTGGTAGAGAAACTAAGTAGTATACCTAATATACACAACGGATATACACTGTTTAGCTAAATGATTTGCTAAACAAAAATCTTAAATCGCCACTCCACTCTATCTAGAAAGACATTTTCAGCCAAAACTTATGCGATCAGGTCCTTCCTTGTTGGAATAAAATTCTGACAAATTTTATTTGGCTTCCTTCGCCATCAGTAGTAACTATCTCATGACCGTACTCTGAATCTTACATGAACTATGCTGCATAACTTTGGATTTCCCATGATCCTTGGGAGTCGTGTGTTGATTGTTCTTCTAGGCTTCTTCCTTGCTATTTGACAAATTTCCCATCCTACTACTCCAAAAGAAACCTCATGGAGGCTTCAAACTTTTTAATCAATCACTTTATTATTAAGATTAACCTCATGGGTTTCATGGCTGAAGCTTTGGTGCAGGATAACCAATTAAAATATAAATTTACCAATTCAAAAATTGTCAGGAAATCTGTACTATAAGGTCAGTATTCGCAAAGCTAAAACTGTGAAGTCAATGAAAGCAAGATTTTTTTAATGAAAAACAATACACTTCTTCAATTTTCCCTGATCAAGAGAAGAAGACTTAAAATTGAGGTTCTTAAAAACAATAATGATGTTTGGATTGATGATCCCTCTGAGCTCAAAAACATGGCTTTAAACTATTTCAAAAGAATTGTTTGAAAACCCTACTGCCAACTCTTTAGACCACTGGTGTAATAAAGCTTTTGTTAAGTTGTCTGAGGAGGACAATAGAGACTTAAATAGGGATATCATTGATACTGAGATCAAGAAAGCTATGAACAATATTACAGCCTTCAAAGCTCCTAGAACGGATGGCTTTCAGGCTATCTTCTACCATAAGTACTGGGACATTGTTGGTACTGATGTGTGTTCCTTTGTAAAAAATTGCTTTGCTACCAACTCTATTCCTAAGGAGATCAATAGAACTCTGATTGCACCCATTCTTAAAGTTAATAGCCCTGAGAGGGTGAAACAATTCAGACCCGTCAGTCTCTGTAATGTGACCTACAAAGTCATTACAAAAATTTTGGTGGATCAAATTAGACCTCTTCTTGATGATATTGGGAGACCTAATCAGAGCAGCTTTATCCCTGGTAGGAATACCAGTGACAACATTATCATTACTCAAGAAGCTATACACTCTGAGAAATATGAAAGGCAAAACTGGTAGTATGGTCATGAAAATTGATCTTGAGAAGGCTTATGACAACTTATCTTGGCACTTTCTTAGAGAAACTCTTCATGAGTTTAATTTCAATGAGAAGTGGATTGATCTTATCATGTGTTGTGTCACAATAGTGTAGTCTGCCATTTTGTGGAATGGGGAAGCGTTAAAGGAGTTTAGACCCATGAAGGGTCTAAGACAAAGAGATCTTTTATCCCCATATCTATTTGTGCTTTGTATGGGAAGGCTATCCAACATGATTAGCCATTTGGCTGATAAGAAAAGCTAGAAGGGTGGGCCTTGCATTACTCACCTGTTCTTTGCAGATAATCTCATTGTATTTGCTGAGGCTGACTCCAGACATTGTGATTTGATTGCTGAAGTTATGGAAGAGTTTAGCTCCATTTCTAGACTTAAAATCAATTTCCAGAAATCAAAGCTTTTTGTGTCACCTAACATTGACAGAAGAAAGGCTAGGGAGTTGAGTAGCCTCTGTGATATTCCCATTACTTCTGATCTGGGGAGGTATCTAGGAGTCCCTATTTTACATCAGAGAGCTAACCGAAACCAATTTAATTTTATTTTGGAACAAATGCAAAACAAGCTGGTTGGGTGGAAGATGAAAGTCCTGTCTATGGCAGGAAGAACAACCTTGATTCAATCTGTTACCCCTGTAATTCCAACGTACTCCATGCAAACCATGGTAATCCCCAAGTGGGTGTGTAATGATATTGATCGCATCAATCGAAACTTCCTCTGGGGGGGATACTATGGACAAGAAAAGAATTCATCTTCTTAAATGGGATGATGTGTGTAAACGAAAAAGTTGGGGGGGGCTGAGAATCAAGAAAGCTAGTGAGCACAATATTTCCCTGCTCTCCAAACTTGGATGGAAAATTCTTAACAATGAGAATAGCTTGTGGATTAAAGTTCTTAAGGCCGAACATCTCAAAAATTCCAATCTTCGCAACTGGAATAGAATAAAGAAGGCTTCTCATGTGTGGAGAAGTATAGCAAAAACCAAAAACATCTTGAAAAAAGGTGTTAGATGGTCCATTGGTGCCAACTCTAATGTCAATCTATGGAGTGATTGGTGGTGTAGTTAGAAACCCACTGGAAGAAACTGTTCCCTGCTCCCTAATTCCCCCTAATGTTGGTTCTGAGTTAATTAAGGTGAATACTCTCCTTAATGATGAAGGTGATTGGGATGTGAATACTATTAACCAGAGCTTCCCAACTAGGGTGGCTGAAGCTATTTTTAGAGAAAAAAACCCCCCCTTTACAATCCAATCACGGATCAGCCACACTGGAAAGGATCTCTGGATGGGTACTTCTCAACATCTAGTGCCTACAAACTGTATATGGAGCATGATGACCAAAGTAAAAAGTGGCAGTGGCTCTGGAAATGTAAAATTCCTCAAAAGATTAAGTGCTTCCTTTGGGTTGTGCTCCATGAAAAGCTTCAGACAAATTGAATGAGGGTGAAGAGAGAGTTGACTAAAAACCTATCCTGCCTTTTTTGCAATAAGATGGAAGTTTTGGATCATCTTTTTAAAAATTGCTCTAAAACTAAGATTGTGTTGATGGTTGTTTTCACCAGAAATTGGTACCTTGAGACGAGAAATTCATCTTGGAGGAATTGGATTTTATGTAACTTAAAAAAGAATAACAGCATTGGTAACAATACTCCTTGGTACATTATGTTTTCAGTTGTTATCTGGCAAATTTGGAAAAACAAAAACTCAAAAAATCTTTCAAAACAAAATCAGTACTTTTGAGAGTGTCAAATATATTTCAGAATTTTCTAGAGAAATCAACCAAGCTTTCAGTCGTCTGTTACTAATCCAAGACCAACACTTATGCTAATCAAGTGGATTTTTCCTTATTCAGGTACCCTCAAGTTGAATATTGATGGCTGTTACAGAATTGCCAGACCCGGAGGTTTTGGAGGACTGATCAGAGATGAAAAGGGAGCATGGATTTGTGGCTTCTATGGCAGACTTGAGAACTGCACCAGCCTCGAGGCAGAATTATGGGCTGTGTACAAAGGCCTCACCATTATCCTCCAAAAAGGCTTCAACAACGTGATAATCAAAACAGATGCAGAGGAAGTGGTGAAACTGCTTGAAGAGGGACCTAGAGAAAAACACCTTCTCAGAGGCTTACTGGAAGATGCAAGAATAATTTTCAATGGCTGTCAATGCACTGCACAACACGTCTACAAAGAAGGAAATCTGTGTCAAGATGCATTGGCCAAGCTTGGAGTTGATCAACCTGAGGATATTCTCGTTGTAAATGACCTACCTGTTGAAATCAGAGCTCTCTTGGTTTCAAACATGGTGGGCTTAGGGCTGTTTTGGCAACATGCATAAAAAGCTAAAGCCAACTTTTAACCCATTTTGGGTCACATCATCTCTCACATGAAACAGTGAAAAAAGCCAAAAAACCAGCTTTTAACCATAAGAAAAGGGCTTAGTCCCTGTTTGGATGTTTGAATTCCAATGTATCTTAAAAAAATAAAAAAAAAACAACTTTCATATTGTGTTCATTTCAGAGCCTTACAAAAATGCCTTTCTTCAAATTCTTCGACTTCCTGTGTCCTAAAATTAGAGAACAAATAAATAAATTCTTATATAGTCATGACACTCACTATGATTGCTGCAAACTCCCATACTCGATTTCTAGAGTGGCATGTTTCCTCCAAGCATCAGTCGTCCTCATTTTCTTTTATGAAATCAACATGATCCAGGTGCCAAATATCTTTCTCAAAATCCTTTGAACTTAGGCATGTTCGTTTCATGGATAGGATTATGGTGGATAGAATGTCCCACGACATCCAATTCCTCGACTACCATTGGATCAAATGCCAAGATCGTCCCACCCACCCCATACATGGGATTAAATGTCCCCAATGGACAAATAGTCAGGTCCTAATTTGCAAAATTTTGTGTCCCATCCAATCTGGCACTTGAACCGAAGCTTTCAACTGTATTCTCAGGTCCACGACATTCAATGGAATTTTTCCTTTGTGTCATCCTAATGGAGATAGTGACCTGCAAACTAAGACTTCTATAGAAGCAACTGGATGTATAACTTATTGATAGTCAACCCAGGTCTAGTAACATTGTTTATGTAAATAAAGATATCAAGAGTTACCAACACACTGCTTCAAAATCTCATGATTAGCATATGGCCTCGACATACAGGATCAGTGAAAAATGGCTCCTATTCAACAATCTCATCACAAATGGGTGACAAACGAAGGCTTTTAGTCCAAAAAAGTTTCTCCCCTGCCAAACTCATTGAAACCCACTTGAGAATCCACAAAATTGTAAGGGTTCCATAGCTATTCATTCATTCACTATCCACCCTATTTACCACCAGAGTTGTAATCAATAAGGACGATTAATTCACGCATAAAAGGACCACTAAAATAATCATCATCTGCCAAAGGTCCGGAGAGAACCAATATAAGGAAATGACTTTAAGAGGTGGTTCATGAAATATGCCTTGTACAGGACTGAATTTTCTTTTGATTTCTATTGGCAAACATAGTACCGCATAACTATATCTTCATGTCTAGCTGAGCACATTATGGTTTTTGAACCTCATAGATACTGTGCGGGGGGCGAAATATCCTCTGCTCTCCGTACGCCTTGAACATCAAGCTTCTAGTGACGGCGTCTATCTCTGCAACACAAAAACGGTGAGCTGCCCAGCGATGGTGTGCCGGAAAGACCCTCCGACGATCAAGTTAGGTCACTTGAGGAAGAAGAAGAGCACTGTTTAGAGAGAGAGAGAGAAAGTGGTTCAGATTGCATACCTCCAACGTTCTCCTTCTTACCCTTTTCTAGGCTAGCCATCTTTGCCTCGTGACTACCTCTCGGCTCCTTCCTCGAGGTGTCAGATCTTGTCCTCTCACTTCCTTACGCGTGTAAAGGCCAAAACCTCCAAAACAACGATAGCCAAACTGCCAAACGGTATTGAGGCGTGCGTGGAGTAGATGTCCTCTCCCTCACGCCATTAGCCCAGGTGGCACTACTAACCGGGGTACCACGACCAGCCTAATACTTGTGAGAAATTGCTATCATATGCACCTAACCGTACTATGGGCCACCGGCCTGTGACTTGGGATTAGGCGAAGACCTGACCACCTCGGCCGAACTATCCTTGACCGGTTCATCATGATCAAACGGTTGCAAGGCATGCCGGCCTCCAACCGTTCTATCTCCAATCTCAGTCACACGAAGTCATCTGCTAACTTGAGCTCCGCCCAATACGTGCAATCACAGCACGGCTGGGCAAGAGCATGCCAGACCGGTCAACATCTCCGACCGTGCAAGTCAGGCCGAGTCAATAGAGGACTTTGCTCGGCGTCATGTAGTCCGTCAAGTCTGACATTGTATCAACTCGGCCGTACTACCCGATGCAAATCTTCCCTCTCAATTGCCCCTTAATTCCGTCCGCACAAGCGTGACTGGAATTACATTACAAGGCCGGGCCAGAATTTTTGCTCGGTGATCCGCTTCGCTTAGTTTATGTATTCGTAGGCGAGCAAGGTCCGCTACGCGACTTGCTTCTTGGAGAACAAGATCAGTTCGGCAAGGAACACCAAGGTCGGCGAGCTAGATCCGCTCGGCGATTTACTTCTTGGCGAGCAAGATTAGCTCGGCAAAGAACTTCAAAGAAGGCGAGCAAGGTCCGCTCCGCGACTTCCTTCTTGGCGAGCAAGATCAGCTCGGCAAGGAACACCAAGGTCGGTGAGCAAGGTCCGCTCGGTGACTTGTCTCTTGGCGAGTAAGGTCCGCTCGGCGACTCGCATCTTGGCGAGCAAGATCAGCTCGTCAAGGAACACCATAGTCAGTGAGCAAGGTCCACTCGGCAACTCGTTTCTTGGCGAGCAAGATCTGCTCGGCAAGGAGCACCAAGGTTGCCGAGCAAGGTCCGCTCGGTGCCTTTCTTCTTGGCGAGCAAGATCAGCTCGGCAAGGAATTCCAAGGTCGGCGTGCAAGGTCCGCTCGGCCACTGGCTTCTTGGCGAGCAAGATCAACTCGGCAAGAAACTCCAAGGTCAGCGAGCTAGATCCGCTCGGCGACTCGTTTCTTGGCGAGCAAGATCTGCTCGGCAAGGAACACCAAGGTTGGCGAGCAAGGTCCGCTGGCGCTTTCTTCTGGCCAAGAAGATCACCGGCAAGGAATTCCAAGGTCGGCGAGCTAGGTCCGCTCAGCAACTTGCTTCTTGGCGAACAAGATCAGCTCGGCAAGGAACACCAAGGTCGGCGAGATAGGTCCGCTCGGCGACTTTCTTCTTGGCGAGCAAGATCAGCTTGGCAAGGAATTCCAAGGTCGACGAGCTTGGCGAGCAAGATCAACTCGAAGAAGAACACCAAGGTCGGCGAGCTAGGTCCGCTTAGCGACTTTCTTCTTGGCGAGCAAGATCACGGCAAGGAATTCCAAGGTCGACAAGCTAGTTCGGCCAATGACTTGCTTTTGGCGAGCAAGATCAGCTCGGCAAGGAACTCCAAGGTCGGCGAGCTAGATCCGCTCGGCGACTTGCTTCTTGGCGAGCAAGGTCAGCTCGGCAAGGAATACCAAGGTCGGCGAGCTAGGTCCGCTTGGCCACTTATTTCTTGGCGAGCAAGATCAGCTCGGCAAGGAACACCAAGGTCGGCGAGCTAGGTCCACTCGGCGACTTTCTTCTTGGCGAGCAAGATCATTTCAAGGAATTCTAAGGTCGAGCTAGTTCCGCCATGACTTGCTTCTGGCGAGCAAGATCATTTCGACAAGGAACACCAAGGTCGGCTAGGTCACTAGGTGACTTTCTTCTTGGCGAGCAAGATCAGCTCGGCAAGGAACACCAAGGTCGGCGAGCTAGGTCCGCTCGGCGACTTTCTTCTTGGCGAGCAAGATCAACTCAGCAAGGAACACCAAGGTCAGCGAGCTAGGTCCGCTCGGTGACTTTCTTCTTAGCGAGCAAGATCAGCTCGGCAAGGAATATCAAGGTCAGCGAGCTAGGTCCGCTCGGCGACTTTCTTCTTGGCGAGCAAGATCAGCTCGGCAAGGAACACCAAGGTCGGCGAGCTAGGTCCGCTCGGCCACTTGCTTGGCGAGCAAGATCATCGCAAGGAATTCCAAGGTCGTGAGCTAGGTCCGTTCGTGACTTAGCTTGGCGAGCAAGATCACCGACAAGGAACACAAGGTCGGCGAGCTAGGTCCGCTCGACTTTTAGCTTGGCGAGCAAGATCAGCTCGGCAAGGAATTCTAAAGTTGATTAAAACCATCAACAAACCTCTTGTCGAGTAAAATCCATCCGACAAGGAACTTCAAAGTTGATAAAACCATCAACAAAACTGCTGTTGAAAGCAAAACTGGTCCGCAAGGAATTTTGATCTTTCCATCAAAATGATCGCTAGTTGCCCCTAGGTCCGCACTGAATCCGCTTGGCAAGGCAAACATACAATAATTCTCTAGAAAATAGTTTACTTGATTCATTGTGCCAATGGCAAAAAAGGGGTTACAGAAACAGAACCAAGAACAAAACTTTAGATTGGCAGAGCTTGATGTTCTAGAAATGGATCGGCCATTTACAAACTACGATTTTTATGCCCCTTTTCCTCAGTCTTCTTACAGACTTCTTCCAAAAACCGAACTCCCTATATCTCTTCCATGGTGGTTTTCATGGCCATCATCTTGTTCTCTATTACCGGACTCATTTATCACGGTAGCGGTAGATCGTCTTCGACTCGGATGTGCTCATTAATGCGTTGCATGAGCAACTCCATGGTCGACGGTTGATTCATTGTGAGCGAGTCTCGCAGCCTATGCCTGACTGGGAGACCACGCTTGTATTGGGTAATCGCCAGATTGGTGGAGCAGTCGAGGATCTCATTGTAGGTTTCCCAGTACTTCGCATTGTATGCCTTCAACGAATACCCAGACTCCATCTTGACGCCCAAGAGATGGTCGACCTCCTTCGGCGTTCGAGTATTGGTCTTGAATCTGGTGACGAAGGCTTCTGCTAGCTGTTGCCACCCCTCTATACTTCCCTCCGGGAGCCTTTCGAACCACTTCAAACCCAACTCTCCCAAGCTTGCTGGGAATATGAGGCACATCAAGGCGTCGTTTCGCCGGTGGCCAGCCATCACTTGCCGGTAATGACTCACATGCATGTACGGATCCGTCTTGCCATCGTACAAAGTGAACTTTGGCTGGTGAAATCCAGCAGGGAGTGGGGTGCTCTCAATCTCTGGGGACAACGGCGTGGCCGTAAGCCTTGCCAGCTCTTTGTCCACCAGTGCTGGGGCTATGTCTATGGGTGCAGGCATCACCACTTTTTCACTGCAACGAACTGGGGCACTCAACCTCTGTAGCGTCGACACCCTTTGAGCCTCCCGACGGCGCGCTCTCTCCTCCAGCACGTCTCTGAGATCCCTGGAACGGGAGGAGGTAGAATATCGCAACGTCGACGATGGGCGAGAGGGGCGATAGGTGCTGTCGCGCGTGCAGGACCTGCCCTCTTGCTGGTCTGAGTCTCCCACCCCATAGTTCCTGGTGATGGAGATTGAATGAGTCCTCTGGTGGCGACTACCAGAGCGGGGGGAGGGGGTGTGCTCACTGAGGTTGCCCTCTCCAGCGACACCCTTCCCTCTCACTTGGCGCTTCAGCAGCTCCATCTCCACCACCATCTTGGGAATGAGGGCATCTTTGTCCTTGAGTTTGTGTTCCAAGCGTTGCTCACGGGACTTCCCCCAGCGTCGGCGGCCCTCTGGACTCTATGAACGATCCGAACTCCTTGTACGCTTGTCGCGCGCTCCTCGCGAAGAGGTTTCCAGGCCCGCCATGGTTGGAACATTAAGGGGGCCTTCTCTCCTTCGTACATACTCTGGAGTGACACCATCGACGACGGACAACGGAACTTCGTCGTTGTTGGCTATGGAGAAGGTCGAAGAAGCTTACAGAACAAGGGTTAAGTATCAAAACGTTTCCCACAGACGGCGCCAATTGTACGGGGGGCGAAATATCCTCTGCTCTCCGTACGCCTTGAACGTCAAGCACGGTGGCCGGCGTCTATCTCTCGCAACACAAAAGCGAGTCGCCGGCGGTGGTGTGCCGGAAAGACCCTCCGACGATCAAGTTAGGTCACTTGAGAAGAAGAAAGAGAGAGAGAGAAAGTGGTTCAGATTGCATACCTCCAACGTTCTCCTTCTTACCCTTTTCTAGGCTAGCCATGCTGCCTCAGAGGTCACTACCTCTGTTGTCCTTCCCTGGACAGGGTGCTGTACTGTCCTCTCACTTCCTTACGCGTGTAAAGGCCAAAACCTCCAAAACAACGATAGCCAAACTGCCAAACGGTATTGAGGCGTGCGTGGAGTAGATGTCCTCTCCCTCATGCCATTAGCCCAGGTGGCACTACTAACCGGGGTACCACGACCGGCCTAACACTTGTGAGAAATTGCTATCATATGCACCTAACCGTGCTATGGGCCACCGGCCTGTGACTTGGGATTAGGCGAAGACCTGACCACCTCGGCCGAACTATCCTTGACCGGTTCATCATGATCAAACGGTTGCAAGGCATGCCGGCCTCCAACCGTTCTATCTCCAATCTCAGTCACACGAAGTCATCTGCTAACTTGAGCTCCGCCCAATACGTGCAATCACAGCACGGCTGGGCAAGAGCATGCCAGACCGGTCAACATCTCCGACCGTGCAAGTCAGGCCGAGTCAATAGAGGACTTTGCTCGGCGTCATGTAGTCCGTCAAGTCTGACATTGTATCAACTCGGCCGTACTGCCCGATGCAAATCTTCCCTCTCAGATACATATCTCACTTAATCCATATACAACCTAAATGCTTCTCCTTTTTTTTCGATTCTTTCTTTCATTTTTCTATAGTGTTTGGGAGGAGGGGTTTACAAAACAACAAGAACCATAGCACTTGCAAAAATTCATATTTCTTTGCCCTTTTTTCTCCATTTTCTCATAAACTAAACATGAATTGAACATTTAAAAAAGAAAAAAATGAAACCGAAACGCACAAATAGAATAAACATAAGAGGCACTTACCAATCAGTCCTATTAACTAAACTTATTTATCTACAGGTCCTAACTAATAAATTCAACACTATACAAATAAGAAATTGATAAATTTATCACTATAAATTTATTCATAAAAACAAAGAGACTGATCAATTTATATTTATCACTTAATAAATTTATCAATAGGACTTAATGGGTAATAAGTCTCAAAAGTAAAACCTATTGGTAAACATAAAATCCAATTTAAGTAATAAAAAGCACAAGAGAGAGAGGGGACAGAGAATAAACCTTGTCCAGGTTGATCTTGGTAATTTCATAAGAGACGTTGGTCCAGTGAGCCTTGGCCATGTGAAACCCATTTGGGAAGAAGTGCTCAAGTTTCTTATGAAGAAGCCTCCAGGAGCTAACCGTTCTCCCCAGAGCACTCCCCATTTTCAGATGCTCTCTCTCTCGTCACTTTTCGTTTGGATTAGTTTTTTTTTATTTTTTTGAGTTTTATGAAGAAAAAAAAAATAATTATGATTTAAATACGAAATTTTATTGAATAATAGTTTAGTGTACTAATTAAGAAGTTTTTATAATATAATTAATGAGTAGAGTTAATAATAATATTATAATAATATTAGTATTAATTGATACATGTAGCACCATCAAATTTTATTTTATTCACTTTTTAATTTATTTTATTTTTCTATGATTATTTTAAAACCCCAATCTCATTTCAGCCACATGCCACCCACCCATCAAAGGATATTTTGGCAATTTGGTGGATTATTTTGTTAATTTCCTAAATCATGGAACACCTTAGGAACTTTATTCTTTGGTCCATGACGTGGGGAGTAATTTTTAAAAAGAAAAAAAAAATAGATGAATAAAATATAATTATATTTTAAGGAAAATTACAAGTAGAAAATTACAATCTATGATAGAGAGATTTTATAATAGAGAGGTTTTGTGATTTTCAGTTATTTTTCAAATGGATCTTAAACAATTGCTTGCCTCAATGTAAATTCCATAACAGAATGATATTTCAGAGACATAAATAATAACCCAGTATTAAAAAGGATGACAATATTAATACCCAGTATCCCAATATCTTCCTACAAATTGAAACAAAAAAGCAAAAAACTGGAAGTTGAGGTTACAACCACTGTTAACAGTGAGCTACTGCTACTATTACACAGAAAGTCCCCCATAAACCCACACCCATCAACATGCAATTAGTCCTGATATTCTCCCTCTTCTTCCTCCTCATACTCTCCCTCTTCATCAGCCGTTGCATCTTGATACTGCTGATACTCTGACACCAAATCATTCATATTGCTCTCTGCCTCAGTAAACTCCATCTCATCCATTCCTTCCCCAGTATACCAATGCAAAAACGCCTTCCTCCTAAACATAGCAGTAAATTGTTCACTCACTCGCCTAAACATCTCTTGTATCGACGTTGAGTTGCCAATGAAAGTTGACGCCATTTTGAGACCTGTGGGAGGGATATCACATACAGTGGACTTTACATTGTTGGGAATCCACTCAACAAAGTAGGAAGAGTTCTTGTTCTGGACATTTAGCATCTGCTCATCAACTTCCTTGGTGCTCATCTTTCCGCGGAACATAGCTGAGGCTGTCAAGTAACGGCCATGTCTTGGGTCAGCCGCGCACATCATGTTCTTGGAATCCCACATTTGTTGGGTGAGCTCTGGAACTGTCAAAGACCGGTACTGCTGGGATCCACGTGAGGTCAGGGGAGCGAAACCCACCATGAAGAAGTGAAGGCGAGGGAAAGGAATGAGGTTGACAGCAAGTTTGCGGAGATCAGAATTGAGTTGGCCAGGGAATCTTAGGCAGCATGTTACTCCGGACATTGTTGCAGATATTAGATGATTCAGATCACCGACTGTTTACAGAAGAAAGAAAGTGATTCAGATCAGTGTGGATTGAACTTCCAAAACACATATTAATTGGTGCAGAAAGAGAACTTCATTTGTGTCTGACAAATATGGAATTTGGAAAGTGGTAGTATTAATCTGAAGCAAGTTTTTACAAGACAAAATGGTAACAGAACAACTCTTTTATTGAGTTATGTCTGCTTTTATGTAGAATGGGGTGACTTATCTTTATCTTACTAATTTTGAGATGTAGCAAACTTCTCTCCACTTCATCAGATAATTGTGTGAAAAATTAGGTAACAGAGCAAGTGTTTTCACAGCATTTGTGAGACCCGAGCAGTCCATTTTTTCTGGTTCAAGATCACAACATTACTTATAGTTCCAACCAATTATGATCGGTCAAATTAACAAAAGTGAGATTCAAGATTTCACTTTGGAATTTTTGTTGATTTGACCAACCATAATTGATTGAGACCAAAAATAACATAATGATCCCAAACCATGCCCATCTCAATGCACAATCAATTTTGCTACATATATTTTTTTACCAACTGCACACATATGTGTGATCCCTACCACCCATGTGAAACCACATTCATATGTGCAGTTAATAGAAAAATTAATAATTCAGGAGAGATATGTATCAGTTTTGGTTGTGCATACACTAAACCGTGGATCATGGGGAAAAAAAATACGAAACGCAATGTTTGCAGATCATTTGTCAATTAAAAATGTATGACAACCCATCACATTTGTTTTTCATATTAATCAATGAAAAAGCAAAATCTGAAAGCATCATTGTCATATCATTTAAAACAACAAACAAAACAAAGCTCACGTATACTATTAGAGAAGCCTTTTTAAATCTCTCTGAAAGCAACAAAAGTAGTTTTTTTTTATTGAATTCTGCAACCACATTGTTTTTATGCTCAATTTGTTTTTTATGGAATTATTGATCATAACAAGATTGAATCAAACTTTAAGAAAAAAGACTTAAAAGAAAACTTACAGCTAGGAGTGGTGAGCTTGAGGGTACGAAAACAGATATCATACAAGGCCTCATTGTCAAGAACCATGCATTCATCAGCATTCTCCACAAGCTGATGAACAGACAATGTAGCATTGTAAGGCTCCACAACTGTATCAGAGACCTTTGGAGATGGAAACACGGAGAAAGTGAGCATCATCCGATCCGGGTACTCTTCCCTAATCTTCGAAATCAAAAGCGTCCCCATTCCAGACCCTGTCCCTCCTCCCAGTGAATGGCACACCTGAAAGCCTGCACATAATAATATATATATACATGTGTAAGACTTGGTTTTCTTTTCAAACTTTTTTTTTTTTTGGTAATGATATTAAAATATATATATATATATGTTGAAAAACTTTTCAATTTTCAAGTCCATCACCTAGCCCACAACTAAAAAGTAAATATTCAAAAAAAAAAAAATCAATCAATCATTAAAGACAAAAATAACCTAAGATCTAAAATATTCACACCCAAAAAGAAGAAGAAAAAAAAAAAAAGAGCAATTGCAAAACCTAACCTAATACTGTTGTTTGGATCTAAAATTTGAAGACTGATCTGGAAAGAGAAAAGAAAGGAAAAACCGAAAAAAAATTAACTTTACATTTCCCATCACAAATAACTCCTCAAATCTAAGATCCAAACCCTTGATTTAAAAAATTAATTAAAAGAGCTTGATTTGGTTTGAAAAAAACAAAAACTCTATATGAATATATACCTTGCAAGCAATCACAATTCTCAGCCTCCTTCCGAACAACATCGAGAACAGAATCAATCAACTCAGCACCTTCAGTATAATGGCCTTTGGCCCAGTTGTTTCCGGCCCCAGACTGGCCGAAAACGAAGTTATCGGGTCGGAAAATCTGACCGTAAGGTCCGGATCTGATGCTGTCCATGGTTCCAGGCTCCAGATCCATGAGCACGGCCCGAGGGACGAACCGCCCACAGCTAGCCTCATTGTAGTAGACATTCACCCTCTCCAGCTGGAGCTCCGAGTCGCCGTGGTAGCGACCCGTCGGGTCGATGCCGTGCTCATCGCAGACCACTTCCCAGAACTTGGATCCGATTTGGTTGCCGCATTGGCCTCCCTGAATGTGAAGAATTTCACGCATTTTGGCTTCTTTTCTAGAGAGAGAGAGATTGGGGATTTTGGGGAGACTTGAGGAGAGAGAGAGAGGGATGTGTTTTGAGAGATAATGATGATGGATTATGAAAAGGCAATGTAATGTGTGTATTTATAATAAATAATAATGTGTGTGCGCGTGAGAGAGTAACGGTTTGAATTTTGAATTGGGGGTACAGGAATTGATGAGAGAGAGAGAGAGAGAGAGAGACAGGTAGACATGCGGATTTCGAGGGCCTTTAACGGATACAAAGACAACGGTGAAGTTGAGTGGTGAATTTTGAAATTTGAATTGGAGACGGAAGTATGACGCTTGTTTTTTGTGGTGGGTGCGTAATAACGTTGCCGTTTAACGCCAGGCTGCTTTTTTAAAATTTATAATTTAGGATCAATTATATACTAGGTTGTGTTTGTTTAAACAAATTAAATAAAGAAGATTAGAATCTATCGAATTGTAATTTTATAAAATTTATAATTTTAGGATTATTTAAGTGGATAAAATATGTATCACACGTTTATTTAATTATGAAATTAGATATCAAGAAAGACTATTAGGCTGAATAAGACATGAATCTTATGTTTGTTTGGGAAAATTCTATTTTCACACCTAATTAGCTCAAAGTGCATCTTTTCTCAATACACACACCTATAAATTTGATTATTAGCTAATTTTCTCAATCCACACACTTAAAATTAAAATTACACCATTCACTTATAACTATTGTACACACACCACTAATCCTCTTTCTACACACTTTTTATTAACCATACTTCCACATTGACCCACGCCCTTAAAGAAGACTTTGGTCCGAAATTAAATTTCCTCCATTAAAGACTTGTATAAAAGGCCTCCATTGAAGACCATTATAAATCCTCCAAAATAGTACACTTCTTTCTCGCACACAACTTGAAAAACCTAAGTGATTTGTAATTAGATCAAGATTTAATTGTACTAATTCTCAAACAATTAAAACTAACAATCTAAATCATCAAGCACATACAGAAGTGATTTAGATTGTTGTTTCAGAAACAATAAATAGACACACACGATTTTTTACGTGAAAAAAATCACTATTGAAGCACCTCCAATTGTGATTAAAAAAACCACAGGTGAAACGCCACAAATCAATCCACTATGAAGGAAAAAAAGAATACAAAATATTCAAAATCTGTCAATTTGTCTTCAACGCTTTGTATATCTTCCACCGCAACCTTCATTTCAGGATTGATTAGATTGATGTTGATTCCACAACATCTACGTCGACTTAACAACTGCGCACAGCTTCGAAAACCTTCGAACACTCTACGCTTGAATCTTTGGATTCCACTGAAGAAGAACGTTCTCGAAGATGATCACTCAAACAACCCTTTGATGTGAATTATCAAACCATGTGAGTTTAATACTCAAGAAAACATCAAAGGAAAACTAGAAAAATAGCTTCTAAAGAAAATCCTAGAGCTCCCAAAACAAATCTAGAAGCCTTAACCCTAAAAAAAAGACTTAAACACATATATATAGAAAACAGGGGCTGCGTACCTCGCTTGAGCGCAGAACTTGCCGCTCAAGAAGAGTCACTAAAACGCATGTGATTAGAACAAATCTCCGCTCAAGCGCTGAAACTCAAGCTTGAGTACAAAAACACACTTTCCAATATTTGTGCAAACAAGCCAAACTACTGAGACGGTGCAAACTCTGCTCGAGCGCAAATATTCCCACTCGAGCAGGAAGACCAAAACCAAGGAAACAATTACATCTCTATTAAACTGAGTTTATTTGCGAAATTGGCAACTAGAGACCTAACAATCTCCCACTTTGTCAATTCCCGGACAAAACTTTTCTAACAATTTTTCCTAAAAAACATATGCACTAGACACACTCACTAACACAACCTATCAGACACAAAAAAACATTGCTGTAAAAACACAAATGCTGATTTGATAGAAAAACATTTTGAACAATGTAGAACCATCCATCACAAAAATCATTTTGAACAATATAGAACTATCCACCTGTGAAACAATGAGCAACATACCACAAAAACCAAAACTGCAGAACTCAATAAGATAATAAAAAGCAACCAATGTACATAAGACATAAAAGCTCAAAAATCCAACTGTAGTAGTTCTAAACCAAATGAAACAAGTGTCTAAAAATTAAAAATGAAAACAAGCAGTTCTAAACCAAATATGAAAATATGCAACCATGGACTACTTAAAGCGGCGAAGCAGGTCACACATAGTCCGGGGTGGGACAGTTGGCTCCTCAACTCCTACTACGGCGGCATCAAACTCAGCCTCTTCAGCAAAAAGATCATCATCACTTGTAGAAGATGGACCTGCCCTAGAAGACTCCCCCTTAACATGTGCCCGACTCTGGGAGATGGTCTTTTTGGTGAAAGGTTTAATATGGAAGGCAAACTTATCATCCTCATAAATAAGGACCTCAAGACGAGACAGAAGACGGTTGATCAAACAACCATAGGGCAACCCTACCTATTTGTTCCCAAAAACAGCAATCATTTTGCGAAAGATAAGGGTGGCAAGGTTAATGGAGAGATGGCGAGCTATGCAAAAGAGAACAAAACCTTGTTCTTGATTGATTTCAGAACAATGAGTGGTGACGATGATATTTGCATAGAAAATAAGATTGAGCAAATGAAACTGGAGAAGGAGTTCAAACTGTTTAATCAAAGCACCCTTGATCCAACTACGAGGTGTACCACACAAGGCAGTGGCCACCTTGTTAAAGTCACATGTGGGTCGGACAGGGAAATGATGGTGCTACGAAAAAACACAGTCAATGCCTAAGAGCTCTCTAATAAGATCAGGGGTTACAGAAATAGACTTAGAATGAACCCAGGTCTGGAAGGAAAGGCCAATATCATCAATACCCTCAATGTTACAATAATATTCGCTGACCCAATCAAGGTTTTGGCTGCCGGAGAAGGACAAAACTAAGTCACCTCCTAATGGATTGAACAATGGTCGAATGGGAATGGACTCAAAAGTATTTGGCTGGACATGGCATTCTAGATGAACTATCCTAGAGGAGAAAGACTCTCTAAAAGACTTGGCTTTATCGGCAGATGGAAATCTGTCAATGTTATACGAGGGGCGAGACACTGTGGACTTCCTACGTTTGGCAATGGACATAGCTAACACAAGGTCAAAACAACACGTACCAAACTGAACACCCCCGAAAACCAAACCCAAAATAGTTAAGAAAACAAAACATTAGGAACCAAAAACGAAGTTAGATAAAAACAATGAAAGGAAAGCAATACCTAAGGACACCCAAACCAAGTGAGACAAAACCCCAAAAGCCATTTTTTAAAAAACAAAATTACATAGTAGCAATAATGGAGCATACAGGAAAAAAAAAATGGATAGATAGACAAGGATGAGAACAGTTTACCATTGATAAAAAAAAACAAACCCAATCTACCAATATAGCATAGAATGACAACTACAAGCCCAAATACCTACTATGTACGAGTGTAAAAAAGTGAACAAACCAAGGACTAAGCACAAAACAAACCAAAGCATTAAAACCAAACAAACTTCAAATTAGTCCGAGAGAGAGAGAGAGAGAGCAAAGAAAAAAAAAACTCAGAAATTCGGGGTGAGTAAACTTACCAAAGGTGAATCAAAGGAGGAAAAAGAAAAAGGATGACCAAATCAATGCCCAAACGAGTCGCAAACGAAGCCCTAGGGGAGAGAGAAAGAGAGAGAGAGAGAGAGACAATCGCAAAAAGAAGGGAAAAAATGAGTTTGAAACGACGGGTGAAAGAATTTATACTAAGGCATCCCACTCGAGCGTGAGACTCAACGTTGGAGCAAACTCTCTTATGCACGTCCCTCCGCTCGAGCACAGAAAAGTACACTCGAGCTTAAAAAACCTACTGTCAAAATCTCGCGCACTCTATAAAAGTGCTGGATTAAGTGAAAACGCGCTCGAGCATTAGGAGGTCCACTCGAGTGGATAAGAAAGAACCAAAGACTAAAAAAAAACTCCTTTCTGAGCAGTTAAAACCAGCTCACACTACCAAGTGGGACCTGAAACAAAAGGAAATGAACACAATAGCAAGTATGTGACACTAAGATGGGACAATCCACAAACCATGAAGCCCGCAAACTTGCAAATTTTGACATTATGAACCACAAAATCATGAGCAAATCCGATAAAAACTGATCAATGAGCATAAACATCATGGGAATGCACAACTCAAAAACAAACATGAGAGCTCACATAATGAAAGTGTGTTTGTGCAATCGTTGAAAGGCCACAGAGCTAAAGTTAATCATCGTAATGATTTGATGGCTAGACCTCCGGTAAGAGTAACTAAACATCACAAAGAAAAGTCAAACCAATAGGAATCAAGGGGTATTAGTTAAGTAAACGCGGAGGCTCCCCCTCAATCAATGAGATTTAATTTTATTTTTTATTTTTTTCTTTATGACTTTTCTTTCTTATAGGCACTCACTGGTGGCATACACGCTCAAGAGTATGGAGACCAAACCAGAGAAGCATGAAATCAGTAAGGATGGCCTGGTTGGTGCCTCTGAGGTAGCATTTTCCTAATGTCTAAACTTCAAAATATTGTGAGAGGAACCATGGAAATGAAAAAATGATGGTAAATGATTAAGAGACTCAACATCACCCCATTATATGCCAATATAGGTCAATTCCTCCAATAATGTAAAAGAGACACTGTTAGTGGTCCATAGAGAACTTTGATCACTTGTGCAGAAACCCCTAACACAACTAAAATAAAATAATAAATAAATAAATACTCCTAAACATTAATAGAAATAAATTAATCTCTAATAAGAATAACAATTTAAAAACCTGTGAATAAATGGAAAAAGCACAAACCAATTTAATTTTTATTGTACTCTCCTCAAATGGTCTTATTGTTTTATTATAACAAACACAAAATTCTATTATTTTTCTTAATAATAATAATTATACACATAATTGAAAAGTTTTTGAATAAGTATCAAAAGCAATGGAATCGACAAACTTGAAAGCGAGATTTGAATCGGATCGCAATTTGGAGATTTAGTTATCTAGGTTTGATGGAAAATAAGAGTTCCGAATGTTGTAAAGATCATCAGACGCTTTCATGGCCTTTGCCAATGTATCTGTTGAGTCTTCGCCTTGGCTTTGATTGCTCAAAAGTTCAACATTTGAGATTTTTTTATTCTTAAAAGATATGTGTAGAAAATTTTTTGATGTCTATTATAGTCATTTTTATTTAAAATATAAAGTATGTGTCTTGAACTAATTAGGTATGTGGAAATAGAATTTCTTGTTTGTTTCGGATATTATGGAAAAGGATAAATGCTCAAATGACTATTTTACCCTTTTCAATTATTTACTAAGTAATAGTAATATTAAACATATCTTTAATATTTTAATTATTTTTAGCTAGATTAAATAAAAATTTATTTTAATTTATTTTATTTTTTACACAATTAAATAAATTTATTTTTTTAAAATTAAATAAATAAAATATCAATAAAAATATATGTTATTTTTTAATTAAAATTTTAAATAAATTTATTTTGAAAAATAATAATAATTAAATAAAACATCTATTAAAATTTAAATAATGAAATTAAATAAAATATAAACAAAATTTTAAAATAAAATATGTCACGACCCGCTCCCCGTACCCAAGGGTTAAGCATCGTGATGGCCAGTAACTGAGATTGCCTTCGGCCAATTCTTAAACAAATCAATAAACGCGAGCGGAAGAAATATTTAAATAAAGATACCAAAATAATCATCGGAACTTCTATTTTTATTACAAAATTTATTGACCAAAAAGGGGCCGATATTTATATATAAAAATGTCATAAAAATACTATGTGTGTGTCTATTCCGCAGCCCCGCATCTAAGACTTTCCAAATGCTATTTCTGAATTGCATTATTTCTTGAAAATTGATAAATAACTATAAACACATGACAGAGTGAGAAATATTATACCAAGAATATAAGGGACACGAAATAACCATGGATCGTTAGTTAGGCCAAAACATTTAAGATAACTTAGTCGAAACAAATAATCCTTTAAGTAGCAAAACTAAGATTATGCAAACAAATAACCATAACCACGATAATTTGGTAAACAAATCATTTAAGTAGCAGAAACTGAAATACAGAAATTATGTAAGTAAATGACCATAACCACGGTACAGAACAAAGGTCACAGGTGTGACAATCAGAACAGAGGTACGGATTCAAGAGGTGGCTCGTACGGATTCTAGAGGTGGCTCCCACAATAGTATAGCACTTAGCTCCGCACAGCACTTTGGTCCGCACAGAACAGAGGTCAATGGATCCATGACAAACAGAGGACTACAAAGTGGTCAAGCAAAAACCAATGATTATTTAAGTCCCCCAAGGCATGGGACTCCCGTGGTGGTACTTACAAAATATAATTGTTTATAAGGTCATAGTCAAATATTCTTTAAAATATAAACAGACATATCCATGGGTTTTCTTTTAAGCAAATAGGGTTCAGAAATAAAACTACGTAACTGAAATGTTTATAAAACATAACTTTTATTAATATACTAATAAATCATACTTGTGTAAAAAAGATTTTGGTAAGTCAAAACATACGTAAAATATATTTTGGTAACTCAAGGTATAATATAACTCACCTTAACTTTAGCTTCCACCACCAAAAACCTTTTTAGCTTCCACCATTTTTCTCTTTCTTTTTCTTCCTTTCCTTTTCCTTCCTTTCTTTCTTCTTTTCTTTTCTTTCTTTTCTTCTTTCATTTCCTTCCAGCCGAATCACCTCCCTATTTATAGGGAGGTGAGGCCATCCATAGGCAAACACGTGTACATGCCATAATATCCCTCAGATTTTGATAATGAATTCGCAGATTCAATCTTATCCCAAATAAATATTTAAAATAATTACACTTTAACTCAATATTTTAATATAATTATATAAATTAATTAATTCTTAATTAAATTACACTTTATCTTATACTAATAGAAAATTAATTATTTCTTTTATTACCACACCTATTATTATTATTGTTTATATTATTATTATTTATATTTTGGCACCTAAACTTTTAATAATTATATTATTTTACAAAATTACACATAATAATATATAATAAATTAGATATTTTCTGAACTGAGATTAAATAATATTAGTATAAATTCTACAGAATAATTAAAAATCTGGGTTTTACAATCTTCTCTCCTTTTAAAATTTCGTCCTCAAAATTTGCTATGTGTAAGTTATTCGCTGCGCACTCTGATAAATATATATTAGATGATTAATCTGATAGAAAATACTACCTCAAAAAAAAATTTACCAAAAATAACTCACTATTTAGTTGTCAAAAATTGTTTTGGGCCAAAATAAGAAATAAAGAGTGATTTTAAAAACTTTTCACTCGTATTGTCTATGATAAAAATAGATAAAAATGAGAACACAATGATAGAATTATATGCAAGAATTAAAAATTTTGAGATAAACTTTTCATTGATGGGAAATAGTTTCAAAATTAGTCTCTTTATAATTTGAACCCACTTTTAAAAGTCGAAATAAATTTTTTTTTTGAATACTAAACTGAAAATTCCATGTATTTAATTATATTATAATTTTGGTGGATGCTTGAGCCCGACATCCTTCTTTTCTTGTCCTTCTTTTACTATAACTAATATAAATTATATCTAATATTCTTCACAAATTAGGCACACTAAAAAAAAATTTATTATATGTATATAATCATATAAAATTATAATATAATTAAATCGACGAATAAAATATAATAATTCAGTATTAATTACCCGCTATCCTACTTCTTAAATGTGCATGTGTCCTATGCTCCAATGATGATTTTTTTTTTATAAACCATTGCTCTAATACCATTTGTTATGACCCGCTCCTCGTACCCAAGGGTTAAGCATCGTGATGGCCAGTAACTGAGGTTACCTCCGACTAATTCTTAAACAAATCAATAAATGCGAGAGGAATAAATATTTAAATAAAAGTACCAAAATAATCATCGGAGTTTCTATTTTTATTGCAAAATTTATTAACCAAAAAGGCCGATATTTACATATAAAAATATCATAAAAATACTATGTGTGTGTCTATTCTGCAGCCCCGCATTTAAGACTTTCCAAAGGCTATTTCTGAATTACATTATTTCCTAAAAATTGGTAAATAACTATAAGCACATGGCAGAGTGAGAAATATTATACCAAGAATATAAGGGACACGAAATAACCATGGATCGTTAGTTAGGCCAAAACATTTAAGATAACTTAATCGAAACAAATAATCCTTTAAGTAGCAAAACTGAGATTATGTAAACAAATAACCATAACCACGATAATTTGGTAAACAAATCATTTTAAGTAGCAGAAACTGAAATACAGAAATTATGTAAGTAAATGACCATAACCACGGTACAGAGCAGAGGTCATAGGTGTGACAATCAGAACAGAGGTACGGATTCAAGAGGTGGCTCGTATAGATTCTAGAGGTGGCTCCCACAATAGTATAGCACTTAGCTCCGCACAGCACTTTGGTCCGCACAGAACATGTTGCAAAAATATGGTTTAATATAGGCATATTTTTTAGCCCAAATGTAAGTGGGTCTCAAACATCTTTTGGGGTTGGTCCGAAGAGGTGAAGTGTTTCTTGCCGCATGGCAAGTCACATAGTGAAGACGGAACGCCAAAACCATTTATGAGTGAATGGGAAGTTGACGTCGTTTTCGGGTCTAACATTAATTTTTTAGATAAAATTCGTTTGAATTTTTTCAATAAAAATTATTGTGGGAATTTAATTTAATTCTAAATTCAAATTTTGGGTTCTTGTGTTGTTTCCTAAAGTTTGAAATTGTGAGAATTTAACTTAATTCTAAATTCTAATTTTAGGTTCCTTAAAAGTTTCCTAAAGTTTGTACCTCTTCATTTATTTATTTATTTAACTATTTCAATAGGTTAATATATATATATATATTTAATTAGTTTAATATATATATATATATATTTGAAAATATTTAAATAATAAATGAACCTACAGTTCCAAACTGCTTGTGTTGGACCAACAGATTCTTTTCATTGTTTGAATATTAATATTCAAAAGTTTGAATTTTTGGTTTGCAACGGTCAGATTGAAATTTTCAATTTGCACCTGTTCGGATTCCTCACCTGTTGGGGTCTAATTTTTGGCTATATATACAACCATTTTCTAGCAGTTCGGTAGTATGAAAAATCAGTTTGTAAATTCAGTTTTTTCTATCATAAATTCTGCACTTATGCATTATTCTTCATATTAGATTTAGAATAAAATTCAGAGAGTTAGAACACAGGTTTGGTTCACCGAACAAATTGTTTGGAGTACTACTACAATTTGTGAAGATCATTGTATCTTGGGAGATAGACGCCACTCAACCGTAAGTACCAGAAGGGCGAATCATCTTAAGACGAGTGTCACACACTCGACTTGGTCTTGTAATTTTTATTTGGTTTGACAAAATAAATCTGGTATGTTATTTATTTATTTTGTTTGAATTTATTTCAAGTTATTTTATTTACACAGAAGATTGTTCCAACAATCTTAAGATTCATTAATTCATTTACGTAATTTTTTCGTTTGTTTCCCTTTTTCTTTCTTCGTAAATAATCTAAAGAAAATTATTTTCTGTGAATTTACAAAATAATATTCTGGTTGGAAAAATAAATAGTGATCATATGCTATTTGACAGATAGTAGTAATATACTGTCTCTTTTCTTTGACAACAACTAGTAGTACGATACTGGTGTCATTAACAATTCATAATATATTTTTGTAGAATTTTTCCAGAAATTAATTTTGGGTTTTAGAAATTATTTTCTGAGTTTACATTAATTAAAATTCTGTTTTCAGTATTTTAATTATTGGAGTGTAACAAGAGATTTAAATTTCTGTGTGAAATTAATTTGGTTAAATAAAATTTTATTTTTCCAAATTAATTGAAAAATAAAAGTTATATTTTTATTTCTTTTATTTTACAGAATTTAGTTTCTTGTGTGAATTTAATTTGGTTAAATAAAATTTTATTTTATTTCCAAATTAATTGAAAAATAAAAGTTATATTCTTATTTCTTTTATTTTACAGAATTTTATTTTCTGTGTGGAATTATTTTGGTTAAATAAAATTTTATTTTATTTCCAAATTAATTGAAAAATAAAAGTTATAATCTTTATTTCTTTATTTTCTGTGTGGAATTAATTTGTTTAAATAAAATTTTATTTTATTTTCAAATTAATTGAAAAATAAAAGTTACATTCTTGTTTCTTTTATTTTTACAAAATTTAATTCTGTGCATTTGGTTTAATTTTCTGTGTAGTGTAAATTCTAATTATAATTTTGTTTTATAAATTAGAATTGATGGCTACTGAAACAAATGTCCAAACAAGTACTACTGTGGTGACTGCAATTGCACCAACCCCCTTCTCCTGTAATGACAGTATCGGTAAATCACGGTGAAAAGCCAGAGAAGTTCTCAGGAACTAACTTTAAAAGATGGCAACAGAAAATGTTGTTCTATCTTACAACTCTGAACCTGGCTCGTTTCCTTCGTGAAGATGCTCCTATCCTGAAAGATGATGAAACCAACCAGCAAGTGGTTGCTACGGTTGATGCTTGGAAACATGCCGATTTCCTTTGCCGGAATTACGTCTTGAACGAACTTGACAACACATTGTACAACGTCTACAATCCCATCAAGACAGCAAAGGAACTTTGGGAATCGTTGGAGAAAAAGTACAAAACAGAAGATGCCGGCTCAAAGAAATTTGTGGTTGGCAGATTTCTGGATTTTGTAATGGTTGATTCAAAAACTGTGATCAGCCAAGCTCAAGATTTCCAATTCATTCTACATGACATTCACGCAGAAGGTATGTCTCTCAGTGAATCCTTTCAAGTTGCAGCCTTAATTGAAAAATTACCAAAAGGTTGAAAGGAATTCAAGAACTACCTCAAACACAAGCGCAAAGAAATTTCTATGGATGAGTTAATTGTGCGTTTGAGGATTGAGGAGGACAACCGTAATTCTGATAAGTGGGCTGGTAAGAATCCTATGGAGTCTAAGGCAAATGTGGTAGAACAATCTTCAAAAACCAAGAAACGTAAGTCTTCTGGAGAAAGTTCATCACAAGGCTCTAAAGGGGGAGATAATAAAAAGTACAAGTTTAATGGCAAATGTTACATCTATGACAAAGAGGGACATCGGGCCAAAGATTGCCGTAGCAAAGGCAAAAGTAAGAAAAGAACAAGCAAGAAGCCTGCTCAGGCCCATATGACCGAAGTGGACAATATTTCCAATGATGTAGATGACATCAATCTTTCTGCAGTTGTTTCCGAGGCAAATCTTGTCGGAAATCTTAAAGAATGGTGGGTGGACACTGGTGCTACTCGTCATATTTGTGCCGACAAAAAGATGTTCACATCTTATTCTACAGTGGACAATGGTGAACAACTGTTTATGGGCAACTCCTCAACTTCCAAAGTTGAAGGACAAGGAAAGATTATACTCAAGATGACATCTGGAAAGGAACTCACTCTCAACAATGTGCTACATGTACCAGACATTCGCAAGAATCTTGTTTCCGGATCTTTGTTGAGTAAGAATGGGTTTAGGCTAGTATTTGAGAGTGATAAGTTTGTACTTACTAAGAATGGGATGTATGTAGGAAAAGGTTACATGTCTGATGGCATTTTCAAGTTAAATGTAATGACTGTTGTACCCTCTGTTATTAATATTATTACATCTTCTTCTTACTTGCTTGAGTCTTCAAATTTATGGCATGGTAGACTAGGACATGTTAATTATGGATCTTTGCGTAGATTAATTAATATGGAATGTTTATCTAAATTTGACATTGATTCAAATCATAAATGTGAAATTTGTGTTGAGGCAAAATTATCTAAAACTCATTTTCATTCAATTGAAAGAAGTACGGAACCACTTGAATTAATTCATAGTGACATTTGTGATTTTAAATCAATTCAAACCAGAGGTGAAAAAAAGTATGTAATCACTTTTATAGATGACTATACTAGATATAGTTATATTTATTTAATTCGAAACAAGGATGAAGCTTTGGAAATTTTCATTCAATATGAGAATGAAGTTGAAAATCAACTTGGTAAAAAAATCAAGAAACTTAGAAGTGATAGAGGTGGTGAATATGAATCACCTTTTGGTGAATTTTGTAAAGAACATGGAATAATTCATCAAATCACCGCTCCTTACTCACCTCAGCAAAATGGAATTGCTGAAAGGAAAAATAGGACCTTAAAAGAAATGATGAATGCCATGTTAATCAGTTCTGGATTACCTCAGAACTTGTGGGGGGAAGTAATACTTTCTGCTAATTATATTTTAAATAAAGTACCTCGAAAGAAAATAAATCAAACACCTTATGAATTGTGGCATGAAAGAGTACCATCCTACAAATACTTAAAAGTGTGGGGGTGTTTGGCTAAAGTGGCTATTCCTAGTCCTAAAAAGACTAAGATAGGTCCTAAGACCATTGATTGCATTTTCATTGGTTATGCTAAGAATAGTAGTGCATATCGGTTTTTGATTCATAAATCAGAACATTCCGAAATGCATGTAAATACTATTATTGAGTCTCGGAATGCATCATTCTTTGAACATGTATTTCCAAATAAGACTAGACAAGAGACTAGTAACATTAAAAGATCTCATGATGCTATTACTAGTCAGGATCAAGAACATAATCAAGAACAAGAGTTAGATCAAAATGAGGAAGAGGAACCTAGGCGTAGTAAACGTGCCAGAACTTCAAAATCTTTTGGTCCAGATTTTCTAACATATTTGTTAGAAAATGAGCCTTTAACTTTTAAAGATGCTATGTCCAGTCCTGAAGCTCCTTTATGGAAAGAAGCTATCAACAGTGAAATTGAATCCATCTTGCAAAATCACACTTGGGAATTAGTGGACTTGCCACCAGGTTGTAAACCTCTTGGGTACAAGTGGATTTTCAAAAGAAAATTGAAAGCAGATGAATCAATAGACAAATACAAGGCAAGACTTGTAGTCAAATGTTTTAGACAGAAAGAAGGTCTAGATTACTTTGACACATACTCACCGGTTACTAGAATAACATCCATTAGAATGCTAATTACCATTGCATCTCTATACAATCTAGAAATTCATCAAATGGATGTTAAAACCGTTTTCTTAAATGGTGAGTTAAATGAAGAAATTTACATGGAACAACCAGAAGGGTTTTCTGTTCCAGGGAAAGAAAAGAAAGTGTGTAAATTGGTTAAATCATTATATGGTTTAAAACAAGCGCCAAAGCAATGGCATGAGAAATTTGACAAGGCAATGATGCCAAATGGATTTAAAATTAATGAGTGTGACAAATGTGTTTATATTAAAAACACAGATAAGGGTTATATCATTGTATGTCTTTATGTAGATGATATGCTCATCATAGGTAGTAATAATAATATGATTAAAACTACCAAGAAAATGTTGAATAAACATTTTGACATGAAGGACATGGGCATTGCTGATATAATTCTTGATATGAAAATTACTAAAATATCAGATGGTTATGCTTTGTCACAATCTCATTACATTGAGAAAATACTTGACAAATTCAGCAAAGATGATGATCATCTTGCTAGAATTCCTGTAGATGTTAATTTGTATCTTGCTAAGAATGCACAAGAAAATATTTCTCAATTAGAGTATGCCCAAATTATTGGAAGCTTAATGTACTTGATGAACTGCACTCGCCCAGATATAGCTTATGCAGTAAGTAAATTAAGTAGATATACGAGTAATCCAGGAGTAGAACACTGGAAAGCAATTATAAGGGTTCTAAGATATCTTCGATTTACTCGTAACATTGGGCTTAATTATACTAGATATCCAGCAATACTTGAAGGATACTGTGATGCAAATTGGATATCGGATACTAAAGACTCGAAGTCCACCAGTGAGTATGTCTTTACTCTTAGTGGGGCGGCTGTATCTTAGAAATCTTCCAAATAGGCTTGTATTGCTAGGTCTACTATGGAATCTGAATTCATAGCGTTAGACAAAGCTGGGGAAGAGGCAGAATGGCTTCGCCACTTCCTTAAAGATATTCCAATATGGCCAAAACCGGTGCCTGCTATATGCATACATTGCGATAGTCAATCAGCTATAGGTAGAGCACAGAGTCATATGTATAACGGTAAGTCACGACACATTCGTCGTCGACATAACACCGCAAGACAACTACTCTCTAATGGAATTATTTCCATAGAATATGTTAAGTCTAAAGACAACATAGCGGATCCACTAACCAAAGGGTTAGCAAGAGAGTTAGTTGAGAATTCATCGAGGGGAATGGAACAAAAGCCTATTGAATAAGAGTTACCACAACGGCAACCCAACCTAGTTGACTAGAGATCCCAAGATCTAGGTTCAAAGGGACAACCGAGTTGTGAATGACTCAGAAGGATCACTGGGGAGTCTAACTCCTACCCATTTCTTTGATGAAATAGTGATGTCTGCAGCGTTTTAGGTTAAATAAAACTTTTAATGATTCTTATATCTAGGTAAACCTAGTGGAGTATGGCATGATACTCTTCATAAGCATCACCTATGTGAGTGTGAACTGGGCCGGTTCTGTGAGATTTGTGAAGGGCTACAATTCTCTAGAGCACTCATGAAGATCAGGTTGTTCAGGGCCAAAATGAACACAATAGTGAGAACTAAACTATGTCTGGAGATATACTGTGTGAGTTCTATTGTCTTGGTTTACACAAACGGCTGAACAGTTCAAGACATCATGTTCACTGGTCAGCTAGTAAATCCGATAGTGTCTCACAAGGGAAGGTTCAAAGCCAAAAGCTACCTATCCTTTGCAGAATATTTCCAATTTCTGTACTCTCTGTAATTAGATCATGTTGTTGCATTTTCTCTCCGTCAAATTCCATTCATGTGGGGAATTGTTGGAAAAATATGGTTTAATATAGGCATATTTTTTAGCCCAAATGTAAGTGGGTCCCAAACATCTTTTGGGGTTGGTCCGAAGAGGTGAAGTGTTCCTTGTCGCGTGGCAAGTCACACAGTGAAGACGGAACGTCAAAACCATTTATGAGTGAATGGGAAGTTGACGTCGTTTTCGGGTCTAACATTAATTTTTTAGATAAAATTCGTTTGAATTTTTTCAATAAAAATTATTGTGGGAATTTAATTTAATTCTAAATTCAAATTTTGGGTTCCTGTGTGGTTTCCTAAAGTTTGAAATTGTGAGAATTTAATTTAATTCTAAATTCAAATTTTAGGTTCCTTAAAAGTTTCCTAAAGTTTGTACCTCTTCATTTATTTATTTATTTAACTATTTCAATAGGTTAATATATATATATATATTTAATTAGTTTAATATATATATATTTGAAATTATTTAAATAATAAATGAACTTACAGTTCCAAACTGTTTGTGTTGGACCAATGGATTCTTTTCATTGTTTGAATATTAATATTCAAAAGTTTGAATTTTTGGTTTGCAACGGTCAGATTGAAATTTTCAATTTGCACCTGTTCGGATTCCTCACCTGTTGGGGTCTAATTTTTCGCTATATATACAACCATTTTCTAGCAGTTTGGTAGTATGAAAAATTAGTCTGTAAATTCAGTTTTTTCTGTCCTAAATTCTGCACTTATGCATTATTCTTCATATTAGATTTAGAATCAAATTCAGAGAGTTAGAACACTGGTTTGGTTCACCGAACATATTGTTTGGAGTACTACTACAATTTGTGAAGATCATTGTATCCTGGGAGATAGACGCCACTCAACCGTAAGTACCGTAGCGGGGCAAATCTGTCTTAAGGACAGAGTGTCACACACTCGACTTGGTCTTGTAATTTTTATTTGGTTCGACAAAATAAATCTGGTATGTTATTTATTTATTTTGTTTGAATTTATTTCAAGTTATTTTATTTACACAGAAGATTGTTCCAACAGAACAGAAACCAATGGATCTATGACAAACAGAGGACCACAAAGTGGTCAAGCAGAAGCCAATGATTATTTAAGTCCCCCAAGGCATGGGACTCCCATGGTGGTACTTACAAAATATAATTGTTTATAAGGTCATAGCCAAATATTCTTTAAAATATAAACAGACACATCAATGAGTTTTCTTTTAAGCAAATAGGGTTTAGAAATAAAACCATGTAACTGAAATGTTTATAAAACATAACTTTTATTAATATACTAATAAAACATACTTGTATAAAATAGATTTTGGTAAGTCAAAACATACGTAAAATATATTTTGGTAACTCAAGGTATAATATAACTCACCTTAACTTTAATACCTTACTCTTCATTTTCACTACCAAAGACCCTTTTAGCTTCCACCATTTTTCTCTTTCTTTTTCTTCCTTTCCTTTTCCTTCTTTTCCTTCCTTTCTTTTCTTCTTTTATTTCTTTCCAGCCGAATCACCTCCCTATTTATAGGGAGGTGAGGCCATCTAGAGACAAACACGTGTTCATGCCATAATATCCCTCAGATTTTGATAATGAATTCGCAAATTCAATCTTATCCCAAATAAATATTTAAAATAATTACACTTTAACTCAATATTTTAATATAATTATATAAATTAATTAATTCTTAATTAAATTACATTTTATCTTATACTAATAAAAAATTATTTATTTATTTTAGTACCACACCTATTATTATTATTATTTATATTATTATTATTTATATTTTGACGCCTAAACTTTTAATAATTATATTATTTTACAAAATTACACATAATAATATATAATAAATTAGATATTTTCCGAACGGAGATTAAATAATATTAGTATAAATTCTACAGAATAATTAAAAATTTGAGTTGTTACAAAATATCTATAAAAAAATATTTTTAAAAATTAAATAAATAAAACATCAGTAAAAATTAAATAAAATTATTTTATTTTTAAATTGAGACATTTAAATTTGAGTCATTTTTTGATAAATCCTCTTTTCAAGTATTTTATTCCATCTAACACATATTCTTTTTGACTATTTCATTAAGTCTTGTTTAATGTAATATGACCAAATCATCCTTTCTAATTTTTCTGTATATGTTTCTATTTTGAAACTAACACATAACAATAGTCCCTTATTTTATGAAAAAAATCTCTCATTCATTCTAAAAAGAAAATCTTTCCCTTATTCCATGGAGAAAATCTCTCCCTTTCTAAGAAGAAAATATCTTCCGCATTCCATGGAGAAAATCTCTGAATTTTAAACTTTTTTATAATTTGAAAATTTTAAAAATAACGCAACAAAAAATCTGAATGAAAATCAAAATACAATGTGAACGTTCACAATAAATAACAAACATATAACTAATCTTCGAAAAAATAAAATTCATATTAAAATACAATATGAATGTTCACAATTTATAACTAACATACAACTAGCCTTATAGAAAATAATTCATACCAATGTAAACATTTACACTATAACGTGAAAATATAAAATAAAATTGAAAAAAGTGAAAATCGGCTATTTCAATTGTTCAATAATAACAAAAATGATTGTTTAACTAACAATTATGGTAACAAAAACAACATACACACAATTAACTTTCGAAAAAACAAAATTTATACTAAAATACAACGTGCATGTTCACAATTTACCATTAATATACAACTAGTTTTTTAAAAAATAAACTCATACCAATGTGAACATTCACACTACAACGTTAAATATAAAATAAAATTGAAAAAAATTGAAAATCGACTATTTCGATTGTTCAATGGTAACAAAAATTATTGTTCAACCAGCAAGTATAGTAAAAAAAAATAACAAAATACAATTAGCTTTCAAAAAAAACTTTTAAAAAAAAAACTCATACCAAAATACAATGTGAATGTTCACAATTTACAATTAATATACAACTAGCCTTAGAAAAACTAAATTCATACCAATGTGAACATTCACACTGCAACATGAAACAAAATTAAAAGAAAAAAAAATGACTATTTCAATTGTTTAATGGTAACAAAAAATGATTATTCAAACAACAAGTATATTAACAAATAATCAATGATATGTGAACATTCACATCTTACAAAATATATAATTATATCTATATCTATATCTATATTCAAACACTTATTTCTCAGACTTTCAAACAATGTGAAATGTGAACATTTACACTGATTGACAAAAAAATAGAAACAATGGCAGTATTAGAATTAGAAATCCAAAAAAAAACCCAATCACTCTAAAAGCAAAAAAATATGACTCACATCTTCATCTTCATCATCATCTTTACCATTATCACTATAATTAACAATCTATACAATTTCACCATACCATCAATCCAAATCAAACCAAACTCACCTTTGAAGAATATGTTTGTAACAAAATTAACTAGACATAAACAGAGATTCAACTTACAATAATAAAGAAATATAGAGTTTTGAATACAAAGCAATAATAGACAAATACAGAACTTCGAACACAAAGTGATAATAGAGGAACATAAAGTTTCACTATAACAATGGAAGAACATAATATTATTTCACCACTATATATAAACTAAAATTTCTAAACCCTACCAAATAAAGAGTTTCAAACCCTAGTACAATGAAATAATACCATAAATGTGAATGAAACTAATCAAAAATAAAAACGTGAATAATGTTAACTATCAAAATAGAGGTAACAACAAAAAGGAAGTGTGTATATCATTTTTCTATGTAATACATATCAACAATAGACATAAGGGTGTAATAGTGCAACAAACAATATAAATCAGAAAAAAAAAGGACCTCATAGAATAAAAGTATATATATATGGGACTAAGTAGGTTATAATTTTCTTTGATGGACTTATTGGGTTAGAACACTTCCAAATGGAATTTATCAATAAAAAAACCCTTTAAATTTTATTGAATTTTACTAAATATAATACATAATTAAATAGTAGAGGCTCAAAATGGTCATTTCACCACCTAATCCCATATCCC
The DNA here is from genome assembly GCA_025200525.1 of Camellia lanceoleosa. Classification (NCBI taxonomy): domain Eukaryota; kingdom Viridiplantae; phylum Streptophyta; class Magnoliopsida; order Ericales; family Theaceae; genus Camellia; species Camellia lanceoleosa. The sequence goes on from CM045761.1 coordinate 61,134,936, forward strand.
CCTTATCCCCCTCATTTGTGTCCCACCTCCCCCTCCCCTCTCTTCCCATGGGATACAATAATCCAACACGTTTGGGACTAATAGTCTGGAGGGATTATTAGTCCGGAGCAAAACTGAAAAACCAAACAACGAATATGAATCTTATCCCACCCTCCAATCCCTCCAAACAAACACCGCGTTTTTGTAGTTTGAAATTTGTATTATTTTGATTTTTAATTTTTTTAGTTGTGATAGATTTGATTTTAAATTTTGAAATTTATTCCAAACAAAGACAATGAGAGATGTTTTATTTGTAAATGATCAATTTCAAGGACAAAGTCATCATACAACTTATTTTATATTGGTTAACTTGTATGTTGTTTAAAATGTAATGACTTAATAAGGAAATATTATTTATAAATCCTATTTGGAAGACTTATTTAATGTGAAGTTCTATGAATATTCTTTTAGAGTTTGAAATCCTATTTAAATAGGAATGTGTTCCATAAAGTCCTATGAGTTGTAAATGAATAATATTAGTGTACTATTATACCCTTAATTTGTTTTCATATTATACCTTATTTTTTCATTTATCATATCACGTTTAGGAAGGCTTTTAGAAAAGATAAGTCTACAGACAATGACCGTGAGAGTTTTTTTAGCCTTGATCACGGGATTCCAGTGCATTTTCAAAATGTTGCATAAATGGATGTGGATTTGGTTGATGATATAATGATGTTTGAGGGTTGTGTGTTAATTTCTTCGACATATTTCAACTCTAATTGGTTGAGGGGATGGAAGAGGTATGTGTTTTTTGAAGTATGTTGTTATTTGTTGAAGTGTGGATTGTTTATCTTTAATATGGTATTGATAATCTATTACACTCATTGATAGGCACACTTTCGCCAATGTTCTAATTGAATGTGTGTATTTGTGTGAGAACCCGTATTTTTGCATATTAAATTATTTTGGTAATTATATTTAGCTATGTACGGGAAAGAAATAAACATTCTCGTATAATCTTGTTGATCAAGTCTGCGCTCCTCCGTACGACGTCATTCTACTACCTGAAAATACAAACGTGAGCTAGCCGGCGGGTGTGTGCCGGAAACCTCTCTGATGTCTAAGTCAGCAAACTAGACAAATAGACAAAAACTCTGTGTATTCGGGAATCAAAGTTGCATTACCTCTTCATAGGTGATGTTTGTGAGCTTTTTATAGGTTCTGTGTGGCACAATCCTAGTAGGACTTTTACTCCTCCATGCAGAGTCCTCCTAGGATTCATACTCCTGAAAGATAATGCTTATCCTTCAACACCCCCCTCACTACTTTAACCAAGTGAGATGGTTTTACCATGGCCAGACTACCATACGATCGAAATAACATTGCTATACTAGACTAACTGGAGCGACCGACCTGACTGTTAGTTCGGCTCTTCCTTGCCTTTCTCCTACCTCGGCTTCACATGCCAAGACCAAGCTATCCATAGAAGAGTTAAGCCGAACTAACCCAAAAACCAAGTCCTGAAGAGGGCTCAGCATACCTCGGTTCCATATGCCATAACCGAACTAACTTCGGCAACCAAACCATACGTAGTATTCTTCTGAACCGAACTAAAACATAAAGCCTTCTGGGACCGGACTAATCATCACGGCTCTGGGACTGGACTAACTTCAAAGCCTTTTTTATTCAGCCTTTCGTATTATGGCCCATATCGGCCCATTGCCCAGCTCGGCCCAATTTTTCACATAAATTACCCTCTCAATTGCCCCTTAATTCCATCTGCATAGCATGATAGGGATTACATGTCTATCAGTTGAGCTAAAACTCCCCTTAGCCTATCCAGCCGAGCTAAGAAACTCTTAGCCTTTCCAGTCGAGCCATCCCTATCCGGTCAAAACGTCTCTTCAATCATAGCAACTGAATCGGTTCTCTTTCCCATGACACGTGGCACGCTGGTATTGGTCAACTGTAGCTGTCACGCCGCCCTCATACTCCACAAAATTTGAATAGTTCCCGCCTTCCCATTTTTCGTCCTTCTTTTTACACAAAACAACCTCTTCATTATTGGAACCATTTACCAGACTATTCCTTCTCTCTCTTGCAAACCTCTGAAACTTCCATTGTTCTTCAACCCTGCCACTTCGAAGCTCGTGTTTTTGCTGCTGTTGCTTTCATCTCATTCCTTTGAACCTGGTAAGTTTTCTCAAATCTACCTTGTTTTTGTACTTTTACGTTTTACAATCCATAGCATTTTGTGTTTGTTTCTGAAAAACACCTTTTTGCTAAAACTTAGCAATAGTGCACTTGAATACATATAATAACCTAAGAAACACTGATTTTTTTATCCAAAATCATGATGCAACCGGACTAGAAAGTTGTTTTGTAGTTGATGTTGAGTTTAGGTAGACTATCCAACCGAACTAATACTTTATGCTATCTAATTAGCTTCAATAAGTCAAACCATCTTTTGATTTTCTTTAGCCGAGATAACAAACCGAATTAAGTCTGCACTTAGTGTACTGGGAAACCTCAATTTTGGCCGAGCTATGTCTTCGGGGCTAAACCAGCTTTCTTAGTTTTTAGACCGAACTCAGAAAGCTGCCCCTAGAAGCTCAACCGGTCTAACTGAACCTTCTTTTTAACCGAGATATTGAATAGCTCGCCAAGACCGAGCTAACAAACCCATTGCTCGTACCGAGCTACGAAATACCTTGCTAAAACCGAGATAGGACCTATAATAACTCTCATAACCAAAATAGGACTTCTTTTACCTTGTTTTTACTTTTATAGCACGGTTCAACGAGCTGTGCTTAACACTCTTGTTTTCAACTTTGCAGACTTAGGTTGCCCAGGCACTCCTTTGAGCGCTCAACCGAGCTACTCGGCAACATTCTTTGACCGATCTAATCATTCGGCATTTATTTATTCATAACTTAAAACATAAATGGGGAAGTATAGATTCTTAGTAGAGACACCTGGTGGTTTGGCCAAATTCCAACGGGAGTACAACATCCCTGACGATGTCCATCTTACCCTAGCCGAACAAGATATCGTTCCTTGGGAAAACCCTAGTTTTGTTCCCTTCACTCTCTTTTCCATAGTAGAGACCGGACTAAGATTCCCTGTTCAACCCTTGCTCTGTGAATTTTTTAGGCAAACCAGAATATGCCCAACCCAGCTTTCTACAAACTCATACCATATAATAAATGATATAGCCGAACTAAACTGTCGAGCTGGCATTAACCTTGGCTTAGTCGAACTATTCCACCAATATTCTATAGGCTCAAAAGAAGACGGGTGGGTTTACTATTTAAGAATACGCCGCCGTCGAGAGAAAATAATAAAAGATACACCGAACAAAGATTTAAATGACGATGATTTTTTCTGGGTATCTGGCAATTTTGAAGACCACCAAGCCCAGATCCCAGGCCGAAGTATAAATTGGAAGAAAGGAACCCCCAGTATAATTACTTCGGTTTCCTTTCATTCTTCTCTTTTATTTCGGTTTTCCATTTTGAACCAAACTAACAGTTGTCTTCTTTATGCAGATTCAGCCCATCTTCAATCCTTGTACAGTTACCCCAACCTGAATACTCTCTGCGCCGCACTACGCTTCCCAGAAAAAAGTTGGGCCAAACTTTTGAATTTTGAGCCGACATACCGATATAGCAATCGACACAAGGCCAGAGTAACAGACTTTCTACTAGAGGGCGCCCCTGAACCAGACCCCACTTTGCCCCAGATCAATCTCGTCCCTCTGACTGCCGAACAAGAGATGGACAAAAGGAACAAAGTAAGGGCCCTTCTCACCGAAACAAACCGGGCCGAAGTACTGCCACCGACCCAGACACAAGAAACCGTGGTGGCTCTTCCATCTCAACAGCCTTCGACATCTCGGGCAAACAAGCGTGCCCGGACTAGCCAAACCGAGCAACGCCTTGTTGATGAAGATGAGACCATTCTTCCGCCACCGAGCCCTCCACCGAGCCCTCAGCCGGAGCGGTCCGACCGATCTAGCTCCTCCAAGTGGGCACCCAAGCTCACTTTCCAGAACCGAGATATTCAGGACACTGACTCGGTGGTTGCAGAGAAGGATCACTTAATGGCTTTCAACCTTGCCCAGAGTGTTTGCCTTCTAAAAGACATGGAGCACCACAATCAGCTGAACACCGAGCTAAAGGCCATCTGGTCATCAACGAAATCAATGATCCTGGTAAGTAGCTCTTTTTTATCTTTCTAATTTTTCCAACTTTCGGCTCGGCTAAAAAGAAAGTTACTATTCTTTTGCAGGCCATTCAGAAAAACAACATCGCACACATGTGAGTGTTGGAGCTCAGGAGAACAACAAGGCAGGCCATGGCAAAAGCTGAAGCCAATACTGCCGAACTCAAACAATCCCAAGTGAGGACGGCCGAGCTGGAGGCCAAGGTAACTCGTCTGACCGGACTAGTTACCTCGGCTAATGCTGACAAACAGAGAGCCCTAACCGTGATAAAAGACAAATATTTGCGAGAGCTGGCAAAACTTGAAGGCACGAAGAACGCTGAAATAGAGGAGATGAAAAAGAAGGCAGATGACGCCGAGCTCAAGGGTTTTAAAGAAGGCGAAGCTGCTTATATTCAACAATGTGAAGCAGCAAAGGACCTATTCTTCAAGTGCGGCTAGAGAGGTGCTGTGGAGCAGCTCGGTTGTGGGCCCGAGACCGAGGTCTACAATCCTCCTCAGTATTCCATTCCGGCCTCACTGGCGGAGTATGCTGCATCCGTTCAGCAACAGTTCCTTGAGGGTTCTGATGATGATGAAGAAGAGCCAACTGATACCCCGGTCGTCAACGATCCGGCTAATCAATCAGCTCGGTTAGAGCCAACGGTGAAAGACCTGACTGTTGAGCCGCCGACTAATACCGTACTGCCAGTTGATACCGAGCTCCCAACCGAGATCGATCTTCCGTCTGCAACCGGTCTTCGAGTTGACATTGATGCTGATCTAGATGATCTTTTTAACTGATTTTGTAATTTCTTTTCTTTGTTTATTGGATTTGTAACTGGGCTGGGGGCCCCTTGTCTGTAATTTGCTTTGAACTTCTATCAATGAAAAAATCTTCTTTTGCTCTACCTGTTATCTCGGTTTGCTCTTGTATTTGTTTTCTAACTGCAATTTGAACGAAACACAATATTCTTCGGCTGAGATATTTTATTCCAGTTTTTTAGCTGAGCAATCTGACTGAGCTTACTAGCCAACCACTCTTTAGCCGGTATACTTATTTCGGCTGAAGAGTACTAAGAATTGGTTTAATCCAGCCAACCACTCTTCAGCCCATACCCTTACTTCGGCTGAAGAGTACTAAGAGTTGGTTTAATCCAGCCAACCACTCTTCAGCTTATACCCTTACTTGGGCTGAAGAGTAATAAGAGTTGGTTTAATTCAGCCAACCACTCTTTAGCCGATATACTTACTTCGGCTGAAGAGTACCAAGAGTTGGTTTAATCCAGCCAACCACTCCTCAGCTCATACCCTTACTTTGGATGAAGAGTGCTAAGAGTTGGTTTAACCCAGCCAACCTCTAAGTTGGTTAATTTAGCCAACCTAGAATAAGGTGTTTGGTTTATTCTGACCAAACGTCCTGCAGCCTGGATCCTTATCTTGGGTTTAGGAGGGGTGTTGGTTTAATCCAGCCAACCTTTAAGTTGGTTTTTCCAGCCAACCTAAAATAAAGTGTTTGGTTATTTCGACCAAACGTCCTGCAGCCTGGATCCTTATCTTAGGCTTAGGAAGATTCGTAGTTGGTTATTCCGGCCAACTGTGTTTTTAATGCCCTTAATTTACCTAACTCACTAAAACAAACTTTTACAGAAAGAAAACGTCTATACTAAAAAGAAACTACTTGTTTTGTTGAGAAAGGAAAAAATTACACATACTTTAGAAAAGAAAAAAGCTAAAAATAAAATAACTTGAGATTGGCAGTGTTCCATGGCCTGGGAATTGCCTTGCCGTCCTCATCTTCTAAGTGGTATGCCCCTTTGCCTGCTAATCCAACTACTTTGTAAGGTCCTTCCCAATTAGGCCCTAACTTGCCATCTCCTGGTACCAAGGTGTTTCCCATTACTTTGCGCAGTACCCAATCTCCGATCTTCAATTGCCTTGGATATACTGTCTTGTTATACTTTCTGGGTAATTCTTGTTGGTATGAGGCAATGTGAACCAGTGCTCTGTCTTTTCTTTCCTCTGCCAGGTTGAGCTCCAATGTTATGGCTTCGCCATTCAGGTCTGGATCGAAATTCTCGCTTCGGATTGTGGGGAGGCCAACTTCAAGTGGGATTACTACCTCCATAGCATAGGCTAAGGAAAATAGAGTTTCTCCTGTTGACCGCCGAGGTGTGGTGCGATAGGCCCATAAAACATGAGGGAGCTCTTCTACCCACTTGCCTTTGGCTTTTTCTAACCTTTTTTTCAATCCGTCCAAGACTGCCTTGTTTGATGCTTCTGCCTGACCATTTGCTTAGGGATATGCCGGTATAAAATTGTGGAACTTTATCTTGTACTCTTCACAAAAGCTTCTAAAGATTCTGCCGTCAAACTGAGTGTCGTTGTCTGAGATTAGGGCTTTTGGTACGCCAAATCGAGTAATGATATTCTGCCAGACGAATTTATTTACATCTTTTTCCTTGATTGATGCCAATGCTTCTGCCTCTACCCACTTTGTGAAGTAGTCGGTTGCTGCAAGAAAGAACTTCCTGTTGCCTGGTGCTATTGGAAGTGGTCCTACTATGTCCAATCCCAATATTGCGAAGGGCCATGGGCTAGTCAGAGGTAGAAGTTCTCTGGCAAGTTGGTGTATTTGGTGTGCGAACTTCTGACACTTTTTGCACTTTTTGACATATTTTTCTGAGTCTGCCTGCATGTATGTCCACCAATATCCTTGCGAAATTGCTCTGTATGCTAGTGATCTTCCTCCTTGATGGCTTCTGCATATGCCCTCGTGTATCTCGAATAAGAATGCTTCCACTTTGCTGGGGTGGACACACTTTAGATAGGCTCTTGAGAATGATTTTTTGTACAACGCCAAAGATGTAGAGAGCCAAAATCGCTGCGACTTCGCTCTTATTTTGTTGGCCTCTTTCTTCTCTTCTAGTAAGATGCCTTCTTTTAAGAGCAGGATGATGGGATCCATCTAAGAATGGCCCAGCTCTGCGCAACATACCTCTTCTGCTTCGGGATCTTCAATGCTTAGTCTAGGTAGGTAGTCGATCAGTAAGGGATGAGGGATGGAAGTATCTGCCATTGAGGCAAAGCCTGCTAGCTCGTCCGCTCTGCTGTTTTCCTCCCTGTCGATTTTTTCTATCCTGACTACTTCAAATTTCATGATCTCTGTTCTGACCAACTCTTGGTATTTGGCCATTCTGTCATCCTTTGCTTCGTAGTCGCCAGATATTTGGTTTACCACAAGCTGTGAGTCGTTGTAAACTATTAGTTCAGTAGCCTTCATGTAGAATGCTGATTTGAGGCCTGCAAGAAGCGCTTCATACTCCGCTTCGTTGTTTGATGCTGGGAAGCCAAGGTTGATTGCCTGCTCCACTACTAGGTCGTCTGGAGAGATGAGGACTGTGCCAAGCCCTGCTCCATGCCGGTTGGATGCTCCATCCACGAAAAACTTCCACATCTCTCTAACGAACAACTTCCAGCAAGTGGAGGGATCAAATGATGCCTTGGAATCTTCCATGTTGCTGGTGTTTTCTTCAAGGTCCATGTTTGCTGTCTGCCCCTCGCTATTTGATTATACCAAGTCTTTATTTGTTGGTGAGTCTTAACTTGGTGTAACATGGTTTGCTTCTTCCTTCCTTGCTTTACTTTGGTCTGTCTTGGGGTCTGACTGAGTATCCTGTACTAGGGGTTGCGCTATTCTGGTGTCAACTTCCATCCTTAGTTCGGCTGTTTCAGTCAGGTTGACTGGGTAGATATGATGACTTCCTGATGTGAATTCTGCGACAAAATCTGTCAAAGCTTGACCCTTTATCGCGTTCCTGGGTTGGAACTTGATATCGTATTGTCCCAACTCTACTGCCCACTTCAGAATTTGCCCAGAAAAGTTTGCCCTTTCAAACAAAACTTTTAATGGGAAGGCTGTGAGGACAACTATGGTGTGGGCGTGAAAGTAGTGCGACAACTTCATTGAGGCCATCATCAAGACCAATGCCAGTTTTTCTAGTGGTAAGTACCTTGTTTCGGCACCCAGCAATGTCTTACTGACATAAAAGATGGGCAGATGTTGGATTCCTTCTGCACGGACCAACACTGCGCTAATTGCGTGCTGAGAGACTGCTAGGTACAGGAAGAGTTCCTCTCCAGGTACTGGGGTGACAAGCAGTGGTGGAGAAGACATGTATTCTTTTAAGCTTTCCAGAGCGCGGTCGCATTCTTCGTCCCACTCAAACTTGGCTTTTAGTGCATGGAAGAATGGTCGTAGTCTGTCTAATGACCGGCTTATGAATCGATTGAGCGTAGCTGCCATGCCGGTGAGATGCTGCACTTCTTTTACTGAGTTTGGTCTCTCCAAATCCTGGATTGCTTTGATCTGAGAGGGGTCTACTTCGATATCCCGGTTGGTCACTAGGAAGCCTAGGAATTTGCCAGATCCTACTCCGAACGCACACTTGGACGCATTGAGGCGCAACTTGTGCTTCTTCAGGATCTCAAACATCTCACCTAGGTCCTTGAGATGGTCATTCTCATCCTTGCTCTTGACCACCATGTCATTTATGTAAGCCTCCATTGTTCTGCCTAGTAATGGCTCAAACATCTTGGTGACCATCCGTTGGAATGTTGCCCCTGCGTTCTTTAGGCCAAAGGGCATGACCTTGTAACAGTATAGTCCTCTTGGAGTTGTAAAGGACGTGACCTCCTGGTCTGGTTCATGCATGGCGATTTGATGGTAGCCTCTGTATGCATCCAGAAAGCTAAGTCGGTTGTGCCCCGCCGTTAGGTCTACCAGTTGATCTATCCGTGGTAGAGGAAAGCTGTCTTTTGGGCATGCTTTGTTGACTGTTTTGTAGTCGACGCAGACACGCCACTTGCCATTCTTTTTTGGCACTACGACTGTGTTGGAGATCCATCTTGGGTAGTGTACCTCTCTGATTGCTCCTGCCTCCAGTAGGTTTCCTACTTCTTCCGCCACTATCTCGGCATGGTGGAGTGCCGATCTGCGTGTGCGCTGAATGATTGGTCTGGCAGATTGGTGGACATTGAGTTGGTGACAGATGAAGTTGGGATCAATGCCTGCTATGTCGTATGGTGTCCAGGCGAACACTTCGATGTTAGAGGTCAAAAATTCCAAGACCTCTAATCTCTCAGTGCTGGACAACGACGAACCGAGCAAAAAGAACTTATCCGGGTTCTTTTCATCTATTCTTACCTCTACCAAGTCTTCCATCGCTTTCTGATTAGCTGCTTTGCCGACATCTGCGAACAGTTCATTGCTCTCAGGTTCTTCCACCGAATGAACGTATCCTTTGGCAGCGCGGCTGCCATTCACCGTAACAAAGCATTGCTTGGACATAATCTGATCTCCATAGACCTCTTCAATTACCCCGGTTTCGTTGGGGAACCGCATTACTTGGTGGTAGGATGATGCCACCGATCGCATGGCATGCAGCCATGTTTTGCCCAAGATGATGTTGTAAGTGGAAGGAACTTTTAATACCCAGAACTCTACTTGTTTCGTTACGCTTCCTGCTCTAACTGGAAGAATTATTTTGCCGACTGGCCACTCTGGCATTGAGTTGAATCCAATCAGGGGAGATACGGCAGGTGCCAAGTCTTTATCTTGTAACTTCAATCGTTTAAATGTTTTGTAGTACATTATTTCACATGAACTACCCTGGTCAATCAGAATCCTCTTGACATCAAAATCCTTCACTCGGAGCGTGACGACCAGGGCATCATTGTGAGGGTAATATATCCTCGCCAAGTCTTTATCCAAAAAAGATATGACGTTCGTGGCCTCTGTCTTCCCCTTCTTGGTGGTAGGTTGGGCACTTAGTACCTCTCTTAAGTGCTCAGCCTTTTTGATTGATCCTCTGAGCTCGTATACACGCTTAGGTTCGAAGACCCCATGTATCACATTGATCATGCCTTAAGGTGGGGCGTCGATTGGCATCCCGTTGGGGTTATTGTGGTCCTGGGGGGCTGGTTGCGTCCCTCCTTCAATGTATTTATCCAGGTGACCTGCTGCCACCAACTCCTCCAGGTGCTGTCTCAATGGCGTGCAATTTTCAGTGCGGTGCCCCTTTTCTTTGTGGAAGGTGCACCGTGATCTTTCGTCATAGTCCTTCTGAGCTTCCCCTAGCTTGGCTGGCCATCTGACGAAAGGCTCATCTCGTATTTCACTTATAATTCGGTAGATCGGTTTTTTGAATACCGTGGTTATGGCAGTGTGGACTCTCAACCATTTTTTATCCTGGTCCTCTCCGTTGTCTCGTCTGCCACGTCCGTTTCTGCTCGGACGATCTACCGCATTGACCTTTGCTAAGGCCTTCTTCTCTGGTACTGCAGTCGTGCCAGATTTTGTTTTGGCATGTGCGCCATCCTCCTTCACCCTGATGTGCTAATGCACTCTTTCCATCAAGGCTTCCATGGTGAGGGGCGATGTCATGGTGATTGAGTCCCTTAGTCTATTCCCGACTGGAAGGCCTCTTTTGTACTGTGCAATGGCGAGATTGGTGAGACAGTCCCCAATCTGGTTGAAGGTCTCCCAGTAGCGACTATTGTAGGATCTTAGGGTCTCCTTGTCGCCCATGTTGATGGAGAGTAGCTGGTCGATCTCCACCGGGGTTTTAGTGTTTGTTTTGAATCTTGTTATGAACGCCTCCGCCAATTGCGCCCAGGAGGCTATGCTACCTTCTGGAAGTTTTTTGAACCAAGTCAAGCCTAGGTCGCCAAGGCCAGATGGGAAGAGGATGCACATCAAAGTCTCGTTTCGCCGGTATACAGCCATGACCTGGTGAAAGTGGCTCAAGTGTGAGTAGAGGTCCGTCTTTCCCTCATATGTAGTAAATTTGGGCTGAATGAAGCCTGATGGTAGGGGTGCGTTTTCAATTGCCGGAAAGAATGGCGAGGTCTGCAGCCTCGCTAATGCCTTGTCCGTCGGTTCGTAGGTAGGGCGCGGTATTGGCATTCCAACCTCGACGCTTCCATGCGTCCGAGGAGCCAACCGCTGAAGGGCGGACACTCTGTGTGGATCGCGTGCCCTAGCATCCTCCTTCCATCGTGCCCTCTCTTCCAACACGATTCATAAATCGGACGATCTGGGTAGCTCCGTCTGTCTGGATCTTGTTTGGTGCGTATGCGAGGGCCAATAGGTGCTTTCTTCAGTGTACAACCTCTCATATCTCGTCCTCTCAAACCTGGAGTGACGAGTTCTGGAAGACTGATTGTATCGCCGCCCCGAGGCTTCGCTTCGCTTACAGGGTGTGGTATTCCTACTACAATTTTCCGAGTGGCGAGGGGGCGTTTTGATTGTGCGCCCCTCTTCTGTCGCCACTCCTTTTCCTTTCATCTGGCGCTTTAGAGATTCCATGTCCGCCGCCATCTGTAGTATCAATTCATCCTGCTCCTTGACGTGATCCTCCAAAGTTTGAGGATCAATCCTCCGCCTTTGTCTCTCTGGACTTTGCGAACGAGAGTAATGGGGACTGTTAGTCCGCCTCATTCCCCTTGCATCCCTCCTGGGATTCTGTCGTTGTGGCTCCAAGTTCGTCATAGGAGGGATAAAAGGTAGACCTTCGCGCCTGGCACCCCCTTCTGGTGTTTGTCCGTCGATGGCGGACTGTAGCAAATCTTCGTTGTGCGCCATTGATTCTAGAGAGGAAAAGCTTGATCAAAAGGTTTTGTTCTTGTCTGAATTCCCACAGACGGCGCCAATTGTACGGGAAAGAAATAAACCTTCTCGTATAATCCTGTTGATCAAGTCTGCGCTCCTCCATACGACGTCGTTCTACTACCTGAAAATACAAACGTGAGCTAGCCGGCGGGTGTGTGCCGGAAACCTCTCCGATGCCTAAGTCAGCAAACTAGACAAATAGACAAAAGCTCTGTGTATTCGGGAATCAAAGTTGCGTTACCTCTCCATAGGTGATGTTTGTGAGCTTTTATAGGTTCCGTGTGGCACAATCCTAGTAGGACTTTTACTCCTCCATGCAGAGTCCTCCTAGGATTCATACTCCTGAAAGATAATGCTTATCCTTCAACACCCCCCTCACTACTTTAACCAAGTGAAATGGTTTTACCATGGCCGGACTACCATACGACCGAAATAACATTGCCATGCTAGACTAACTGGAGCGACCGACCTAACTGTTAGTTTAGCTCTTCCTTGCCTTTCTCCTACCTCGGCTTCACATGCCAAGACCGAGCTATCCATAGAAGAGTTAAGCCGAACTAACCCAAAAACCAAGTCCTGAAGAGGGCTCAGCATACCTCGGTTCCATATGCCATAACCGAACTAACTCTGGCGACCGAACCATACGTAGTATTCTTCTGAACCGAACTAAACATAAAGCCTTCTAGGACCGGACTAATCATTACAGCTCTGGGACTGGACTAACTTCAAAGCCTTTTTTATTCAGCCTTTCGTATTATGGCCCATATCGGCCCATTGCCCAGCTCGGCCCAATTTTTCACATAAATTACCCTCTCAAGCTACTTAAATTTTGTAATCAACATCCATAATCCAATTCCATAACAACATTTTGTGACGAAATTCTATAATTAACTTTTAATTATTTAATTAGTGCAATTTTTATCTTCATAGTATTATTATTGTTGTTGTTGTTGTCGTCATCGTCACTTTTATAACTATACAAATCTAATTCTTAATATGTATTATTCTGTATAAAGTTTTGCATTAATAATTTTTGCACATGAAAATTAATCCATGGAGATTAATTGGTTCAATCTCATGTCTTTTAGTTACATAAAATAATATTATAATATTAAAGTGACTCAAAATCATATATATACACACACACAAAAAAAAAGAAAAAAAAAAGAAGAGGAAATTGAGAGAATGGCTAGCCTCTTCCCAAGGTCTTTCCTTGGACTTTATTGTGCATGCATATGTAAGAGCATGCTTCTCCAACAACACACACAACCTCATCAAAGGTGGACAAGCATGCCTTAACACTCTAAGTCTATGCATACCTTTACACTCTAAGCCTATGCTTGTAGATAAATAATTCCCAAGACAAGAGGAAAAATAAAAAAATAAAATAGGTCCTCAAACTCCTATAACTAAGAGCACTATTCAGCCCTTCCATTACATACACCCACCTAAACAAAAGAAAGAAAAAAGAGAGGAGAAAAAGAAAGGATAAAGAGAGGAAGATGAGAGGGTTGCTTGATGGTTACCAATTCAAAACTAGTGTTGAGAATTGTTTGTAAAAGCTCTTGAGGTAAAAATACTCAACCCCTATCCTCCTTTAGATGTTTTTCTTAACTAAATCTATACATTAAAAATATGCAAGAGTGTGTATTGATAATACACAAATGCTCAATGCATGTTGCATTCGGATATAATGATAATCTTAGGATTATGGGCGTATTTGATTCGCCGGATTAGGGGGGACTATCCACTATTTTGATTGTAATCCAAATAGTGCTCTTTATCCGCCGTTTGATTTTTTTTTAGTCCGCCGGACTCCATGTCCGGCTGGACTCCTTATCCCCCATATGGGGGACTATTGTGTCCTAGGGGGGGTATAAGATAGTTTTTGGGGGACTATCCACTGTTGGGATTAGGTGGTCAAAATGACCATTTTGACCATCTACTATTTAATTATGTATTATATTTAATAAAATTCAATAAAATTTAAATGTCTCAATTTAAAAATAAAATAAATTTACTTAAATTTTTATTGATGTTTTATTTATTTAATTTTTTAAAATAATTTTTTATAGATATTTAATTGATATTTTATTTTAAAATTTTGTTTATATTTTATTTAATTTCATTATTTAAATTTAATAGATGTTTTATTTAATTTCATTGTTTGATTATTATTATTTTTTAAAAAATATTTATTTAAAATTTTAATTAAAAAAATAATATATATTTTTATTGATATTTTATTTATTTTATTATTTATTTTTAAAAAAATAAATTTATTTAATTGTGTAAAAAATAAAATAAAATAAATTTTTATTTAATCTAGCTAAAAATAATTAAAATATTAAAGATATGTTTAATATTACTATTACTTAGTAAACAATTGAAAAAAGGGTAAAATAGTCTTTTGTTCATTTATCTTATCCAGTCCGTCCAACCAAATGTTGGATTCACTAAAAATAGTCTTTTCCAGACATCTAATCCCATGAAAAAACAAACACAGGATACATATCCAATCCAACCAAATAGTCCGAGGGATTAACAGTCCCATGACTCAAGTCCGATGGATTCTAATCCCCCTTATCCAGTCCGTCCTTCTTGAAAGTATGGATTAGATGGTTTAGCTATTGATTTTGCTCCTTATGTGTTCGAATATTCTCCATTGTTGAATTAATCTTGCATGCTCATGAATTTGTGTTTACTCTTCATAAATATTATTTTCTGTTACCACTAATGAAAGTAAATATGAAGGATTAGAGTTTCACGTGAGAATAATAGTAAGAAACATTTTTTCTTGTCTTGCATGTGATTCGTGGTGAATACAAATTATTTTTTTTTTGCAAACTAATAAACTTCCAGCAAAACAGATTTTTAATCCATTTCGAATAAACCCAAATAAACCCATGGGAACACTTTCATAGAATCTGAAACTATTGGAGTCAGTTTAACATGTTTTCATGGTACTAGGATATTGAAAAAAATTATTTGACAACATTTTGTGGTCAAACCATATTTTTAACGTCATTGTTGTTTGGAGGCAGCAGCAATGCTGACTTTACCAGGTCACTATTTATTCTACAGAATGATTTTTCAAGTGATTCAAATTGGAAAAGTTAGATTTTTAAGTTACCTTTCAAATGCCGCTAGTTTCATAAATTTTTATTAAGCATTGAGAGAGAAACGCCAATTTTTCCAAAATGTGATAGAATCTGTCCAGTTTTCTTATAAAAATTATTTGACCATCTTTTATTGGTTTTCAGTCTTCACACTCTCTAGAAATATGTTCTAAACTCAAAAATTTAGCAAACTGTTCTGACCATGCCTCGTTTCGACACTGTTTGAGGCCCCTTTTTATTTTTCGAACACAGAACACCTGTGCTGGAGGTTAATGTAACTCACTGTCCCAGAAAATCAATTTTCTTCCAAAAATTATTTCTCCATTTTAAAATCGTTTTTAGCCCTGGTATTCTTCTCGAAATATTTTCCTAACTCGATGAACTTGCACCAGTTAAAATATTATAATAGTTGAACTTCGTTTGGTATGGGTTTCATATTTTTTTTTATCTGACCATACAGTGCTGAAAGAAGAAGTGTGTTAATTCTTAAGAAATTTTGTGATGATTCCTAAGACATTCTATCACATTTATTTTGCTTACCATATATGATTGTGTTGTGCTATATAAACATTATATCACTGTGGTTATCAAGCTAAAACTCACACATGCATAAGAAAAAAATGTGAATTCGACGAAGTAAAGAAACACGAAATTGAACCAATGATACATTAAAAATTTTAAAGTGATGGGCTGAGCCCAATTTAGAAGCTTGCGCCAATGAGTTGCGAACCTTAGCATGGCACGAGAAGGTATTTCGGCTCTTATCAGTGTAGGCGATATAAGGTTGGTGGTGTTGGTGTCACAACATAGACCGTTCCCTTGGGGTAGATCGTGATATCACGACTCGGGTACGTAATCCTTGTGCGTGGGCATCATTGGTAGTTACAGCAAGTAATATTTGAATATTTGACCAAGGGGCAGTCAAAAGTGCCCGTGGCCATTGTTTAACGGTTGAGTAGAAATAGTGCTTCATGGGGAGTTACTTAAACTTATCTAATAAACCAAATCTATGTGAATTTAAAAAGAAAAGTTGGCATTTTTCCTTATGATGAAATATTGCTTCCGCTTGCCATTGTTTTTATTATCTATTGTTATTACTTCAACTGATAGTATTCCTGTTATGCTTATTAAATGCTGCTTGTTATTCTATTAACTACATAGTATTCATTAATTATGAGTATTATTATCGGGGTGGGTATTTTCGGGTTGTAGTATCTTATTGAGCTCGTCACTTATTGGCATTCCTATTACCCTGGCGTTTTATGGCAGGTACCGAAGAAACCGAAGGAAACATCGAGATGTTGGAAGGCAACATTCAACCCTGGTTAGCTTGAAGCGTGCCAAAATTTCATGAACCATTTTTTTGAGTTTTCTAATTTTTCTCTAGTCTTTTTATATTTGTGTAATAAGACAGTTTTAAATTTGATTGGAGTTGTAATTTAAAAACTTTTAGTTTCCGTGTTGTTAATTAATTGATGATAGTAAATTTGGTGACAACATTGATGAGGATTCTTAATTAAGAAAATTGATTTTAAGTTTTAAACCCTATCATGATGTCCTCAAATTTTGGGAGGTCACAATTTGACATTGTGATAGTTGATTTTTTTGATATATTTAATGTGTGGGGTGGGGTGTATGGGTTCAAGGGTTAGGTTGGGGGTATTTGGTTTTGGTTGTTAATTAGATGTCGAATGTGAACCACGTTGTAGGATGACAATTGTACATTGGGACCTAGATGATCGTGTTACGTTGCATGTTACATTTAGTGTATAATGTTAATCCACATACACCATATAATAGATGACATTTGTGTGTTTATTCAGTTGTATATGTGTTTAAATGTGTATCGTGTCTTTATTGTAATTAGTTTTTACATATATGTCACAATACGTTGAACAAAATTATTGGGGATTTAAATTTGTAATTGAATGTGGATTGAATTCCATCGCTCGATGTTGAAGTTACGTTGGGTTGGGGGTGATGGTGGTTCAATACATGGGTTGGGTTGGGATGTTACATGTTACATTTAGGAGGTTACATTATTTATAATTCAATGGTGGAATATTGGATGTTACGTTGGGTTTGGGATGAGAAGCATATGAGAATGTCACAGTAAGTTTGGGATGTTATATGTTACATTTATGTTGGGTTTGGAATGAGAAGCATATGAGAATGTCACGCTAGGTTTGGAAATGTCATATTGGGCTTAGGATGTTACATGTTACATTTATGTTTTGAATTTTGAATTTCCAACCATAGAAATATGGTCACAATCTATGGTAACATTGGATTGCCATTAATCAAATTATTTTGAATTTTAGAAACATATGGGAATGTTACGTTGAGTTTGGGAATGTCACATTCGGTTTGGGATGTTACATGTTACGTTTTGAGTTTTGAATTTTAAATTTCCAATCATATAAATATGAACACAATCTATGGTAATATTAGATTTCTCATATATGGTATTGCCATTAATTAGGTTATTTTCAATTTCAAATTTTTAACCATATAAATATGATTACAATCTATGGTAACATTGGATTTCTCATATATGGTATTATCATTAATCAGGTTATTAATTAATTAAGATTGGGGGTAGATGTGTCCACAATAAAAGTACAAGACCTATTGGGTTATAAGTTTTTTTTCACAAGATCAAGTCTTCTAAATAGGAATTATAAATAATTTACCATTTTCTTAATGAATAATGTTGATACTTTCTTGGTTATAGTTATGTCTGATTTGGTTTCCAAAATTTATTTTCAAAAAAATTTTCTAAAAAATTAAAAATTAAATTGGTGAAAAAAAATTAAAAACACATCATTTTTATATAATTTTATCTTTCGAGAAGGTAAAAATAATTTTCTTTTTGATAATTAGTTTCTAGTTTTTCAAAATTCCAATACGGTGACAACTTTAATGTCATTATTAAATCAATTTATTAAATCAAAAAATTCAAAACCAAAAACATTTCATATATTAAACATATAAATTACACAATAAAAATCTAATAACCATCCATTACATGATAATCATCTAAAAATATCCATTAAAAATAAAAACAAACATCTATTACATAATAATCATCCAAACACACAATAAAAATTAATATAGTAAAAAAATAAAAACCTAAAAAAATTATCATTTTTATATAATTTTATCTTTGGTGGATAGAAATAAAAATTTTAAAAATTCAAAAATAACTTTTTGACATTTATTTTTATCAATCTAGTTTATATTTTATCCCATTGACGACTTTACTCTTGAAATACAGCATTTTCCGTTTGCAAAGAAAATAGTGTCTTTAATTATCCTTATTTGAAATGATATTCAAAATTCATGTCAAATGTATCATAATTGAAAGGTTAAAAATCAAATTAATACAAGTCCAAAACTACAAAATTGTTAGTATAATTTACCCTATAATTTATAATAATTGCTCACCTATAGACTATTTACAAGTGGGTGATTCTGTTTACACTATAATAAGTTTGCTTCATTACCATCTTTAATTTTTCAAATGTTATTACAATTTTATCATTATTTAAAATTACCCCCAAGAAAAGATAAATTACACTCACATCACATCCCTTCGGCTCCGTTTGGCAAGAGCTTTTTTGACAATTTTAGTCACAAAAAACAAAATAAGCTATTTTAGTCACAACAAACAAAACATCACATCCAACCCATAATCATTACACTCTTCTCTCACAAAAAAGTCAAAAAGTCAAAAAATCCTTCCCAAACAGAGGTTTAGTGTTAAAAGCTACTAAAACTAAGGGCGATGGTAGGAAGATAGTTAAAATTAATTAAATAAAGATAAATATATATTTTAATAAAAAGTGACGATAATATCATTTTTTATTGATGAGAAACGAATTATTGATGAAAAATAACTTAAGTACTATATGAATTAAAACATTAAAGGATGTCAGTGTAATTACACTAAAAGTATAGTGAGAGGGCAATTTGTGTGAATTGGGCCGAACTAGGACAATGGACCATTCTATGGGCCGTGATAAAGGGGTTTAGAAGATGGGCGGTGGACAAGTGGTAGTCCGGTCCGAAATGAAAAGCTTGTTACCAGGATGAGTAAAAGGTCTTGGTTCGGTCACCGATATTGTGTTGGATCGGTCCGAAGTATGATTAAGTTGTCACAGTAGAAGAGGTTAGCTCGGTCACGCTGAACGGAGCCGAGATATGGCGCCCTTGCATGGTAAAACTAGCTCTGATTAACCCAATCCAAACTTGTTACGGTTAGCTTGGTCTCGTCTGAAGAAACCAAGGTACAAGTTGAAGAGAGAATCGAACTAACTGGAGTTCGGTCGTTTCTGCCTGTCTAGTATGGCAATGTTATCTCGGTTGAATGGTTGTCTTACCGAGGTAAAACCATCTCACTTGGTTTAAGCAGTGATGGGGGTGTTGAAGGATAAGCATGATCTTTCAGGAGTTTAAATCCTAGGAGGACTCTACATGGAGGAGTAAGAGTCCTACTTGGATTATGCCACACGAAACCTATAAAAGCTCACAAACATCACCTATGGAGACGTAACACAACTTTGATTTCCGAATACACAGAGCTTTTGTCTATTTGTCTAGTTTGCTGACTTAGGCATCGAAGAGGTTTCCGGCACACACCCGCCGGCTAGTTCACGTTTGTGTTTTCAGGTGATAAAGCGACAACGTACGGAGGAGCGCAGACTTGATCAACAGGATTATACGAGAAGGTTTATTTCTTTCCCGTACAATTGGCGCCATCTGTGGGAATTCAGACAAGAACAAAACCTCTTGATCAAGCCTTTCCTCTTAAAAATCAATGGCGCACAACGAAGATTTGCCACAGTCCGCCATCGACGGACAAACACCAGAAGGGGGTGCGAGGCGCGAAGGTCTACCTCTTATCCCTCCTATGACGAATTTAGAACCACAAAGACAGAATCCCAGGAGGGATAGAAGGGGAAGAAGGCGGACTAACAGCCCCCATCACTCTCGTTCACAGAGTCTAGAAAGGCAAAGGCGGAGGATTGATCCTCAAGCTTTGGAGGATCACGTCAAGAAACAGGACGAATTGATACGACAGATGGCGGTAGACATGGAATCTCTAAAGCGCCAGATGAAGGGAAAAAGAGTGGCGACAGGAGAGGGGCGCACAAGCAAGGCGCCCCCTCGGCACTCGGAAAGTCGTGGTAGGAATACCACACCCTCTCAGGCAGAGAGTAGAAGCCTCAGGACAGGCGATACTCAATCCAGATCCTCCAGAACTCGTCACTCCAGGTCTGAGAGGACGAGATCTGAGAGGTCGTACACTAAAGGAAGCACCTATTGGCCCTCACATACGCACTAAACAAGATCCAAACAGACGGAGTTGCCCAGATCGTCCGACTTACGAACCCTGCTCGAGGAAAAGGCACGATGCAAGGAGGATGCCAAGGCACACGATCTACACAGAGTTTTTGCCTTACAGCGGTTGGCTCCTCGAACGCATGGAAGCATCGAGGTTGAAATGCCAATACCATGCCCGGCTTACAAACCGACGGATAAGGCATTAGCAAGGCTACAAACCTCGCCGTTCGTTCCGGCGATTGAAAACGCGCCCCTACCATCAGGCTTCCTTCAGCCCAAATTCACTACATATGAGGGGAAGACGGACCCCTACTCATACTTGAGCCACTTTCGCCAGGTCATGGCTGTATACCGGCGGAACAAGGCTTTGATGTGCATCCTCTTCGCATCTAGCCTTGGCGACCTAGGCTTGACTTGGTTCGAAAAACTTCCAGAAGGCAGCATAGCCTCCTGGGCACAATTGGCGGAAGCGTTCATCACAAGGTTCAGAACAAACACTAAAACCTCGGTGGAGATCGACCAGTTACTCTCCATCGACATGGGCGACAAAGAGACCCTAAGATCCTACAATAGTCGCTACTGGGAGACCTTTAACCAAATTGGGGACTGCCCCACCAATCTCGCCATTGCACAGTACAAAAGAGGCCTTCCAGTCGTGAACAGATTAAGGGACTCAATCACCATGACACCACCCCTCACCATGGAAGCCTTGATGGAAAGAGTGCATCAGCACATCAGGGTGGAGGAGGACGGCGGACGTGCCAAATCGAAATCTGGCACGACCACAGTACCAGAGAAAAAGGCCTCAGCAAAGGTCAACACGGGAGATCATCCGAGCAGAAACGGACGTGGCAGACGAGACAACGAAGAGGACCAGGATAAAAGATGGTTGAGAGTCCGCACTACCATAACCACGATCTTCAAGAAACCGATCTACCGAATTCTAAGTGAAATATGAGATGAGCTTTTCGTCAGATGGCTAGCCAAGCTAGGGGAAGCTCATAAGGACTATGACGAAAGATCACGATGCACCTTCTACAAAGAAAAGGGGCACCGCACTGAAAATTGCACGCCATTGAGACAGCACTTGGAGGAGTTAGTGGCAACAGGTCACCTGGATAAATACATTGAAGGAGGGGCGCAACCAGCCCCCCAAGACCATAATAACCCCAACGGAATACCAATCGACGCCCCACCTCAAGGCATTATCAATGTGATACATGGAGTTTTCAAACTTGAGCGTGTATGCGAGCTCAGAGGATCAATCAAAAAGGCTGAGCATTTAAGGGAGGTACTAAGTACCCAACCTGCCATCAAGAAGGGGAAGACGGAGGCCGCGAACGTCATGTCTTTTTTGGATAAAGACTTGGCAAGGATATATTGCCCTCACAATGATGCCCTGGTCGTCACTCTTCGAGTCAAGGATTTTGACGTCAAGCGAATTTTGATCGACAACGGTAGTTTATGTGAAATAATGTACTACGAAACATTTAAACAGTTGAAGTTACAAGATAAGACTTGGCACCCGCCGTATCTCCCCTAATTGGATTCAACTCCATGTCAAAATGGCCCGTCGGCAAAATAATCCTCCCAGTCAAAGCAGGAAGCATGACGAAACAAGTGGAGTTCTGGGTATTGAAAGTCCCCTCCACTTATAACATCATCTTAGGCAGAACATGGCTGCATGCCATGCGATCAGTGGCGTCATCCTACCACCAAGTAATGAGGTTCCCCAACGACACCAGTGTAATTGAAGAGGTCTATGGAGATCAGATTATGTCCAAGCAATGCTTTGTCACGGTGAATGGCAGCCGCGCTGCTAATGGATACGTTCATTCGGTGGAAGAACTTGAGAACAATGAACTGTTCGCAGATGCCAGCAAAGCAGCTAATCAGAAAGCGGTGGAAGACTTGGTAGAGGTAAGAATATATGAAAAGAACCCGGATAAGTTCTTTTTGCTCGGTTCGTCGTTGTCCAGCACTGAAAGATTAGAGGTCTTGGAATTTTTGACCTTTAACATCGAAGTGTTCGCCTGGACACCATACGACATGCTAGGCATTGATCCCAACTTCATCTGTCACCAACTCAATGTCCACCCATCCACCAAACCAATCATTCAGCGCACACGTAGATCGACACTCCACCATGCCGAGATAGTGGCAGAAGAAGTAGGAAACCTGCTAGAGGCAGGAGCAATCAGAGAGGTACACTACCCAAGATGGATCTTCAACACAGTCGTAGTGCCAAAAAAGAATGGCAAGTGGCGTGTCTGCGTCGACTACAAAACAGTCAACAAGACATGTCCAAAAAACAGCTTTCCTCTACCACGGATAGATCAACTGGTAGACCTAACGGCGGGGCACAACCGATTTAGCTTTCTGGATGCATATAGAGGCTACCACCAAATCGCCATGCATTAAGTCACATCCTTTACAACTCCAAGAGGATTGTATTGCTACAAGGTCATGCCCTTTGGCCTAAAGAACGCTGGGGCAACATTCCAACGGATGGTCACCAAGATGTTTGAACCATTGTTAGGCAGAACAATGGAGGCTTACATCGACGACATGGTGGTCAAAAGCAAGGATGAGAACGACCATCTCAAGGATCTAGGTGAGATGTTTGAGATCCTAAAGAAGCACAAGTTGCGCCTCAATGCGTCCAAGTGTGCGTTCGGAGTAGGATCTGGCAAATTCCTAGGTTTCCTAGTGACCAACCGGGGTATCGAAGCAGACCCCTCCCAGATTAAAGCAATCCAAGATTTGGAAAGACTAAACTCA
The DNA here is from genome assembly GCA_025200525.1 of Camellia lanceoleosa. Taxonomy (NCBI): domain Eukaryota; kingdom Viridiplantae; phylum Streptophyta; class Magnoliopsida; order Ericales; family Theaceae; genus Camellia; species Camellia lanceoleosa. Next base: position 61,158,039 of record CM045761.1, read on the forward strand.
GTAAAAGAAGTGCAGCATCTCACCGGCATGGTAGCTGGGCTCAATCGATTCATAAGCCGATCGTCAGACAGACTGCGACCATTTTTTCATGCTTTAAAGGCCAAATTTGAGTAGGACGAAGAATGCGACCGTGCTCTAGAAAGCTTAAAAGAATACATGTCTTCTCCACCACTACTTGTCACCCCAGTACCTGGAAAAGAACTCTTCCTGTACTTAGCAGTCTCTCAGTACGCAATTAGCGCAGTATTGGTCCGTGCGGAAGGAATCCAACATCTGCCCATCTTTTATGTCAGCAAAACATTGCTGGGCGCCGAAACAAGGTACTTGCCGCTGGAAAAACTGGCATTAGCCTTGATGATGGCCTCAAGGAAGTTGTCGCACTACTTTCACGCCCACACCATAGTTGTCCTCACCAAGGTTTTAAAACCGACCCGGACGCCGGGCTCTCAACCTTTGAGACGTGAGTGGAGAGGAGGGGGCGCTGCCCTTTCCCACAAAAAACCCATCATCAAAAAAAACGCTTTTCTTTCTTTCTTTCTTATTTTATATATATATATATATATATAAAATATAAAAACTCTTTCAAAAAACTCAAAAAATCCATATGGGATTCAATCAAATGTATTTTCAATCAAATTATTTGAATTAAAATCATATGGAGAGAATATTAAATATTTGATTTCATCTTTCAAAATTGAAATTAATAATATTTTAAAATGTATTATTATATTTTTCAAAAAAATATTAGGACAAATATTTAAGATAATTTAATATTTTTAATTTATAATTTTATTACTTATATTTTTATTTAAATATAATTTTAATATATTTAAAACATTGGTCCTCACAATTTTCCCATTAAAAGCTTTGTTTGAAAGGGCGAACTTTTCTGGGCGAATCTTGAAGTGGGCAGTAGAGTTGGGACAATATGACATCAAGTTTCAACCCAAGACAGCGATAAAAGCTCAAGCTTTGGCTGATTTTGTCGCAGAATTCACACCATGAGTCATTATATCTGCCCAGTCGACCTGACTGAAACAACCGAACTAGGGATGGAAGTTGACGCCGGAATAATGCAACCCCTGGTGCAGGATATTCAGTCAGACCCCAAGGTAAACCAAAGCAAAGCAAGGAAGAAAGAAGCAAACCATGTTACATCAAGTCTAGACTCACCAACAAATAAAGACTTGGTATAATCAGATAGCAAGGGGCAGACCGCAAGCATGGACCTTGAAGAAAACACCAGCAACATGGAAGATCCCAAGGCATCATCTGATCCCTCCACTTGCTGGAAGTTGTTCGTTGGAGAGATGTGGAAGCTCTTTGTGGATGGAGCATCCAACCGGCATGGAGCAGGGCATGGCATAGTCCTCATCTCTCCAGATGGCCTAGTAGTGGAGCAGGCAATTAACCTTGGCTTCCCAGCATCAAACAACGAAGCGGAGTATGAAGCGCTTCTGGCAGGCCTCAAATCAGCATTCTACATGAAGGCCACCGAGCTAATGGTTTACAGCGACTTACAGCTGGTGGTAAACCAAATATCTGGCAACTACGAAGTAAAGGATGACATGATGGCCAAATACCAAGAGTTGGTCAGAACAAAGATTAAGAAATTTGAAATAGTAAGGATAGAACAAATCGGTAAGGAGGAAAACAGCAGAGCGGACGAGCTAGCAGGCTTTACCTTAATGGCAGATACTTCCATCCCTCATTCATTACTGATCAACTACCTACCTAGACCAAGCATTGAAGACCCCGAAGCAGAAGAGGTATGTTGCGCAGAACTAGGCCCCTCTTGGATGGATCCCATCATCCTGTTCTTAAAAGATGGCATCTTACCAGAAGAGAAGAAAGAGACCAACAGAATAAGAGCGAAGTTGCAGCGATTTTGGCTCTCTCCATCCCTAGCATTGTACAAAAAGTCATTCTCCGGACCCTACCTAAAGTGTGTTCATCCCAGCAAAGTAAAAGCATTCTTATTCGAGATACACGAGGGCGTATGCGGAAGCCATCAAGGAGGAAGATCACTAGCATACAGAGCAATTTCGCAAGGATATTGATGGCCATACATGCAAGCGGATTCAAAAAAGTATGTCAAAAAGCGCGAGAAGTGTCAGAAGTTCGCACACCAAATACACCAACCTGCCAGAGAACTTCTACCTCTAACTAACCCATGGCCCTTTGCAATGTGGAGATTGGACATAGTAGGACCACTTCCAACAGCACCAGGGAACAGGAAGTTTTTTCTTGCAGCAACCGACTACTTCACAAAGTGGTTGGAAGCAGAAGCCTTGGCATTAATTAAGGAAAAAGATGTGAAAAAGTTTGTCTGGCAGAATATCATCACTCGATTTGGCATACCAAAGGCACTAATATCAGACAACGGCACTTAGTTCGACGGCAGAATCTTCAGAGGCTTTTGTAAATAGTACAAGATAGAGTTCTACAATTCTACACCTGCATATCCCCAAGCAAATGGACAGGTAGAAGCATCAAACAAAGTAGTCTTGGATGAATTAAAGAAAAGATTAGAGAAAGCAAAAGGCAAGTGGATAGAAGAGCTCCCTCATATTTTATGGGCTTACCGCACCACACTTCGGCGATCAACAAAAGAAACACCATTCTCCTTAGCCTATGGTATGGAGGCAGTAATCCCACTGGAAGTTGGCCTCCCCACAATTCGAAGCGAGAATTTTGATCCAGACTTAAATGGCGAAGCCATAGCATTAGAGCTCGACCTTGCAGAAGAAAGAAGAGAAAGAGCACTGGTTCACATTGCCTCATATCAACAAGAGTTATCCAGGAAATACAACAAGACAGTGCATCCAAGACAATTCGAGGTCGGAGATTGGGTACTGCACAAAGTGATAGGAAATACCTTGGTACCAGGAGATGGCAAGCTAGGGCCCAATTGGAAAAGTCCATATAAAGTGGTAGGATTAGTAGGCAAAGGGGCATACCACTTAGAAGACGAGGACGGCAAGGCAATTCCCAGGCCGTGGAATACTGCAAATCTCAAGTTATTTTATTTTTAGCTTTTTTCTTATTAAAATTTGTGTAATTTCTCCCTTTCTCAATAAAACAAGTAGTTTTCTTTTCAGTTAGACGTTTTCTTCTGTAAAAGTTTGTTTTAGTAAATTAGTGAGTTAGGAGCATAAAAAACACAGCTAGCCGGATTAAACCAACACCCCTCCTAAACTCAGGATAAGGATTCAGGCTGCAAGACGTTTGGTCAGAATAACCAAACATTTTATTCTAAGTTGGCTGGAAAAACTAACTTAGAGGTTGGCTGGATTAAACCAACACCCCTCCTAAGCCCAGGATAAAGATCCAAGCTGTAGGACGTTTGGTTGAAATAACCAAACATTTTATTCTAGGTTGGCTAGAAAAACCAACTTAGAAGTTGGCTGGATTAAACCAACTCTTTGAACTCTTCAGCCGAAGTAAGGGTATGGGCTGAAGAGTGATTGGCTGGATTAAACCAACTCTTTGAACTCTTCAGCCGAAGTAAGGGTATGGGCTGAAGAGTGGTTGGTTGGATTAAACTAACTTTTCAAACTCTTCAGCCGAAGTAAGTATATTGGCTAAAGAGTGGTTAGCCGGATAAAACCAACTCTTGATACTCTTCAGCCGGAGTAAGTATATCGGCTAAAAAGTGGTTGGCGAGTAAGCTTAGTCAGATTGATCAGCTAAAACCGGAATAAAGTATCTCGGCCAAACTGCAGTTAGAAAGCAAGCTCAAACAGGAATTTAAACCGAGATAACACTTGGAGCAAAAAGATCATGGAAAAGTCATTACAAGTACAAGCATACAGATCAAACCGAAATAAATGTTGAGCAGAAAAGATGATTTTCATTGATCAAAGTTCAAAACAAGTGCAAAGAAGGGGCCACAGCTCGGTTACACGAGCAAAAGGAAAAAAAGAAAAATTACAAAATCAGTTAAAAAGATCTTCAAGATCGGCATCAATGTCAACTCGAACACCGGTTGTAGACGGAAGATCGGTGTCGGTTGTGAGCTTGGTATCAACTGGCAGCACGGTGTCAGTCGGCGGCTCAACAGTCAGGTCTTCAACCGTTAGCTTCAACCGAGCTGATTGATCGTTGGCTTGCTCATTGACAACCGGAGTATCAGTTGGCTCATTTTCTTTATCATCATCAGACGCTTCAAGAAATTGCTTCTGAAGGTCGGCAGCATACTCCACCAATGAGGCTAAAATGAAATACTGAGGAGCATTGTAGACCTCGGTTTGCCAGACCGAAGCTCCTGACACCTCTCCACCAAGACTTGAAGAATAAATCCTTTGCTACTTCACATTGTTGAATGTAAGCAGCTTCGCCTTCTTTAAAGCCTTTGAGCTCGGCGTCGTCTGCCTTCTTTTTCAGCTCCGCTATTTCGGCGTCCTTGGTGCCTTCAAGTTTGGCAAGCTCACACAAGTACTTATCTTTCATTACGGTTAGAGCTCTTTGTTTGTCATCGTTAGCTGAGGTAACTAGTCCGGTTAGACGAGTTACCTCGGCCTCCAGCTCGGCCATCTTCCCTTAGCATTGTTTTAGCTCGGCGGTCTTGGCTTTAGCTTCTGCCATGGCCTGCCTTGTTGTTCTCCTGAGTTCCAACACTTGCTCGTATGCGATGTTGTTTTTCTGAATGGCCTGCAAAAGAATAGTAACTTTCTTTTTTAGCCGAGCTGAAGGTTGGAAAAATTAGAAAGATAAAAAAGAAGAGTGCTACTTACCAGGATCATGGATTTCGTTGATGACCGGATGGCCTTCAGCTCGGTGTTCAGTTGATTGTAGTGCTCCATGTCTTTTGGAAGGCACACACTCTTGGCCAGGTTGAAAGCTAGTAAGTGGTCCTTCTCTGCAATAACCAAGTCAGTATCCTATATATCTCGGTTCTGGAAAGTGAGCTTAGGTGCCCACTTAGAGATAGCTCGGTCAGAAGGCTCCGGTTGTGGACTCGGTGGGTGGCTCGGTGGAAGGGTGGTTTCGTCTTCATCAACTAAACGTTGTTCGGTCTAGGTAGTCCGGGCGCACTTAGTTTGGCGTGATGAGGAAGGTTGTTGTGATGGAAGGGCCACCACGGTTTCTTGTGTTTGGTTTGGTGGCGATACTTCGGCTCTGTTTGTTTCAGTCAGCAGGGCCCTTACTCTGTTTCTTTTTGCCATTTCTTGCTCAGCTGCCAGGGGGACTAGGTTAATTTGTGGCAAGGTTGGGTCCGGTTCGGGGGCGTCCTCTAGCAGAAAGTCGGTCACTCTGGCTTTACGGTGGCCGCTATATCTGTATGTCGGTTCAAAATTTAGCAGCTTGGCCCAACTCCGTTCTGGATACCGTAGTGCGGCGCGGAGAGTGTTTAGATTGGGGTAGTTGTAAAGTGATTGAAGATGGGCTGAATCTGCATAATGAAAACAACTGTTAGTTCGGTTCATGAGCAGGTAACCGAAATAAAAGAGAAGCGTGAAAAGAAACCAAAGTAATTATACCAGGGATTCTTTTCTTCCAATTTATACTTTGGCCTGGGATCTGGGCTTGGTGGTCTTCAAAATTCCCAAATACCCAAAAAAAATCGTCATTGTTTAAATCTTTATCTGGTGTATCTTTTATTATTTTCTCTCGGCGACGGCGTATTCTTAGGTAGTAGACCCAGCCATCATCTTTTGAGCCTATGGAGTACTGGTGGAATATCTCGGCTAAACCAAGGTTAATGCCAGCTCGACGGTTTAGTTCGGCTATACCGTTTATTATGCGATATGAGTTGGTGGAAAGTTGGGTAGGGCAGATCCTAGTTTGCCTAAGAAATTCGCAAAGCAAGGGTTGAACCGGGAATCTTAGATCGGTTTCTACTATGGATAGGAGGGTAAAAGGTACAAAGCCTTTATTTCCCCAAGGTGTGATATCTTGTTCGACTAAAGTGAGATGGACGTCGTCAAATATATTGTAATCTTTTCGGAATTCGGTTAGACCACCAGGTGTGTTTACTAAAAATCTATACTTCCCCATTTATTTTATAAGTTATGAATAAATTAGATCGGTGGGAAATTTGTGCTCAATAGCTCGGTTGAGCGCTCAGAAGAGTACCTGGGCAACCTAAGTCTGCAAAGTGGAAAACAAAGGTGTTAAGCACAGATCGTTGGACCGTACTACAAAGTAAAAAGCAAGAAAATAGAAGTCCTACTTCGGCTATATAGGATGTTACAGGTTCTATCTCGGTTTCAACAAGGTGCTTGGTAGCTCGGATTGAGCAAGGGTTTTTTTAGCTCGGTCCTGGCGAGCGACTCGATATCTCAATTGAGGAGAAGGTTCTGTTAGATTGGTTGAGCTTCTAGGGGCAGCTTTCTGAGTTCGGTCTAAAAACTAAGAAAGCTGGTTTAGCCCCAAAGACCTAGATCGGTCGGAATTAAGGTTTCCCAGTATACTAAGTGCAGACTTAGTTCGATTGGTTACCTCGGCTAAGGTAAATCAAGAAGTGGTTTGACTTATTGAAACTACTGGTGTAAACATGAAGTGTTAGTTCAGTGATAAACTGACTAGACTTATACTTAGCATAAACAGTATCCTAGTTCGGTTGCATCATGATTTTGAATCAAAATCAGTGTTTTACAGGTTTTTTAGCGAACTCAAGTGTTCTAGTACTAAAGTTTTTTCTAGAAAAACAGAAGACCAGTGGAGAATGGAAGTAAAAAGATGCTTTTCAAAAACACACAAAATAGTGTGCTATGGATTAAGCAAGGGCAAAAACAAGAAAAATGAAACAGATTGGTGTAGCTTACCAGGCTAAGAGGAAGAACTTGAAGATGGAAGCAACGATGGCGGCAAAACTCAAACTTCAAAAAATTGCAAAGTTGAAGAACAAATGGAAGTTCAGAGAGAGAGACGGGGCTGAATAGTAAGATGAGTGATTTGAACAAAAAAAACGAAAGGGTTTTATTTTGATGAAAAGACTTGAACGCGGGAACTGTTCAAAATTTGCGAAACACGAAGACGGCGTGATAGCTGCGATTGGTCAATCAGAGTGGGCCACGTGTCATAGGAATAAGAAACAATTCAGTTTTCTGCGATTGAAGAGACGTTTTGACCGGACAGGTATAGCTCGGCTTAAGTTTAGCTCGGCTCGAAAAGCTTCAGAGTTGGCACGATCGTGTGATTAATAATTTTAGTTTGGCTGGACAGGCTAAAAGAGTTTTTAGCTCAGCTAATGGACAGGTAATCCCTATCATGCTGCACAGATAGAATTAAGAGACAATTAAGAGGGCAATTTGTGTGAATTGGGCCGAACTAGGACAATGGACCATTCTATGGGCCGTGATAAAGGGGTTTAGAAGATGGGCGGTGGACAAGTGGTAGTCCGGTCCGAAATGAAAAGCTTGTTACTAGGATGAGTAAAAGGTCTTGGTTCAGTCATCGATATTATGTTAGATCGGTCCGAAGTATGATTAAGTTGTCACAGTAGAAGAGGTTAGCTCGGTCACGTTGAAAAGAGCTGAGATATGGCGCCCTTGCATGGTAAAACTAGCTCTGATTAACCCGGTCCAAACTTGTTACGGTTAGCTTGGTCCCGTCTGAAGAAACCAAAGTACAAGTTGAAGAGAGAACCAAACTAACTAGAGTTCGGTCGTTTCTGCCTGTCTAGTATGGCAATGTTATCTCGGTTGAATGGTTGTCTTACCGAGGTAAAACCATCTCACTTGGTTTAAGCAGTGAGGGGGGTGTTGAAGGATAAGCATGATCTTTCAGGAGTATGAATCCTAGGAGGACTTTACATGGAGGAGTAAGAGTCCTACTTGGATTGCCATACGAAACCTATAAAAGCTTACAAACATCACGTATGGAGAGGTAACATAACTTTGATTTCCGAATACACAGAGGTTTTGTCTATTTGTTTAGTTTGCTGACTTAGGCATCGGAGAGGTTTTCGGCACACACCCACCGGCTAGCTCACGTTTGTGTTTTCAGGTGATAAAGCGACGACGTACGGAAGAGCGCAGACTTGATCAACAGGATTATACGAGAAGGTTTATTTCTTTCCCGTATATATAGGGTTAACTGTATTTTTCTTTAAACTATAAGAAAAGTGAGTATAATTTACCCCTCTCGAAAGAAAAAAAAAAAAAAAAAAAAAAACCTATTTCTTATTCTACCCACCCATTTTCATTAGGATTGGAGGTTGTAGAGCATAGTGGTCATGACGATGTGAGCCTGTAGGGTGGAGGTCTTGGCAATAGGAAAGGGATGCAAGGGTAGTAGTCGGGATAGGAAAGGTGGTTGGGAGTGACAGTTGGAACTAGCAAAAGGTTGCAAGGGTAGTCGAAGGGGTAGAGCAAAAGATTTGAATGGTTTTAGGAGTAAAGAAAGATAAGACGTCAGAAATAACGATAACTGAAATTATAGAGTATATGAAGATAAAATGAAAATTTTAATTTTAAAGGGGTTCAATTGGAAAATGGTGTAAGCTGGACTTGTAGGGTAAATAGAGTCATCCACAACAAAAAGAAAACAAAAATATTTGATTCACCAAATTCTTGGGGGATATCTGTATATTTTTTTTATGTCTCGTTTGGCAATATCATTTTTTAACTTAAAAGTTAAAAGACCACTAAAAACCAAAAAGTCAACAACCTATATTAAAAAATCAAAATTTTCTTTTTCTGTCTATTTTTTGCACATCTTTTTGTAAAAAATTAAAAAGTCATTCCAAATATATTAGTTATTTTTATATCATATTTTAGACAAAAAATTAAAAAGTTACTAAAAAAGTCTGTTCTCAAATGACACCTAAATGTCAAAAGGCATTTGTGATTTTAAATGTCTAAGCTTCTTATACTTTTTTTTTATTTTATTTAAAAAATTTATGTCAAAATGTTTAGTACAACTTCTACTTATAATTTATTAGGCAGAAATAATTTGAATAACCGGAAAAAAATGTAAAAACTGATACTCTTAACTTTTATTTTTTAATTATCAACTTTTAACTTACAATAAGATTTACCAAAAATACTTTTGTTTTAACTGACAAAATGGAAAATTTACAAAATTAAAATTAAAAAAAAAAACAAGGTTTAATCTTTATAATAAAATAAACTCTTAATTTTTTATTTTGTCAATCTTAATTCTGATTTTTGATTTGTTTTCAATTTAAATTATTTGTCTATTTTCATTAAGTAATACTAATAGAAAAAAAAATATATTAGTCATTAAACTAAATGAAAAATGACATTTTTAAAATAAAAAAAAATTATACATCTACATTGAGAATTATGACTAAAATATCATTTTTTTTACTTAACGAGAATAGAAAATTAGTTTAAATTAAAAAATTATGGTTAAAATTAATAAAATAACTCACGATGTATCTTGTAATAAAAGGCTCAAGCCTTGGTTTTTATTTTTATTTTTGTAATTTTCCCTTAAAACTTTGTTATTTGTTAAATGCCTTAATTTTTTTATTAAAAATGTATATAACAGGGACAAATTATGTATATTCATACATTTTATAATTTATAACCTTAGTAAATTTAGACAAAATGTGGTGAGAGACTGAACTGAAAATAAAAACACAATTTAGGGCCAATTGTGTAATTTAGCCTTCTTTTTTTTATACTTTGTAACAAGAAGGAAAAATAGTTCATGTTTTGAGCTCTACAATCACTGCAACCACACACAGATGACATATTGACAGTTGGGTAAATTCTCCTCAAACTAGTCGAGTTTCAGCTCATAGCATCATTACATAAGCATAACCATCATCAGATAACATATTGGCAGTCTGGTAAATTCTCCTCAAACTAGTTGAGTTTCAGCTCGTAGCTTCGTTGCATAAGCACAACCAGAATCATATTCTTATACATACTAAAGCTTCTCGAACAATGTGATATCTCACGCTAGGTAAATCCTTAACCCTTTCCCCTCTTACTAAGATTATAGAATGTTCTTGTGTATCATGACCAATACCAAGTATATAAGCAATGTTTTCAAATCCAGAGATTAATCATACTCTAGCAACTTTACATAACACAGAGTTCGGTTTTTTGGGTGTGATAGTGGAAAAGTTGACATAAAAGAACCTCTGCAAAAACATAACCACTCGAGCAAACATGGTAAGCACCCTCAATACATATATATACACATATACCTTGAAGACAGAATTCAAAAACAACTATTAACCTACAATGCACCCCTTGCAAACACAACATTAAAGCAATTCAAATCATATTGCATTGGCATAATTAAGAATTGCATAAAAACACTCTGAAAGAATGAGTTTCCCACAATATATATAATAAAATACAAATAAATTTTATGTGTTTTCTATGTCAATGTGAAAAAACTGTTTTTAAAGCGAAACATTATTCTTACAGCAAGTTTATACAAAATAGAACACAAGAATAATGTGACAATGTTATATCTTCATGGATGTTATGTTTTAAAAGTTAAATATTCATATTGAGCCACACCATTCTTTACAAAAATTCTATATGAATTTTCCGTTTATATATCATCATATCACTATTTTCTAAACGTATTTTGCATTTAAAAATATAATAATAATAATGATAATTTTACAAATTGTTTTAAGGTCTAAATCAAAAAAATAAAATAAATTAAAGTATTAAGCTCTATTCCATCTAAACCCTTGAAATGAGATTGACTAAAGCATTCTACAGAGCTGCAGTCCATCAGTCCTCGTCGATTCAAAATGTACAGTCTGGTTCGGTTATTTGTAGAGATGCCTAGGTTCTGGTTCTAAGCAATTAAAAGAACAAGATGGAAACGAACCATTCTTTACAATTCGATTCCAGATTATTAATGCTTTTAACAGAACAAGATGGAAACAAACCAAACTGTTCCCTATTTTGTTTATTAATTTTAATATGTATAGAGGTATTCTGCAAAGTACTTGACTCGTCATCTTCTTCAAAATCCAAACTCATTCCTACTTTCTATTCACGAGGTACTTCTCTATTATAAAGATATATTTGTTTATGTAATTTTTTAAATTTTTACACAACGTATATTATTGAGAATTGCATTTCTACAACAATTAGTACATAATATGAGGATTTTGTTGTCTTTAAACTTTTCATTAATATTAGTTTAGATTGCATTTTGAAATTTGCAATACACTTGCAGATTTTTTTGGAATAATTCTATAGATAGAAATCAATTTATATTAAAGAGAAGAAAAGAAAAAAAAAAGAAAAAAGAAAGAAAGAATTACCTCACAACTGTGGATCCAAACCATAATCAAACCATCTTTGACAATTTGGTTTGGTTCGTCTCAAGGCTGACCCAACTCTCAATGAGGCCTAAAGCAAAATCTCAGGCTCTTTTACATTGAAATAATATTTATTAATTCCTTTTTTTAGGTAAAAATTAATTTTATGTTCAATAAAAATAGCCTTTAGACAACTGGGGGCCTCTAAACAGGAAGAATTTTTTATGGGCCTTTAGACAACCAAGACAAAATATAAGTGTTCCAAGTATTTATGATTGAGGACCTTTTTTCTTTTTCTTTTTTTGTCAAAGAGCATGAGAATATTTTCAACTATTAAGAGAATTCATCAAATTAAACCATCAACTATTACAAGCCCAAAATCAACTAACACACTATTGATATAATAAATAAATAAAAGCCCAATAATAATAATAATTTTTAAAAAAATAAACAACTAAGAAAGAATAATAAACAAAAATAATCACTAATAGTAAAGGGGATTAAAATCCATCGGACTTGAATCCTGAGACTGTGAATCCCCCAGACTATTTGATTGGATTGAATATGTATCCTATGTTTGTTTTTTCATGAGATTAGATGTCTGGAAATAACTATTTTTAGTGAATCCAACGTTTGGTTAGACAGACTGGATAAGATAAATGAACAAAAGCCTATTTTACCATTTTTTAATTATTTATTAAGTAATAGTAATATTAAACATATCTTTAATATTTTAATTATTTTTAACTAGATTAAATAAAAATTTATTTTATTTTATTTTTTACACAATTAAATAAATTTATTTTTTAAAATTAAATAAATAAAATACCAATAAAAATATGTCATTTTTTTAATTAAAATTTTAAATAAATTTGTTTTTAAAAATAATAATAATTAAACAATGAAATTAAATAAAACATCTATTAACATTTAAATAATGAAATTAAATAAAATATAAACAAAATTTTAAAATAAAACATCAATAAAAAAATTATTTTAAAAAATTAAATAAATAAAACATCAATAAAAAGTTAAATAAAATTATTTTATTTTTAAATTGAGACATTTAAATTTTATTGAATTTTACTACATATAATACATAATTAAATAGTAGATTGTCAAAATAGTCATTTTACCACCTAATCCTAACAGTAAACAATCCCTCCAAAACTATCCCACACCCTCCGGGATAGTATAATCCCCCATATGGGAGATAAAGAGTCCGGCCGTACTCCATGTCCGGCGGACTAAGAAAAATCAAACGATGGACTACTCACTCCTTCGGATAAGCAATCCGAATAGTGAATAATCCCCCCTAATCTCTCAAATCAAAAACACCCCAAATATTTTAGACTATAATATATTTGGACAAAGAATGTTGAAGCCTAGCGGCCTTCCAAAATCGCGGCCCTGTGAAAAAATTGAAGTGAATCTGAGGTTAGAGAAGCGAGATTGGAAATTTTAATTTCCTTGTGATAAAACCCCATCTGACAAAGTGGTTGTGGTCGGTTGTCATCTAAAGATGAGAAAATTCTTTCTTTCGTTTATCTCACTGGCATTGTCAATTTTTTATTTATTTATTTTTATTTTTTTGGGTATTATTTACAGATTGACAAGAGGCCATTAGTTTAGCAGTTAAAACTAGGTTTACTAACCTTGAGATCCTAGGTTGGATTCGATCTGAATCCAATCAACCCATGCTAGACCCCCATCCAATAAAGACTAAACTAGACCTACTTTTTTATATAAAAAATAAATAAATTTAAAAAAAAAAAAAAACTGAAAGCACGTTAATAACAACCAAACTTTTAAGAAACAAACTTTCGGAATTTGATAACTGTTGCTCATAACTCTACAAATAAATAAATAGAAAGCCTCAAACTCATCTCTACAAATAAATACATGTTTAAACTACCTCTTTCAATCTAAGCTGCGGCATTACCACATCATCTTTTAATTTGAACCCGACGACAATTTCCATGCACTGCTCTCTTCAAGTACTAGAAAGAGAGTTGTGATTAGGACTGCAAATGAGTCGACTGGAGCTGACCCAAACTTTAATATGTTTAAATTTGTTTATTAAAATTTTAACGAACTTGAACACAAAATTTAACGAACCGAATTCAAATGAGCTTTTACCGAGCTGAGCTTGAGCTTATTCACGAGCAGCTCTCTTCATTCGTAGTCCTAGTTATGGTTCATAAAGACGAAATGGGGGGGATTTTGTTGTGCTTAAAGGCAATGATTCTTTGTGCCCTTCCCTGGAAGATTATTTTTTTTGATTTTTTTTCATGACAACAACCGTTCATATTGTAAGGGCTGATTATAGATTATAAAAAAATCAAAAATCAATGATTTGATATACACCTTAACACATTTGTTTTTTAATTTTTTTTTAAAAAATTAACGTTAAAAAAATTTTCAAAATTTTTTTAAAATAATTAGAATCATCATGGGGGTTAATTTTTTTTTTTTTATTTTTATTTTTTACATGAATAGTGACCTTAACCCTACCCTATGATATGAATGAATTCGAAAAAAAAAAAAAAAAAAAAAACCCCCCCCCCGTGTAAGAAGACTCCCATAAAGACAGACAGAAAGGGATGCAAACAGATATAGAAAGATAAAATAGCGTTGGATATGGTTTTACGGGGACAAAACAAAGCTGAGGCTGTGACTTTATTTTCTCATTTTCCCACTCCCGAAATCTATGATCTGTGTATTGTGTATATAACGGTGGACATATATAAAGACCACTTATTCTTCATCTTCCTCTCCTGAACCTGATTTTTTCTCTCCTACACCAAATCCCCACACTAGCCATGTTGCCAACTCAAGGGTTCCAAATTATGATATGGAGAACAAAACGCCGTGTGTCAATGACATCAACACCATAGGCATTCTCATACGCACTAATATTCATTGTAATTTCTATTCCTAACCTGTAGTAACAATCATAGCCTTAAGTGTCTTAATAAAATTGAAACTACACATCATTTTAGCATATAGCAGAATGTATCATCCATTTAGTTGACCATTATGATATGGGTTACTCAATTTTGACACCTTTATATCATCAAAACATAACCCTGTATAATCTTTCAACACTCCACACTATCCATATTATATGTTTTGTTAAACCTAACCATTTTAAGCCACAACAATTTTGGTCCTCCCCCTCAGCAATACCATCAACAATTTTCGACAACTACACTTCTCTTTCATTTTAGCTGAATTGGTTCTCAACTTCTCACAAATGTGTTCATCTATCAAAATCTCATAGTTGACAAATTAATATTTGTGAAGGCATTCAAGATTCGCAACTAAAGTTACAAAATACATAAATAATAGAACAAGGTTAAGCAAGAAAAAGCAGAAAATGACCCAAAAAAAGTACCACAAGACCAAAGAACTCTAGAAACAAGTACATCCAACTCTTTCCAATCAATACAAACACCAGAAATATAATGATGATGGATGTCTAGCATAACTTCTACTAATTTGATGTGAACGAGAAAAAAGAACTGGGGGCCAAAGGGAGACAAGGTTAGAGAACTTATTTATCTTTTGCTCTTTCCCCATATCCAATAATCTATATAGAAGACAAGGTTGCATCAAACAATGTAAACAGTTGAATACGGCAGTTTTAAGAATAAATTAATATAAATCACTCAACAGTAAGTTTGAGGAAAATTATGTACAGACAGTTGTGTGAGTCTGGTTTCTACCATTGTCCTCTCTAGAAGTCTAGATTATGATCGTAAGGCCATAAGTCTTCCATTTTAAACATTAAGTGAGCTAATTCCCAATTTATTTAAAAATTAAAATTATATATTTGCGTTCAACTAATTTAATAATATCAAAATAACACAATTTCACACTTATGACATGATGCCTCCATGATCTAAAAAGCATAATATAAGAATAATAAAAAATAAAAGATAAAACTGTATATCATTACTAGACAGACAGCATGCAACACACACATTCACTTCCCTTAAAAATTACTTTTCCTCACCATTGTTTATTGACAATAACAACCAGAATAAGATTTATTTTCTTAAAAGAATCGTTTAATCATTTAAAAGTGTTGAATAGGTGATCTAACATGGTATAAGAGCTCAGATTGGTTGAAGTCATGCGTTCAAGTCTCTCCATTTGCATTCTTTCTTCTCTCTATTTATGGCGTTTGCATCTTCATGTGCAAAATAGGGTTACATTGTTGGGCCCATTTCCTAAGTCTTTGGTTCAAATCCCTCGGTTTGCATTTGATCACTGTTTTTCTTCTTTCATTTGCAATTTCTGCTCTATTCCAGCTTAAGCTTTTGGAATTAGCGGTGATCTAACAAAAAGTACCAAGCTAATGTTGCTCCTACAAGGAAGTTCAACTTAATTCAAAAAAATACATCTACGGGGAGAGTTCGCCAATTCTAATAGCAAAGATTAGTATAGAAAACTCTGGCACCTACATATTTATTTCAGAAATTAAAGCAGAAATTTAACTAAATGTTGTAATCCAATAAAAATCGAAATCAACGTGTGATGCAATTCAAAGTTCACAACATAGGAAATACTGCAAACCTGGTTTAAACACAACGAAGGAGCAGTGTTTGAAGTCCAAGATTGTCATCCAACAAAGTAAAGCCTACCCCAAAGCTTTGATACTAGTCCCAACATTTTGCGACAAAGGGAATGCACCAGATGCGTTCTAGAAGCACAAGAAATCCGTCTTGAGTTAAAAGTTGCATCACTCAAAAGAGTATCAATACTCAACTCAAAAAGCCTTAAAAGAGTATCTACCCAAAGGAAAACGATATCAATACTTTTTCTAGTGCAGCTATTAAACTACACTTGCGAGACTTGCATGAGCTTCCTACTCAATCATTTCACTAAGAAATATGTCATTAACGTTATTTCTGAATGTTGGCAGATTGAATTCTCCACTGGCTCACTAATTTACTGAGGTGGTTTTTATAAAATAAAAATAATTATATAAAAATTCACTTGAAGAGCTTATTCTCTATTTAATCGAATTAACAAATATCACTAAAGCACTACAGCATACCAAGTCTTAAGGAAGATACTATCTCGAGGAAGATGCTATAAAATATTTATCAAGGACAGAAAATGGTGAATGAGGGAAAGAGAGGTCAATGTAATTTTTGAAGTTTATATTTAATACAAATTCCATCCTCAAGTTTTAACAGCTTAAGTTTTTGGGATATTTGTTGATAATATGGCAGTCACAACCACTTAAGGCTATCTAAAATGGAGGGAATATGATTACTGTCAATTGGTCAACAAGCTCAACAATCATTCAATGGATGGTTCAATTGAATATTTGGTGATAATATGGCAGTCACAACCACTTAAGGCTATCTAAAATGGAGGGAATATGATTACGGTCAATGGGTCAACAAGCTCAACACTCATTCAATGGATGGTTCAATTGGAATGGTGAACAACTTCAACAAAATGTTTAATTATAACAGTGACCCAATCTATTATGGCCTGTTGGAAGGAAAACAATTCTGGGGTCCACAACTGGTTCTAAACCATTAAGGCCATGTTTGTTTACGGTATACAAGGGCCAGATATGAGGGTGGGGCTGAATATAATATGAGATGGGTTTCACATGTTTTTTTGTCTCTTTATATCCTGTGTTTAGTTGCTCCAGATATACGAAGTCAGGAGAGTATATGATACAAAAGGGGGGATATGCAATACCCCCCATGATACTATATATCTCCTACTGTTGGATATAACTCATTTTTCATCTAAAGGTAAACAATAATCACTCTTCTCTTATCCCATCCAATATCCTATCTTAACCAAACATAGTATAAGTGACCCCATAATATATATAATCCATCTCATATCCTAAAACATATTATATCCCATCATCATCCTTAGGTATTACATATCCTCCTCAAACTCTTATATCCAATCCGAACAATCAAATGAGGCTTAAATGTTTGACACATGTATTTTAAAAGGTAAACAAGACCTTCCCTATTATCTGAGAAAAGTGCCATGAACCTAGTTAAAGTAAATTAAGGGGTTTTTTTTGCCAAAAACAAGATAAACTTTATTCAAAGTGGAGGGGGGCTTACCAGCTCCATTTACCAGATTACCCAACCATCTAAACTCAAGAACTTAATCCACCCAATATAGATCAAGTATGCCAGCAGCACAAATCTAAATTGCTAGGTCTCCTATTTAGAGTTAACTTTTGGACTTACTGGCTAATACGAATTTTCCACAAGTGGGCTTCTTAGAATTATTATACTCTGACAACCTTCCTCATCCTATTCATTTTCCAACTTCTCATAGTTCTGTTTTTTCACAGATAATTAGCTCTATAGTTTATAAGCTACTATCAGATCTAGAGTTGAATAGAAAAATTATCAAAGTACACCTTATGAAGGAAAGTTAAGGCAAAGAGGTCAAGCTGTGCTCTACTTTTCATAAAAAATAAAAAATAAACAAAAGTGACCGTTAGCAGCATTGCAATCACATAATCGTAAACTAAAATAGAAATAATCCATCAATAAACCTAAAATGGATTGAGGTATATATATAGTGTCAATCAGAGTGGGAATCAACTCTTCAGAAATTCATGTCCACGAACACACATAAATAATCCTAATGAAAAGTCACTAGAAATTCATGTCCACGTACTTTTAATGAATTAGAGTTGTCACTAGAAGGATTGAAGTCCACTTTAATCCACAATTTTCATTTTTGGCTTATATGTAATTTTTTAACCATCTTTTGCACTTGTATATTGTATGCATCAGGTATACAAAGGTTGTGCCACTCCTGGCATGTTTTGAATACATTTACTTATCTGCACAAAAAAAGCATCCTACAACATGCACATCTATTATAGAACTGCCACCCCCACCTTATACCCATTCTACAAGCAACCATACAGAACTAGTACTCCCTATTTTCTTTTGATTTGAGGGTTTTATAACTCAAGAAAATAGCATCACACGCACTTCTATTCTTGAGTATAACTTCTTTGAAAAACTCTAGTACCAAACATGAGGATTTCAATTTATCTGCCCTAAACAGTAAAATCACAATGTTTCGTTCATATTAGTGTAACTTTTGTAATTGGCTCCAACATTCCACACAAACAACTCTCTGTAACTCCTCATATGCCTTCACTTCAACGAGCACTGAAAATCCTAAAAATTTACGTTCCAACACCAACAAAGATAGGATCATCCTAAAAAATGGAAATCGATCATATTGACAACCAACAATCGATAATTTAAAATGCTTCCTAACTAAAGCAAAACAATCAATAAATGCTATTACTGTTAGACCAATCAGATTAGTTGGTATAGACCCATGCGTTCAACCTCTAACTCGGTTGGTGAAATAAGAAGGAAAGAATCCAATTGTCAAACAAGCACTAGATCACAGAAGGACAAAGCCTATAACCACGTTGGGGCAATAAACAAATAAATACACAATCATAGAGAACAACTAATTTTTCAAATTCCCTAAGATCACAAATATTAGCTTATAAATTCAACATATAAATACTCGGTGATCAAAATGTACATATTATAACAATTTCCAAACAAACCACCAATTTCACAACAAAAAAACAACAAAGCAAATTTAGGTAATAAACAAAATTTGTGCTTTCAAAGTACTCTTACCATATAAAAAAATTGAGAGTAAACCTTTCAACCGAACTTTCAACCTTCATGTTGTCTGCTTCGCCGAAAAAAGAATTGTTGAATTGAAAAGATCTATTATAAAAGACAAAAATTTCAATCGAAAAGACAAAATCAACTTCAAAGACCAGCCTCAATAATGTTAAGTTAATTTTGATCAAATTGCAAATTAAACCTTAATTTATTGCTAGTACTACAAACAATAAAAGCTACTTATTAAAAAACAAGAACCAATATTCTTCACTATAGTTAACTAAAACCATAAGATAATCTCTCCAAGACACCAGCTAACAAAAACAGATTATGAGTGAAGTCCTAGCCCAAAGATAAGACATGGGCTAGATAAGACATCACTTGGTTAGATAAGACATTCATGTTCGAAGTCTTAAAATTATCATGGCTCCGAGTCAAATGTCATTTCATTTTCATCTTCGATCAGTGCTGCTGTTGGAACAATGTTATTTATGTTCATTGGGTTTTATAAGTCACACCTACTTTAGCAATTTCAGGACTTGCTGGACATGGGCAGTGGTAATGGTCCATAAGCCATTTCATGAGTTATTTTATGTTTTGGGGTTTTAGGAGGTTTATATCAAGTTCAAAATAGTTTTCATAGTCACATACTCAGGTTTCTTATTTTCATTGTTTTATTCACATGAACTTGCAAATGCAAGCCAACCAAAATACTAAGTTTTGGATTGGAAACGTTGATTCGGGGATATTGGATAGCCAACGCAGTACAAGACCCAAACAGTCCATCTATATTTAGTTTTTTTTCCATGTCATTTTGGCATAAGGTTAGCTACATATACCTTGCATCTATATTTAGTTCCTTTTCACATGTCACTTCTTAAATTGCGGTTAATAGGACGAGAACCCTCATCTGCAATCAACAAGAAATGCCACAAGACAGACGTACAAAACTAGATTATGCCATTCATCTATTTTTATATATCATAATCCACTACACAGAGTCTCAAACAGCCCACAAAAAGCTTAAAATGCATACACGTATTTGGCATACGTTCTGTTTCATATGTTCATTATATAACTTTTTGGACCTAGTAGATCATTTTTTACATCAGTTGCTCTCACTCTTTCCTACTATTCCCACTCTCCCAAATACATTACATCAGACAAAAAGAAGCAGGCATCCACAACTTTCTCCTCTCACCCAAGCCTCCAATACAGCAAGAGTTTAAGTTCTAGAGTTTGTGATTGTGTTTGAGTGAAGTAGGCACCCTTGCAAGTGCAAGCCCTCTAGACTTTTGTTTCTCCTCATCATCTCCCCCTCTTCCCCTACTACAAAAAATAACCTGGTCATCATTTATAGCACACAAAAAAGCGCCCACTTTCATCAGAAAGCCGTTAAACTTGAAAATAAATCCCAGCCCCACATTCAGCCTTATTAAGACACCAAAACCTAATTGGTTTCTGTCTAAAATTTTTCGGCCACACATGATAGAAATCCAGACATCCTTCACTTTGGAATCCACCACCCCTTCAAATTCCCAAAGCTTTTCAATTACCTTTTATAAACCTAAAGTACCAACTTTCCATAAACAAATTGGATCAGAAAAAAGCACCTGTAGAATGCTCCACCAGAGGTTTCCTAGTATCATCCCACAATAAAATACACACAGAAGCACCCAATGACAGAGTAGGCCATCAAAAAATTAAAGCCCACCCGAAATCAAGTAGCTTAACTTCATGACGTCAGTGTCTAAATCAGCCAACAATACACAAGCATCAATAAAAATTATTTTTATGACAACAAAGAGTCACTTCTGGAGAAGATGATGCCACTATGATTGTTTTCTCATGAAACCACAAAGTTGCACAGTATTAGGCCTCGTTTGGGAACATGCTATTTTAGTAACTTTTTGGCTTTTTAACTAAAATATGAGGTAAAAAAAACTAATATGTTTGGGGTAACTTTTTGGCTTTTTACGAAAAGATGTGCAAAAAATAAAGAGAAAAGGGAATCTTTGACCTTTTGGTATAGATTATAAGTTTTTTGGTTTTTTTAATAGCTTTTTGACTTTTTGGCTAAAATGTTAACTTGCCAAACGAGGCGTTAGATTACACTCTCAGTTGCCAGAATTTGTGTAAAGTGAGTTAACAACACAACATATTCTCCAATAAGCAGCATGATGAAGCTAAAAGAGCATTCTAGCCAATACTCAAATATCTTCAGTTCATGATATCAAATCTCCCAACATATATCATCAACATCATTCTACAACCATTTAGAATGTGGAGCAACTCAGTATAATAACATCTCTCTTTGGCCTCTTCTATTTTAATATCCCACCTTTTATTGATTCATAGGTTTTAATATGTTCAGTTCACAATATCAAATCTCCCAACATATATCATCAATATCATTCCACAACCATTTAGAATGTTAAGCAACTCAGTATAATAACATCTGTCTTTGGCCTCTTCTCTTTTAATATCCCTCCTTTTATTGATTCATAGGGTTTAATGACCTACTTACATGTAACCATACACAATACTAAGCTAAAAAATATGCCTATGGACATTCATTAATGCAAAATCTACACTTCGATTCTTCTCAATTAGATGCCACAATCATTGCCTGCCTGTTGAATGTGGCAACTGCTTTGCTAGCAATTATCAGATATTTGCTAATATTTCCATTCCTGTTTTACATTAACCACAAATTTCACAAATATAATGTATCAAAACAAAACATTTAGAACTAACAAGCTAAATCATCTTCCAAATATAGTATAGAAGCATTACAAGCTAGCAAGGAAACACATCAAATTTTTACTTCACATGTACGGACAATTTTAATCAGCCTCTATCCCACTATATGATTCCCATATATTTGATTCTTCATACTTTTTGTGTTGACCTTTGTTCCTGAGCATACAATAAAATCTGATTTATACGATTTCTTATAACCAATACAATAGCAACACATCACATTTTGACTTCACATGTACAGACTATTTTAATCAGCCTCTATCGCAAGCTATGATTCCCATAATGTGATTCTTCATACTTTTTGTTGTTGACCTACATTCGAAAGCATACAATAAATCTGTTTTATACCATCTCTTATAACCAATAAAGTTCCAAGGCTAAAATTGCCAATCAAAAAGTTTAAAAAAGGTAAGCTCAAGTAGTTCTGATTTGTTAGCTCAGTGAGACTTGCACTTGATCATCAGCATCAAACTGTGTTTCCCAATAAATTCAACACTATGTTTCAAATGGCTGATCTGTTAGTAGCCCAGTGAATACTTTCTTCTCAGCAACCTTACAAGTTATAGCAACCACACAGCAATAAATGCAGCAGAGTATTTTTTGAAAACGGTCGTTGATCAAGATTTTGCATTGTCTAAGACCATCACTTAATGGTTCAAGCTATTTCAAGAAGGCCGCACGAGGCCAGAGGGTAAGACATTAGAGTGAAAGTGAATGGCCAGCTATTCAATCACTCAAGAACCAAAACAAAAGCACTGTTCCTCTTAAACTAAGCTAGAAGCAAACAAATTTAATGCTAAATCATTTAATGCTAAACACCTATGCAACATTTGGTCATGCACAACAAAGAACAAAGACCTATAGATGCAATAGTATGATCACCATAAATGGAGATCCTAGGATGAGAGAAAGATCTAAGTTGACATAGGATGCAGTAGTGAAAAATATATATAAATTTATTAAATATAACTTAACATATAACCCTTGATAGAGCTGAATGGTAAAAAAAGATTCATGTAGCCAACCCCACTTGATTGGGACACAAGGTATGGTTTGGTTTGGTTTGGTTTTACCTGTGCAACACACCAAGAACAATGTCAAAGAGCCCAAGTTTTGAAATATTGCCTTCGTTTTCCTTTCCTATATTCATCAGATATAAACACTTACTTCAACAGGTGATTATCTGTATCACTAATCAATGACTCATAGGGTTTCATTTTTACTACTATCAACCTAGCTTAAAGTATTAAAAAGTTAAAGAACACGTAACATAAAAAAGGAGGCACCATTGGAGAATAATGTAAAGCTACAATGATATTCAGAGGTGAACAAGTTTTTAAAAAATGTCCTAACTAAGTTTTATGCACAAAACACATTTGTCAAGGGAGACACAGAGCAATAGAAACAGGGGTTTAGGAAAAGGGAGAGAGAAACCAAGGGGGGAAAGAAAGAGAGAGTTTAGTTAAAAAAAAAACTATTTTCATCTTGCAGTCCTAATTTGGTCATGAGAATTTCCATCTCCAAACAAGCAACTGACACAAGCGCCAGAAATGGCCCATCAACAGCAAAGAATGAGAGGACAGGCAACAAACAAACTGGTACCAGTTTTGGCAGCAGAAAAAATAATTAATTTAGTCAAAATCTCCAAGCAAAAAAAAAGCACATAAGCCATTAAGGAAGCAAAGTTTTTATAGACACATTATAATACATCAACATCACACAAATCCCATACGTGCACCTAGGACCAAAATTTCTTTTTACTGTGCTGCTTCGATTTGTAGGAAAATGAAAATGTTTCTGAAATGTTGCTAAATTGTTTTGGAAACATTTTGAAAGCAACCAAAGGATTTGAAAATACATAGATACAATTGGAAACATAAATTAAAGTCTATATAAATGTATTAAACTTTAATAATTGATTAATTAAATATAATTGGATTTACATAGTCAATCACTTAAAAGAGCAATTGTAATTAATATTGCCAATTTGCTAAAAACCAAATATTGGGGTCAAATAATTCAATTTTAATAAACACAAATGTAAATGATTCTAAAAGTGTGTAAGACCCCAACATTTTAGATTTTGTAGTCTTTTCAGTGACTGATGTATATCTCACTGATTTTGTTTGTTGGTTTTGTATTCAGGTGGGTAACCCCTAGGTGCCTTTTTGTTGAACGAATTATACAATTGCTTATCAAAAATATATATGCATAAATAAATAATAATTAAAAATATAAAAAATAAATATAAATAAATAAAAAGAGAGAAAGATCCCAACCAAATAAGGTCTAAGATTTACGTAGACAGTTACTAGTAATAATATTTAATAACGTTGGAAAATACAGTCTTTTATATATTTCTAAAAAATTCTTAAAATATTTATGAAAAAATTCAAAATTCATGTCAACTCAACTTATTGTTTTGGTATATTGCTCTGTTTTATGGTGTGTTTCGCTGTGTTCTGATGTGTTTTGATGGAAACAAGAATGTCATTATTCTAATTGTGTTTTATTTTCTTCTTTTAGGAAGGGGAACGTTTCAGCCATTTTAATGAAAAACAAATGGAAATTTTGTTCCTTGATGTGCACCCAGTTTAACTCAACATGCTCATCAAACACACAACTCCACCAAAAACTAGAGCCCAATCATAGTATCTACAGAAAGCACCAGGTTTGTCTTGAACTAAAAACCGCTAAAATGACTGATAGCGCAATTTCAATTTTAACTAGGTTACTACAGTACTAAGTAGACATAAACTATCCCAGCACTAAATAAAGAGTACTAAATGAAGATGTCAAATCAAAAACAAAACAAACTTAACTGCGACAGAAACTTCAGTTCCAAAATACCATCTCCACTAAAAGAACAGCAACCTGAAATATCAAAACTAGCATAAACCACCCCGAATGACGAAGAGAGACGTAGAAAGACGAATCACCGATATTGCAACATGGAAAAATACCAAGACACGACTTCGATCCCAAGTCAAGTGTGAGACTGCTTCAGTCCAGCTTGCAGCTTAGCACAATGACTCAAGACTTATTGCCACGAACCTCATAATTGCTACCTCTTGATTTGCTTGGTTCCTCAAGTGAAGAATGAACATTGGAAGTTCTACAAAACAAAGGCAAAAGAATTTCTTTAGGTTTCTGAAAATGTGTGACATTCATTTGATATACCGATGACAACTCACTTCTGCTTCTTTGCATTCTGTTTCTTTATGCTTAGAACCATATCCATAGCCATCTTTTGGTGTTGCCTTGTCTGTGAGTGCAGGTCTAGCCCTTCAACTGTTTCACAGTCAACTTTACAGATGCGGCACCACCCCATGCTTGCTAGCTTCCGCTTCCTTGAGTTATCAAAAGGATCCATGCCACCCTGCAGATACCATGCAATCAAAAAAGATGCATTCAACATATTCATAAACAAACCAAGAATTCTGTATGCAACAGCGTTGAATGCTATAGAGAATATACATGTCAACAAGTTACAGGGAGAGAGAGAGAGAGAGATGAAAACATAATTAGCACAAAGGCTCAAAGTACTTACAGTGAGGGAATAACTGCTCCTAAATCCAGGCTCACCAAGACGTGGATGACCTGACCTGTCACCTCCAAACGGTTCACCATGAGGTAGGCGATGCAGGAAGTTCCCAGGACCAGAAAGATCCCCCATACGTGCGTGACCATGAAAAGAACCAAAACCCTCAGCCTCACCAAAATGCAAATCACCACGTAAGTTCTGAGGGCCCAAAAAATTGCCCCTCCTTAAACGACTAGGGAGAATATCTTGCCCCATCAAATCACCGCTCTGCACATTCCTTGGCCCGTCAAGCTCACCTCTTCGCAAGTTGAAGGATCTGGATCCTTCGCCAAATGTGCGTGATTCCTGGCCATTACTATCATCCAGGCCAGAAAAACCTCTTAAATCACGAGGTGAAAAACCATGATATTCTCTACCCGGGCTTCTTGGAGCCGCACGATCCATATGATGCCGACCAAATCCAGGAAACGGTCCAAGAAAATCTGGATGAGTACGAGTAGAATCAGCTCTCCCAATGTTACCATCAGGACCAACTGGTCGTGATCTATATCCAGTATCATTTGAACCACTAGGATGATAGGGAGGCAAAAGTCTAGCAGCATTATCAACACCCAGATCTAAATTCAATCCAGCATCATAGTTCAATCCATGCGGTCCCCTATCATTGGGCCTTGATGAGGAGAAGTAGCTCCCAAACTTTGGTCCAGGTTCAGTGTCCAAATGAGGGTTCCTAGGATATTGTTTCAGATCTTCTTTAAGCTCACCTCGATCAACATGCCAAGCTGGTTCCATTGGAAAGTGATTCAAGCCCTCCTCTGTCCGATGATTGAACCTTTCATCCCGAAAACTGGAGGAATGAGTACCCGGGGGCCCATTCATTCTCATCACATTAGCTTCAATACCATGAGGCTGTCCAAATGGAGCACCTTCCGAAGAACCAAGCAAATGGGAATCAGATTGTCTGCCATCCAAATGACGGGACCTCTGATCCAAAAAGACTTCACTTTCCATTCTATTACTAGGATGCTGCTGACCAATCTGCCCTTCAGGGCCATGTGGAGGTGCAATTCCCATTAATCCACCATGCGGAGGTTCACCCTGAGCCATCCTAGGGAGCCCAGCATGTAAAGGAGGCACATGACCTTGGTTATAATGCCCTTGAGGACCAAAAGATTGCATTCCAAAATTTCTCTCAGGACCAAAATGATTAGGTCCCCTCCCTAATGATGATGAGCTTGGACCAGGAATTCCACCCGAAGCAATTTCAGGATGAAATGAACCCTGAGGCTGCCTCAGCACAGGTGGCTGTAAATGATCAGGTGGGTTTAAAGGCTGTCCTGGCTGAGGTAAATGTCCAGGTCCTTGAGGCCTTAACATGTTCGGGGGTTGCCCAGGCACATGTGCATGAGGAAGTGCTGATTGTAACATTGCAGCTCCTGCAGGACTTTGTTGGTGAGCTGATGGTCCATAATACATTGGCATATGTTGATGCCTGCCATGATCAGTTGGAGGGAATGGATGACCAGGAGGCATAACGCCCTTGCCCAACGCCTGATCATGTGAAGGGAAGCTCCTAAATTCATCCACTCCAGGACCTTGAGTTGTGGGCTGGGATTGACTCAAATTTCTTTCCTGAGAACCGTGCTGCAAACGTTCTCCACCAGTAAGAGGAGTCTGAGACTCGGCAGAACTGTCAGGGATATGAGTTGAGGCCAGAGGAATAGCTTGTGAGCCCTTATCAGCCCCACCAGTTACCAGCATAGCCGTATCCATTACATCTTTTTCCAACTCACTACGTTTCTTACTAGATTCTACTTGTTGCAATGAATTACCATCTTCTGCTGAATGCTCAGCTCGTGGAAGAAGATCAGTTGCATCTTCGGGTCCTGCAGCTACAATTTTAACAGACTTAGCACCAGGTGAATTGCCCAACCCACTCTCATTACACTCTTTCTTAACCATTTGATTGACTGCAGGCTCTGCAGAAGCATTTCCCCCTGCATGCAACTCAGAGTCCATATCCTTGCCGTGCATATCAACCTGACTATTGCTATCTTTATCACCACCCATTGGTTTCTGTACAACATCCTTCGATTGCACATCTGTTTCAGATTTGATATTTCTTACTTGAACCGAATCAGCTCCGAGACCAGATGTTGAAACCAAACCATTTGGTTCCTTAACAGCAGTTTCCTGAAAGGATGATCCATCTTTACTATCAGCTACACTTTGCTCAGGCATATGATCACCTTGCCTATCCAGCACCCTAGGTTTCAAGGTCAGCCCAGATTGGCCAATTTTTTGTTCAGATGACACCTGCATTTGGTGGTTTGATCTCAGTGGATAATTTTGATTAGCCGGTGGCTGGTTTGCACCAAGCTGCATTGGCCTAACTTGAGATGTACCACCAAAACCAACAGGAGATTGAGGAAAGGGCTGTGATTGTGCCCCATGGCTTGGCATCATTGGTCTTGCAGCGTAATTCTGAGGCTGGTGAGTTTGCAAACCATGTGAATGCGCAATATTTTGTTGTGACAACATATTGTCCTGAGAATTTTGCTGCTCCATGTGAGGAAGGCCCTGAGGGCGTAACTGAGACTGCATAGGCTGCTGCTGTATGAAATGGCCATGTTGATGTAACTGATTCTGAACAGGACCCAATGTTTGCCCTGGAAATGGCTGCTGATGTTGAAAATATTGTTGAGACACTGGTTGTTGCATTGGCTGCAAAACAGGACGCTGGAGACCAGGATGACCAGGTTGCTGAGCATGAGGATGAACCAGATGCTGTTGTGCTGGTGGGATGCTTGGAACCTGACCCTGTGAAGACAACAAAACAGGCTGTTGCTGTTTTGGCACTGGAGCATGTGATTGGGGGGGACCCATCTGATGTGGTGGTTGAGGAATAGGCCCACCCTGGGGATGCATGTGAGGGGGTTGTTGAGATCCCAACTGCATTTGCTGGTGAGCTTGAGGATGTGGATAAGATTGAAGACCCGTCACTGCATTGGGTGGTGGGTATTGTGTCTGAGACTGGGCATTTATATTTGGAGGCTGGTTGAGTGGGAGTGGGGGCGGAGGTGGGGGCGGGAGCTGCGGACGAGGATGTGGCTGAGGTTGAAGCTGCGGTTGTGCCTGAGCTTGAACATGTGCTTGTGGCTGAGCTTGCAGATGACGTTGTGGCTGCAGTTGTGGAAGAGAATGCTGAGGCTGAATTTGTGGCTGTGGATGTTGCATCTGGGATTGAGGCTGCTGATATTGAGGTATCGGCATGTGTTGTTGTAAATGAGGCTGAACTGGATGGGGCTGTGGGAGAGACTGAGCTTGAGCGTATGGTTGAGGCTGAGGATGGGGGTGGCCATGCGGTTGTGATTGAGCCTGTGAATGTATTTGAGCATGTGGCTGCAGCGTTGAGTGAAGTTGATGCTGTGGGTTGACTGAAGCCTGCATAGTCACTGGAGCATGAACAAGCTGAAGAGGTTGAGGCTGCGTATGAGGCTGAATTTGTGGCTGGTGTGTTTGAGACGGGGGCTGCATTTGTGGCTGCTGTGTTTGGGGTGGGGGTGGGGGTGGGGGCAGGGGCTGGGACTGAACCTGTGGTTGAAACTGAGTATGGGGTTGGGCCTGAGAGTAAACCTGAGGTTGGTGCTGCACCTGCACATGTTGGGGATGCTGCTGGTATTGCTGAATAGCCTGTTGTTGATACGGTTGGTAATTTTGATAAGGCTGCTGGTAAGGGTCATATCCAGGATGCTGATGGTAGTGTTGCTGATATTGTTGCTGATACCACTGTTCTGGAGTTGGCACAGCAGTCGAAGCCACAGCCTGCACCTGAGAATTCGCATTAGCCTGCTGATTGGGGTCTTGTCCAGTTGGAGGGCCAGCCAAGGTTAGTGAAGTCTGTGCCTGAGAAGTAGATGCCCCAGATTGATTAGCAATCTGGGTCTGTTCAGCATTAGCTGATGCGGCTGTGGTTGTTGTTGTGGTTGTGGTTGTGGCTCCAGCAGCAGCATCCTGCACTCCTGCTGCCTGCGGTGCTTGGGGCTGCACACCCTGTTGTTTAAAGACATAAGTAAGAGCTCATTAATTCAGAAAACAAGAGAAGCATCTTACACAGATATAAAAGTGTAAGCCTTAATTGACTCACAGAACAATTCTGAGCATGCTCTTGCACTTGACGATGCACAATTTGGATCCCACACCTGTTGCAAACAACTGGAGAATTTCCAAAGGCACACCCAGTACAATGGGAAGTGCACTCAGACAACGGACCCTGCCATTGGCATCCACTCCTGTGATAGAGACAATGAACTGCTATTTTGCCTATGGTTTCAGCCAGTGCTTTGTTTGATTCGATAAGTGGCTGCAGAAAGGGTCAATAAGTAACTTAAGTTTAGAAAGAAAACACATAGGTGAGCAAGTAGAAAGCATAATAGGATTAAGTTAACCTTCGAATCAGCTTCTGTCACTAAGTATCCATCATAGGGGCACGCCCGAGTAGTGCCCACGACGTATGTCAAACAAGGTTTACAATATAGATGGGTGCACTGTGACTGAAGTGCTTCATTTGGGTAGACAAGTAGGCGACAAACCGGACAAAAGTACTCTCCAGCAAGAGATTGAATATTTAATATGCACTCATTATCGAAACCCATGCTGGTTCAGGAATTAAGACTTAAACTCCCACCAAGTGTCAATGCAATTGATCTGAAGAGAGGGAAAATTAAAAAATAGAAACAACGTATATCAGCTGCACTAGGCAAAAATGAATTTAAACTGCGCAAAAATACTTTGAACAACCAATGATGGGTAACATTCATAGAACAAAAACAGAAGGAGGCAGCAAGAGAACTATATAATGACTAATAATATTTCCAAGATACAAATTTCAGCATGTATCCAAGTTGAAGGATACTGGTTTACAAAATCGAGAAGGGATAATAACTGCAGAAGCTCAACATTTGATAGCCATTAGATTTACCCTTGTTCATCCCACCACAAGTTAAGGCATGCAAAAATGGTAGCTCACACAGTCACACCTCATATTTCAATAAATTGAATCATCACCAAATCACATAGTATATCAAAATTTGCAATCCACTAATATACAAAATATTCAAATATAACACAACATAGCAGATAATTACAAGATTCCTCCCAGAAATTTCTATCATATAAGTAAAAATGCATATAAACATTTAACTAAAAAATATTGTGGGCAGGTGTCATTACACATAATTTACTATTTTAATCTTCCAAAAATATGGTTTGTTCATCCGTCAAAAAAAAAAAAAAAAAAAAAAAACACCAGCAAGTGACTCATTTGCCAATGTATAATAACAAGGTAAATCAATACCAAGCCCTTTGGCCTGTCAGTTAGAAAACTTAAGATTGCCGATAATGTGGTAAAACAGTTACAGATCAATATAAAATGTACACGTGAATTAGAGTTATGATTATGATTATCAATAACAAATGAAAATGCAAGACACAAACACTTACAGATCAACATAACTTCCTTTTTTTGTTTTAGTACGAGGTTAAAGCATTCACATTAGAATGCCATAATTAGCTCAATCGATATATAGAGTGAAAAACTTCAGGAGGAAGTTACATAAAATAAACCTTCAAAACAAATTAAAAATTAACATCTATCATCAACCATTATTTCCATGGGAAGTAAAATCTCACACTTAAAAACTTTTTCTAGGTCTGTTTAGGATGAAAGTGTTGAAATCTACAACGAAGTTAATTCTTTTTATACAACCCATATTAGCATTGTAACTAAGTTTTGGTTCCTTATAATTAATAATTCAAATTTCTCTCTCTTTCTCTTCCAAAATATTCATCCTAATCAAATGCTTGCAAAAAAATATATACTTTTCCTTTCTTTTTCCTTCACTTTACTTTCTACCACTTAGGTATCATTTTTTTCTTTCTAATCAAACAGAGCCTAAGATACAAAATCAAAACAATAAAATACAAGGTACATCGTCCAAAATCAAACATGCATGAGGACAAACAAAGAAAAACTCAAAAGATACAGACTCAAAATCGATGGTCACAATCACGAGACCAACAAAACCCAATAAAATTGAGAATAAAAGTATGCATATAAAAATGCAATCGACTGTTAGCATTGTACATCGATATCAAACCTGAAATTTGCAGAAACGGCGAGTGGATACGATTGAAGATTGTAAACCCTAATCCATATGTGTAGAAGAGAGGGAAATCAGGGTTTTTCGGATGTCGATAAAGTGATGAGTTTTATAAGCAGTTATGAATAGTAGAGCCTAGTTAGTCACTCTTGACGATCGACGAGAGAGAGAAATGAGAGTGAGAGAGAGGGAGAGAGAGAGAGAGAGAGAGAGAGAGAACAGACGCCAGCCAGAGAGCAAGCGAGGCGGTGATATATGGAGATGTGGCAGTGGTCCGTTTGATTCTTTTCTGATAGAGATAACGGCGTCAAGGGCTGCTTCACCCTAACGTTCCTTCGCCTTTTTGCTTTACATCTCTTCACGATCGTTCATATCGGCCGTTAAAATGCATACATTAATATAAGGATTTCAGTACTGATCAAAAATATATATATATACATATATATAAGGATTTGAGTAAATATGTAATATTTAAGGATAGGGTAAATTATAAAATGTAATATTTAAGGATAGGGTAAATTATAAATCTTCTGATTTGTTTTTAAAATATAAATTATTTTTTATGATTTTAAAAAATTATAAATATCGTTTTATTAAAAAATTTTATATAACAGAATTAATTAAAGAAATAAAATTCATAATTACTCTCCTATATAATAATAAAAAGTTATATAACAGAATTAATTAAAGAAATAAAATTCATAATTACTCTCCTATATAATAATAAAATTACCTAAATTATTCATTAAACATGTTTTTAACATTATTAAAAAGTGTTAATTGATTTGATGGTTTATTAATAAAATAGGCGATTTGTTATGAAATTATAAATCTCAAGAGGTGGAATGTAATTTTTAAAACCATAAAGGGCGATTTGTATTTTAATCAAACCTCAGATGATGTATTTATAATTTACCCTTAAGGACATATAATATAAGGTATAATATGTTAAAAGTTATGAGATGAATTATATATATTATGTTTGGTTAAGATAAAGAAAAATTTATTAGAAAATCATTTTTTAAATGCTTGTATCCCAATTAGTCTATAAGATATTCTTATATTCCAATAAGTTCTATTATTTGAACATTTGATCTACCAAATCATAATTTTCATATTTAAGATATTTTACGAACATTTTTACCCTTATACATATTTTTTGAACGGTTACAATTTGGTGATGTGAACATTTATATTTTATTATGTGAATATTCACATTGACGTATGAATGTTCACATTGATAGTGTAAATGTGAACATTCACATTGACATATTAGCATTCATATTGATGGTGTGAACATTCACATTGACGATGTGAACATTCACATTACGAAACATTTGCACTGTAAATATGAATATTTTTAGGGTATTTTGGTAATTATGTCACCTATATGACTTATTGGAATATAAAAAAATAATGTGAACTAAATAGAATATAAGTTGGTTAAAAGGAATTTATGAAAAAGTGACCCTAAAATAAGATATAGAATGGATAAAAAGAGAGTGATTTTTTTTGATGCCATATCCGACAATAAGAAATATACAATGCCACAGTGTCCTGTTTGTTTATAGTATACTAACAGTTGACTCGTGCATGTGTTATTTTTTATAAAAATATATATATATATATTTGATGGTATAATGTGTGTTATAAAAGAGTAATTTTAATTAAAATTAAAATTAAAGTTTTATTTTAATTATTTATTTTGATAATATTGGCACTATCATTCTATAAAATTGTTATTTAAATATTTATATATATTAATTTTAGTTAAATTATTTGTATATTTTGATAATTTTAGTTCTATTGTATTATAAAAATATAATTACTATATAATAATTTTGTATAATATGTATTAAATTATAATTATAAAATAGTAAAATAAATACTTGTTTAATATTAAAAATAATACTTAAATTAGAAGAAGAATTAGTCATATAAAATTAAAAGTAGGACAATTTATTAGAAAATCCTTTTTCAAGTGTTTGTATCCCAATTAGTCCATAAGATATTCTTATATTCTAATAAGTCCTATTATTTGGATATTTGATCTACCAAATTCTAATTTTCATATTTAAAATATTTTATGGATATTTCTATCCTTACAAATAGTTTTTGAACTGTTAACAATTTGATAATGTGAATATTTACATTGTCAATGTGAATATTCACATTGATAATGTAAATATTCACATTGATGGTGTGAACATTCACATTACGGAATATTCACAATGTAAATGTGGTAATTATGTCACCCATGAGACTTGTTAGAATATAAGAAAATAATGTGGACTAAATGAAATATAAGTAGGTGAAAAGGAATTTATGAAAAAGTGCTCTTTAAAAGTAATTCTAACTATTGAAATTTTTTTTTATATTCATTTGGAAAATAAAAATATATATAAATATAAATTATATAAAATTTATTAAAAAAATCGAATATAAATATGTTGAGGTTGGATTATCCTATAATGATTTTATATGATATATATATTAAATTATAAGATTGTAAAATAAACACTCTTAATTAAATTAAAATATCAACTATATAAAAGAAATTTAACAACAAATAACCAAGAAAGAATCATGTAACAACATCTAAACCAAATAATAATAATAATAATAATAATAATATAATGTCTCAACGAAACGATAGATATATTATTATTATTATTATTATTATTATTATTATTAAAACAACCAAACGATAGATATATCTCAACGTGTAAAGTGATTAATCATCTGTAATATAATGTCAAAACATAAAAAAAAAAACTTATTATTCAACAATTTAAAAAATAACTCAAGCAATAAATCCAAACTTTAGATGTACCTCAAAAATAACATTGTTGTGCAGGTTTTTCCTCATATAGGTTGTGATTATATAAAATAATATATGAAAGGAAGTATAATTTTATATATAAAATCATTATAAAAAACAATAAATAGGTTGAGAGAAAATATGAAAGCACGGGTTAGTAGTACTGCAAGAGGAACGGAAAAACGACCAACAGCACAAGACCATTCCACGGCAGTCGGCAAATCCACAGCACAACTAGAGGACGACGCCAACAGCCATACAGAGGAAGAAACCGATCTACTCGAGCGACATCTCAGAAAAAATGGACACCCACCAAGTAACATCCATCAATTTAGCTCTTTCAAGGAAGCCTTCGCCTCCTTCTTCTCTTCAGACGGTAACACTCTTCCCTCTTCTCCTGGGACTGTTGCTTCTACCTCCTTCATTGAAAATGAAGATGAACCTTCTGTAACCTTTGATGACTGTGAGCTCCCATACATCACCTTGTCTCCGGAAAAGCTAACTCGCATTCACGACCCCTAGAATCAATTACTTATCATTAAACTTATAGGTCGAAATGTGAGTTATAACCTTCTTATGAGTAGAATCACCTCACTTTGGCAACCTACTGGTGTTATCAATGGGATTAACTTAGGCAATCATTACTATCTCATCAAATTCCATTTGGATTTTGATCTCCACAAAGTTCTTAATGATGGACCATGGTTTATTGGTGTTAATTTTCTTGCAATTAAAAAATGGGAGCTTGAATTTGACACAGACAAAGCTATTATGTCCACCACAGTCATCTGGGCTCGCCTTCATGGCTTACCTATTGAGTATTATGATAGAAGTATTTTGAAAAGATTGGGTAATCGGCTTGGTACACTCCTTAAAATAGATGTTTATACTGAGAATGGTGATAGAGGAAGATTTGCAAGACTCTGTATCCAAGTGGACCTCTCCAAACCCCTTATATCCGAGATTAAAGTAGGTTCTTCTATCCAAAAAGTGTCTTATGAAGGCATTACATCTGTTTGTTTTGACGGTGGTCGCTTGGGCCATAAAAAAGGTGATTGCAAAGTTTCAAGCTCTACATCCACACCAGTCACCAACACCGTCAACACCCACCATGGAAAAGAAAATGAACAACCCTTCGGTTCTTGGATGCTTGTTGAAAGGAAGAAACCTGTGAAGAAAAACCCCACTATTAGGAAAGTTGTTGATAATAAGGTTGCTCAGAACAAAGCAAAAAATCTAGTCTCCTTGCATGGAAATGAAAGTCAAACAGTCTGGCAACAGAAAGTATCCAAACCTTTGTCAATCTTGGGTCCCTCAAAAAACACACCTATCTCTAATCCCTTTCAAACCCTTTCTATCTCTACTACTTTTGATCAAAACTCCTCTTCTGCTAACCCCAGCTATCCCACTACCTACCCACCTATTCCCCCCGCCCCAATTCCTTCCAAACATACCCCACATTTTGCTCCTCCCTTACCCTCTCTACCTATGCCCATTTTCTCTACTACCTCTTTGTCCCAAACCTTTGCTCAAGCTATCTCCTCCGATTCGTTGAGTTCTGCAAACCCAGTGACTTTTGAGATGGATCCTCCCTTCTCTTTGAACCCTCTTGTCCCTGTCTTCACCCCCACTCCAAACAACCCAACCCAAAACCATGCTTCGCCATCGTAACCATGCTCCAAATCAAAGGAATCTATCCTAGCCACACTTCTCTCACCAAAACTCAATCCTAGATTTATCTATTCCCTTTCACATTCCTAACATTGAGTCCCAAAACCAACAAGGCTGGTACATGATGGTAAAGGGACACTACCAAAGAGTGGACGATCGTCTAATCCAAAAGATTCAAAGAGATCCCACCCATATTTTTGGGTGGTTCGATCTGGAAGTGATGAATACCTAGATGACCCTCTCCTCCCTCTTACTTGTTCCAACACAATTTCTTCCCTACCAGACTGTGGTGGTAATTTATCAGTCAACACCATTCACCCACCTCTTAGATTTCCCTCCCCAGGTAATCCAATTGAACCAGATTGTGACCCAAAACATCTAATTTCTCCCAAACCTCCAAAGTTACCAAAACAATCTGGCCGTGGAGACTCTCCTTTCAATCCTCGAATCCCCCCGACTGAATTTTCACCATACCAAGGGTGTTTAATCTACTAGGCTAGTTTCCCAAAATAGAGTCAATCCTGGCAGAGCTAGATCTTCTCTGCCTTCGCGTTATCGCCAAATCTTACACGACACCCGTCAATTGGGCTCTAGAACTCTCAATCCGCCTAACCCTATATAGGAACAGGAAGAAGAATACCAGCTTGGACCCAGGGTGGGTGTCCTCACAAGCAGACCTGAACTTGGGAGAATCCTCAACCCTCCCCTGTTTAAGTCCCCAATGAAAGTTCTTTTGTGGAATTGCCGTGGGGCAGCAAACCCCCATTTCAGAAGACATTTTCACAATCTGATGAATGAACATCAACCTTACCTGGTTGTTATCACTGAAACCAGAGTTGGTGGAGATAGAGGTAAAGACATTTGTACAAGCCTTGGCTTCTCTAAATTTGAAATCTCCGAACCTGTTGGTTTTGCTGGTGGCATTTGGCTGCTTTGGAATGATCTTGAAGTCTGTTGCAATATCCTCTCAATGACTCAGTAGGAAATCCATGCCTTTGTTCAGGTTCATTCTAATTCTATTAGTTGGTTTTTCTCTACTATATATGCAAGTCCTCATTATCATCTAAGAAGAGATCTGTGGGATAACCTTAAGCTCTTTGCTAATAACCACAACTCTCCTTGGCTTATAGCAGGCAATTTCAATGAAATTCTTTCAAATGCGGATAAATTTGGTGGACGTGCTATTAATCCTTGTCGTTCCCAAAGATTCAAAAGTTGCATGGATCACTGTGGCTTGATGGACTTGGAGTTTTCTGGACCCCATTTCACTTGGACTAGCCTTAGACAATTTGGTGGCATCATTAGAGAGCGTCTTGACCGTGTCCTTTGCAACCATGATTGGCACCTTTTATACCCTGATACTAAAGTTTTTTACCTTCCTAGAATCCACTCTGACTGTGATGACCCATAATTTTTTTTTTAAAATAGTCAGTACATAATTTAATTGAGCAAATTTTTGAATTTGACTGCTGTGTAAATTTTGTACGAAAACAGTTCGGTTTTGTATTTTTTTAAATAGTTCCCGATCTCAGAAAATTATGAATTTTTTTATATATTGTTCACATACAAGTCTAGCATGTTGGGTAAAATTTTCAGAATTTATTGATTAGTATTTATTTTATGAAAATTCATGGACTGATTGGTATTCAGTTTAATTTATAGCAGAATTTTGTTATTTAATTTTGAATGTTTAGATCATGATTTGGATAAATTTGTTGGGTTTATTTTGGTATATAATTGGACCATGCTTGGCTTATGGGTGGGACCCATGACTTAAATTTAATTTAATTTAAGTTTGTTTAGTGACTGATGTTTAACTGTTTGGTCCTTTTTAATTATGTGATTGGTAGTAACCACCTTGGGAGTTGTTATTATTTGTTATATATGGGTTATAATAAACATTTGATGGTTGATTTTATGGTGTGTACCATATGGTAAAAAATTATATATTTTATAAAGAATGAAAATATGTATATTTCGTAGTGAGCAAAATATTAAATTTTGTGGTGCACAAAAATGTTATATTTTGTGGTGAGAAAAATTATATCATTTTATAATTTATATTATAAAATTTTGAGGTATTATTACAAAAATTATATTGTATTTTTTGAAAAGCCCATTTTGGGGAAGTGAATCCACATGGGGTTGTTCTCCACTCCTTTTCCCTTCTTTCTTTTCTTTTCTTTTCTTAGGGCTTGGCAGAGCTCAACGTCTCTCTCTCTCTCTCACTCTCACAGTGTGTGTGTGTGTCTCTCTCTTTCTATGTTCACCATTTTTGCTCAAGCTTTAAGCTTGAAATGAGAGTCTTTAGAATGAGATTTTGCAAAAGTGTTGTAAATGAAAGCTGTAGAGCTTGTCGTGATCTTTGTAATGGTATTCTCAGATTCATGATCGGGCAATATTTGCCTTCCAAATCTGCTCTTCTTTATTATTTAAGGTGGGGACTTTCTTCATATTTTTACATTAAAGTTATGCTAGGGTTATTTTGAGAGAATATGTTATTTTAAGAGATATTACATATATAAATATAATTTTTAGATTTTTGTTTGGTAATTTTTAGAAGAAAAATTATGATGAAATGTTAAGAATGTTGGCATTTTAAGATTGATTTTGGGAAAATCATTTTGTGTTGTTAATTTTGTAAACAAAATCCGAAAATAAAATTTAAAGGTTGTATGATTGTATTTACATCTTATTATGATTAAATAATTTATTTTGAGAAATATAAAGTTGAAATATTTTTTTTATCTTCGATTTGGAATTTAGTTTTGAGAAAATTAAATTGATGTTGAAGAATATTATGTACATTGTTAAGTTGTGATTATAGAATTGTTTTGTGATTAAAAACTTTAAAAGTATTATATTCATGAAACTTTATGGAAGATGATATGTTGATGATTAAGTTGTGTTTATTTTTTTTGTGAAAAATGAAAAATGTGAAATATGGACTTTTGAACTCATAACCTTGAAAATGTTACTCTTGGACATATTTCGTAATTTTTGATATAAATATCATTTTTTTGGGGTAAGTATGATGTAAATATCATGTTAATTAGTTAATTTTAGAAAAGTTGTGGAAATTGCTATTTGTAGAGATTTTAGAGAAAAATGAACTATTTAAGTAGCTTAGCATAAAATGTAATTATGTTTAAAAGATGAGACATGTTAAGTTAAGTTTGATATAATTTATTTTGAAAAATTGTGAATATAATGAACTTACTAGTTTGATGGATTAAATTAGTTTGGTTAATATTTTGTATCATTTATGATTAAAAGTGTGTTATTGAGATTATACCATAACTTTTAATATAGTAGGATGTAAATGATAATATTCAGTAAGTATGGGATTTGGTTATAATCATTTTGGTTTTCTTGGTTTGGGTGAAACGAAAATTGATTGAAAGTTTTGTGTGAGTCCAAACAATGGGAAGTTTGATATATAGTTTGTTATAGAATTGTCTTTAAATGACTAAATTGGGAATATTGATTATCTTGTGGAGACTATATGAATATGGATATTGTTGAATTATCTCTTGGAATTGTATTATGATATTACATTGATAGAGATATGGAATTTGATCACAATGGAGCATTGTGTGGTGGAATTAAAATTGGAACTATTCTAATACATTGTTACATATTGCATTGCCATTCCATTTCATTGTTATCGTGGATTTCGAATTGCAATTGAGAACTATTGTTTTAAGAAATGAATTGTTTTTGGTGAAACAAATTTATTTTGAATTGTTTTGGGTAAATACATTGGTAAGTCCGGCTAGGGGGTGTAGTTTGATATTGATTAAGTTGGTCTGAGTGTCCATGGTGAAAGACCAGAAACCGCGAGGATAGGTTTCTAGCCTTCCAATTAATACTGGTAAAAATGACATATTACAAGTGTCGAGCCTTCCAGTTAATACTGGTAAAAATGACAAATTGGTAGTACTTGTATAGTCTACTTACAAACACCAGCCTAGGGATTACCTGAGTCGTATTTACCATCTTAGAATTTTATTGAAATTGTTGGATTAATGTATTTTCAAATTGGCATTGTACGTAAGATTTTCAAAAGATGAGAAAAATATTTTGAGCATGACATGACATATGCATTCATCTCATAAGACTGTATAAAAAAGATTTGATGAATTATTTAATTATTTGATTCAATTGATAATGAGATAATTGAATAAATTGAAAAGGATGTCACGTTGCTATTGGAACATATTTATTTATTTAATTATTTATTTAAGTTAACTTGTTATGGTTAATTAAATGAATTGGATTTAAGAGATTATGTAATAAAATCATATGGTTTTGACATGATATGATTTCACGTATATGTACGAGTATTTTGGTACCCGCATATCTTTTAATGTTTCAATATGAGATTGCTTGGTGAGCTAGTGGTTGCTCACTCCCTGCCTGTACATGTGTACAAGAAATGTTTTTCGGATTTGAAGATCAAACAATGGATTTTACCATTTCATAAGTGTAATGTAGTGATGGATTGTACTACTTTATTTGTTGTTTGGCTGAATGCTATTTTTTTTTTATAAAGAGTAGTGTCCTCTCTTTTATTGTATGCCTCAGGGCATTTCTTTTATTCACATGTAAATGTCATTGTTGTATAACGAGAGGAAATATGTATATTTAATTATTCATTATTTCACCCAAGGATGAAATGTTATTTGTAAATGGACTTAATTACTGAATATTGGTAATGTTATCCAAGTGATAAAATATGGGGCATGACAACATGGTATCAAAGCAAACCAAGTTTGAATACCTTGGCTCGTGGGAAGTGGTTTTGACCACAGTTGGGTTTACCTTAGAATTGTGAGCGACGTTTGCATTCTATGTGATAACATACTTATGTGCTAAGATGTTATATGTTTATGTAGGCATGGGATTGTGTCTCGAGGATGTTGTGTCGGGTACATAAATTTTCTTAGAAATCTCATTGAAAATGCGCCTAATCAACGTGATTTCTAATTAGAGGTCTAAAAGGATTTCTAGAATGAGTAACCATCTTTGTAATGGCAACTCGTTATTTGTTATGTGGTTATGTGATTTTATGCTACTTGATGTGCATATGTTGAGTTTTGTGTTTGAATATGAGGATATACCTTAGTGGGAGGTGTTGATGCTAAATGTTATGAATGGTATATGTATGGCCTTGCATGATTGTAAAATTGTTCTATTTACTTAGGTATGTGTGGAGTTAGTCTTTGTCACGTCCCAAGTTTTATTACTCGAAAATATAACCAAAACCTTCCGTACAAGTCCATTTTATTAACTACAATTATAATTACAACTACTCATTACATGGAGTAACAATAATGTTATTCCTTCTTGAATAAATACAACAATAATACAAGTCAAGGTTCCTATTGAATTACACAAGAATCCCTCATTACAACAAACATCTCTCATTTATGCTATGACAAATAAGAGAGAGAATAAACTCTTCAATCCTCAATCCGGCATTCCAAACTTTGTTCCTGAAAAATGGTTAAAATAATTGGGATGAACACGGAGTCCAATAAGAATCTTCCCTGATTCTAAACAATAAGATCCCTAGATACATGTGATCATGAAATGCTAAAGAGTGATATAAACATAAATTCGTTGTGTTCTTTTCATACACAAATTGCAATACATATAGATAATACCATTTTCATAAAGAAATTCATGAAAACTTTTTAAAGAAAAACCCCTTTCATTTGTTTATGTATAAGTCAAATATATTTTTCAAAAAAAGAAGTCTTCTCAAGAATCCCTTGTGAACTTTACCTAAAAGTATAAACATATCCACGAGTCATTTTCCTACATATCACAACACATCACAATCCATTATAATCCACATAAAATGAACCCATGTAATTCCATATATTCGACTTTACCCAATCAAGATTATTCACTTTCCATTATCTCAAACACAAGTACAAATCTCATTATAATCATTCCATACAATCTAAATTGGATACCGGCTCCATTACCAAGCCTTCACATCATACCACACGCTTTACTGGTCACAAGCCGGAAGGAATGCGGAACCTCACGCTTTACCGGTCACAAGCCAGAAGGAACGCGGAACCTCACGCTTTACCGATCACAAACCGGAAGGAATGCGGAACCTTTACACATTTCATCAACCCATACGCTTTACTGGGCACTACTCCGGAAGGAAGGTGGAGCCTTTATTAAGTGCCATGCTTTGTCAGCTCAAATACGGCGGGAAATGGACCCCAAGGCAACATTACAATCCATCAATTTCTTAAGTCATTGCTCGTTATAAATTGTAGGCAAAGCCAACACATTCATTCATCATTTCTATTACTTATTAGCTGAAGAACCCGTACTCATTATTTTCCACCATTCTCTAATATTCATCAAGTCATTCATTGTTACAATTCCAACAAAACCAACAATAACATTCATTATTTTTATCACAAAATTCATCCACTAAGAGCATTTGGCGCATTTTTAGAAGCATTCTTAATTCTTATATTTCAATGGTCTTTTAACTTTTCCACAGAATCATCAAATCTTCATACTCAATTTCATAACACAATAATCATCATAAATTATCCTCAATTAATTGATTTAAATACTCATCTTAATTTCTTCAAAATAACCTTTCTATACAATAGTTATTTTCCAATCAATATTCATCATTATCTATTCTCATCTCTACAAAACATAAACTTAATTTTATAAATCAAATGTCAATTGAAGCTTTTTTCATTCCCAATATTGATTTCAT
Source organism: Camellia lanceoleosa (assembly GCA_025200525.1). Lineage (NCBI taxonomy): Eukaryota > Viridiplantae > Streptophyta > Magnoliopsida > Ericales > Theaceae > Camellia > Camellia lanceoleosa. Next base: position 61,200,644 of record CM045761.1, read on the forward strand.
AACTAGGGTTAAACATAAATTAGGACTTTTTACTATTTGACACAAAACCACATTTTCATAACCCAAACATTTTATATTTCACTTAAATCATCAATTCAACTTCCATAAATTAAAAACCCTAGCTTTCTTCACATGTCTTTTATAAAAATCTCCTCAAAATGAGGGTTTTATGCAATAGAAATTATCACACGTCTATCCACAAAATATTATCGAAGAGAAGCAAGGAAAATCCCTACCTTAAGTAAGGAGAGAGAGAAACTTGAAGTTTCGACTTCAACGAAAACACAATCCGCTTGGATAGATTGAAAGCCCTTGGCGCGCTCTACAACCTTCTTTAAGGAACCTAGGTGAAAAGATGCTTCTAGATGAGTAGATCTAGTAATCTAAGTGGGAAAAAGTTGGGTTTAGAGAGAGATGAGAGAGGCTCGTGGTTTAAGAGAGAGGAAGGAGGAGAAAAGTGAAATAAAACCATGCTTGGAGCCTATTTATAGTAATAGAGAAGTAGCCCTAAGGTCAATAAAATAATAGGCCCAAAACCCCTCAAAGGTAGGGCCCATTTGAACCCCAAAATCTGGAAAAAAAAAACATGCAGGGGTCGACCCTTCGGGCAAGAAGGTCAACCCTTTAGGTAGAAAAGACAATTTGGCACAAGCAAGGGGGGGTCAACCCTTAGACAAAAGGAGGTCAACCCTATTTTCCAGCAACCAACACAAAAATTTGGCAACATAAGAGGGTCGACTTTTCCCAGACTGGTGTCGATCCTATAAAAGGGCAAAAGAGTGAAGGCTGGTCAAAAACAAAAACTCAAATTTGGGGCTTTTGATCTAATCTTGCCAAAACACTTTGTTAAGGCTTCAATCAAGGTTCCAAACATCACCCAAGAATCCTCAATTATAAGATTTAAAGTTCACTTGCCAACCCATCAATACCAATCTGATATGAATTAGAATTTGAGTCATTACAATCTTGAACTTTGGATTGTATACCTTTGTATGTATTTGGGAAGGAGCGTGGCCTTGATATGGTAAAGATTGTGAATGGTGGTAAGTGGTGTATTTCCCAAGAGAAATTGATAGTTTTGAGATTTGGTTGTAAAATCTATAAAGTGCAAACTAAGTAAGGTTTAAAAATGAGATTTGAAACGAACAATATTCATAATTGTTGTTTCCTCTACTTATTTAATTGTTTTGTCCTTGGGTGTCAGGGGAGGGGAGTGTCCAACACTTGTTGGTAAAAGAATTATCTTAAAGGAAATGAGTTGTGTTTTGAACAAGGGTTGTATTTTCTTTGGGGACATCTTGTGTCTGGTTGGTTAGTCTAGTGGTTCCTAAATAGAATCTTGGAATGATTCTACGAATATGATAGTTTGGCGGTGTAATCTAGATTTTACATTGTTTTGGCCGTACGAAATTTGGGTAGTCTTGAGAACTAGGTTCTCTTTTCTTTGCAAATGGGTGAGTTAGGATGAATTATGAGTTTGTTTGCTAAACCTTGGAGAGTGTTTCCTTGTGCTTAATGCATGATAAGTCCTAGAAGAGAAGTAAGATCTCTTGTTGGTTGGCTAGGGGAAATGGAACTTTTGTTGTAAATATCCTGCTAGTTTGTGTTAGTCGAATCATGGTTGCATTTAGGGTGGACCTTGTGAGTCACTAGAGTTTGAGTTGTAACTTTGAGTAAATGTCTTAGGAGTTGAGTTGAATTAGCTTTTAGCTTGAGGGCCATGTATAGCTTGGGTGGTTACCTAGTTGTGTTGAGTCTTCCTTAGACTTTAAGTATGTTGTTGAGACCATTTTGTAAACCCCACATCGGAGTGGAACCGTTAATGTTGATTTGTAGTATTGTTGAAGGAATCCTAGCTCGTTGTCCGAATTGATTTTATTTTGTTTGGGTTATGGGTTGTGGCATCACCCTAGTGTTGGTTAAGTTTTGTTCGTCTTGTGACGGTTGACGGTCACTTTTTGAGTTGGTGGTTAGTGCTTTTGAAGAAGTATTGTTTCGTTTTTTTTAAGGTCTCGGAGTAATAATAGTTGTTTTGGCATTAGGGTGCATTGTGCATTAGGCGATGGAGATAGTTCGTTGAAGTTGGGTTATCCCCAATAAGGTATGGTGTCTTGGTATTTTGAGGAGTCGTTTTGCCAAAATTTGTGTTATGCTTAAGGGATTAGATCCTATTTTGGTTGCTTTCAGTTATTGATGTGGATAGAAGAATCACTTAATGGTTTATATTAGTGCACGAGCATGAAATAATCTTATCATATAATCCTGTTGATCAAGTTTGCACTCCTCCAAACGTCGTCGCTTTAATACCTGAAAACACAAACGTGAGCTAACCGGTGGGTGTGTGCCGAAAACCTCTCCGATGCCTAAGTCAGCAACTAGACAATAGACTCAAAAACTCTGTGTATTCTAGAGTAAGAATTGTGATACCTGTCCATAGGTCCTGCTATAAGCTTTTATAGATTCTGCTTAGCATAATCCTAGTAGGATTCTAACTCTCCTTATAAGAATCCTCCTAGGAATCACACACCCTACTCACTACCAACCAAGTGAGATGTTTTGCACAATCCTAGTAGGACTCCATTCCCCTTAACAGAGTCCTCCTAGGAGTAAAAAAGATAATGCTTATCTTTTTACCCCCTCCTTACTGCTTAACCAAGTGAGATGGCCCAACCATGGTCTTGATAGTAACACAACCGAGCTAGCACTGGCTTACCTTAAACTAATTTTAACCGTGCTCACCTAGCTCGGTGACACCTTGGGCATGCTCTAGCTCGGTTTTTCTTTCCCTATACCTCGGTCCAGAGCACCTTGACTAAGCTAATGGCAGACCTCTTCGACCAAACCGAAAGGATCAAGGACCGAGCTATGCAAGGGATCACCTCGGCCCATATCTCGGTCCACTTTCCAACCGGTCTTAGCTCGGCCCAAGTTTCACACAAATTACCCTCTCAATTGCCCCTTAATTCCATTTGCAATGCATGATTTGGGATTACTCGTTATCAGCCGAGCTAAATGTCCAAGCCTCCAATTGAGCTCATTTTCTACCGGGCTACCGATTTGCCTGGTTCATAAACGTCTTGTCAATTGTTTTGCACGTCGTTTCGCCTCTCAAGCACGTCTGAATCATTATCTATTCCCCTAGACACATGGCTTGCTCCTATCGGTCAAGTACAACTGTCACAGCTGTCTTTGTACCTCGAAAATTTTGAACAGTCCCGCCCATTTTTGTGCTTTATACAAAAAACCCTTCTTTTGAATAAAAACACTCCACTGTTCATCTTCTCTCCTTTACCTTCTGAGTCTCCATATTCACGGCCATAGTATCTGCAAAACTTGTGTTCTAACTGGCATCCTCAATGTACTGATCTTCGTCCTTTCATTTTAAAACTGTAAGTGGCTCAATTCCTTTCTTTTTTCATTTATTCTGTGAGTATGTATAGTATAGAAATATATACATATGTTTTTCGAAATACACTCCTGTAGTTTTAACGTAAATGGGTAAGAACCACTAAATCCCAAAAACCACATACCCAGACCTTAATCACACTTTAGCTGGATTTCTAAATCAATCTGGAATGAAATCTTTTTGATCCAAAATAACACCATGACCGAATTAGAAACCTGTTTGTAATAGGTGCGTACATGACCGAATTAGAAAACCTCACCCAATAACCGAACTAAAACCTTGAGCCACTCCTTGTGTCACGACCGATCTAAGAACCTTCTTGTTCAATAACTGAGCTAGAAACTCGTGCTACAACCGAACTAAGAACAGGTTGTAACCCATTTAGCCGAACTAGGGTTATATTTATTTCGCCTTTTTGCTTAGCCCAGTCCAGTGATCTGGGCATAACACTTTTTATCTCCACTTTGCAGACTTGACTAGGTTGGCTAGGCACACCTTTGCACTATTGCTCAACCGAGACATTCAACGTCATCTCAACATCGAGCTAGGCTACCGTGTTAATTTGTACACAATTTAAGTTAAATGGGCAAATACCGGTTCTTGGTAGACTCACCTGGGGTTATTGCCGAATTTTGTAAGGACTATAATATTCCTGACGATGTCCATCTATCTTTAGCCGAACTAGAAACCACGCCCTAGGGAAAACCAAGCTTCGTTCCTTTTACCGTAATATCAATAGTAGAGGCCGGTCTTTGATTCCCTGTATAGCCATTGATATGTGAGTTCCTCAAGCAGACGAGATTATGCCCAACTCAACTCAGCACCAATACTTATAGAATAATAAATGGCATCGCCGAGCTAAACCGTCGGCTCGGTCTTAACTTCAGATTGGCTGAGCTATTCCACCAATACTTGCTCAGCCAAAATGATGACGGTTAGGTGTATTATTTAAGGGTAAGAAGAGGCCGAGAGAAAATAATAAAAAACACACCGGATAAAGATGTAAATGACGACGATTTCTTTTGGGTTTCTGGTAATTTTGAAGACCAGGAAGCCCAAATACCGGGCAATAACATAAATTGGAATAAGGGGACTGCTGGTAAGGATACCTCGGTTTTCTTTTTGCTTTGCTATTCCAAGCTATAATTTTACACTATGCTAACCGTTGCCTTTCTGATTATGCAGACTTAAACCAACTAAAATCACAATACCAATACGCCAACCAAGACGCTCTCCGCGCCGCACTTTGGTACCGTCAACGAGGTTGGGCCGAGCTGCTTAACTTCGAACCGACCTATTGATATAGTGGAAGAAGGAATGTCAGGGTAGCTGACTTTCTTCTGGAACCATCACCAGAACCAGACCCAAACTTGCCACAAATAAACCTTATTCCCCTAACCAAAGAACAAGAAATGGCCAAGTGCCGAGCTGTTCGAGCCCTGATTACCGAGCAAACATCAACTCCAACTGGCAGGGTTCAAACCGAGATACCACAAGCTGGCCAAACACACGAGGCTGTGGTGGCCGTCCTAATAACCTGAGCCTCTTCATCTCGGCTGAACAAACATGCGCGCACTTCTTCAACTGAGCAACAACGATTGATTGATAAGAAGGATCGCGTACATTCTGAAACAACACCGCCGAGCCCTGAGCCCATGCACACTGACCGAGCTAGCCCTTCAGAATGGGCACCAAAAATAACTTACAAGAACTGAGCTATTACCACCACAGACTCGGTGGTGGCCGATAAGGATCATACGCTTGTTTTCAACCTCGCCAAAAGCGTGTGCCTGTCATTTGACATGGAGCACCATGACCATTTAACCGAGCTCAAGGCAATCCGCTCGGCAACTAAGTCAATGGTGTTGGTAAGTGCTCCCTCTTTTTATTTTCCAGTTTATACATCTGTTTGCTCGGTTTTAGTCATAATTGCTATCTCTCCTTCTGCAGGCCATACAAAAGAAACATATTGCGCATAAACGCGTGCTGGAGCTTCGCAAGATAGCGCGGTTGGCCGTGGCAGACGCCAACACTAAGACGGTTGAGCTGAACCAGGTCAAGCAAAAAATGACCAAGCTCGAATATGAAAACGCCCAACTCATTGAGTTGGTCAACACGGCAGAAGCGGACAAGCAGAAGGCGATGGCCGAAAGAAAAGACTGCTATCTGCGCGAACTGGCCAAGCTCGAAAGGAAAAAAAAACGTAGAGATAGCCGAGCTGAAAAAGAACATACAGGACGCTGAAGACTGTGGCTACAAAGAAGGAGAGGCCACGTATGTCTTGCAGTGCGAAGCTGCAGAAGACATCTTTTTCAAATGTGGCTGGAAGAGGTGAAGCTCGGGTTGACTTGGATGCAGACTTAGACAATCTATTTGCTTGATCTTGTTTTTCTTCTTTTTGATGTTTACTTTTGAAAGAATTTGTAACTGGGTTGAAGCCCCTCTTGTAATGCACATTTTTCAAATGGAATGGAATGAAATCTGGATTTTTCCAATCTTTTTGTTCGGTTCCACTCTTGTAATTACTCTTCAACTTTTAATTGCATCAATCTTGAACTCTCTGCTTGGTTACAATTTCTTAATATTTTCTAGTCGAGATAGCAATCTTGGTCCAAGAGCCATGTAATTTGTTAACTTTACTATGTGTTGGTCATACTTGCCAACTTTCTTCAGCCTAAATCCTTATCTCAGCTGAAGAGAACTAAATGTTGGACATACCTGCCAGCTTTCTTTAGCCAAAAATCTCATCTCGGCTGAAGAGAGCTAAATGTTAGTCATACCTATCAATTTTCTTCAACTTAGATCCTTATATCGGCTGAAGAGAGCTAAATGTTGGTCATACCTGCCAACCTTCTTTAGCCCAGATCCTTATCTCGGCTGAAGAGAACTAAATGTTGGTTATACCTACCAACATTCTTCAACCTAGATCCTTATCTTGGCTGAAGAGAGTTAAATGTTGGTCATACCTGCTAACCTTTTTCAGCCTTGATCTTTATCTCGACTAAAGAGAGTTAAATGTTAGTCATACCTGCCAACCTTCTTCAGCCTAGATCCTTATCTTGGCTGAAGAGAGCTAAATGTTGGTCATACTTGCCAACCTTCTCCAACCTAGATCCTTATCTCGGCTAAAGAGAGCTAAATGTTGGTTATATCTGCCAACCTTCTTCAACCTTGATCCTTATCTCGGTTGAAAAGAGCTAAATGTTAGTCATACTTACCAACCTTCTTCAGCCTTGATCCTTATCTTGACTGAAAAGAGTTAAATGTTTGTCATACCTACCAACCTTCTTCTGTTGCCCCTAGCTGGTGTTGACTAAGAACAACTTTTACAGTAGAAAGAATTATGCTAAAAAAGAAACTACTTGTTTTATTTGAAAAAGAAAAATTACAAGTATTTTAAGGAAAAACTAAAAATAAAATAGTTTGAGATTGGCAGTGTTCCATGGCCTGGGAATAGCTTTGTTGTCTCCATCTTCCAAGTGATATGCCCCTTTTCCTACTAACCCAACCACTTTGTATGGTCCTTCCCAGTTAGGTCCTAACTTGCCATCTCCAGGTACCAAAGTGTTGCCCATTACTTTGCGCAGTACCCAATCTCCAATCTTGAACTGCCTCGGGTGTACTATTTTGTTATATTTTCTGGATAACTCTTGCTGGTATGAGGTAATGTAAACTAGTGCTTTTTCCCTTCTCCCTTCTGCGAGTTCGAGTTCCAAGGTTATGGTTTCTTCATTCAAGTTTGGGTCAAAATTTTCACTTCTAATAGTGGGGAGGCCTACTTCCAGTGGGATTACTGCTTCTATGCCATAGGCCAAGGAAAAAGGCGTTTCTCCAGTTGACTGCCGAGGTGTGGTGCGGTAAGCCCATAAAACATGAGGAAGCTCTTCAGCCTACTTGTTTTTTGCTCTCTCCAACCTTTTCTTCAAACTATTTAAGATGACTTTGTTTGATGCTTCTGCCTGGCCATTCACTTGAGGGTATGCTGGTGTAGAGTTGTAGAATTCTATCTTGTATTCCTCGCAAAAGCCCCTGAAAATTTTACCATCGAACTGAGTGCCATTGTCAGATATTAGAGCCTTGGGTATGCCGAATCAAGTTATGATATTCTGCCAGACAAATTTCTTAACATCTTTCTCCTTTATTGATGCGAGTGCTTCTACCTCCACCCACTTTGTGAAGTAGTCTGTTGCTGCGAGAAAGAATTTTTTGTTGCCGGGTGCAGTTGGAAGTGGTCCCACTATGTCTAAGCCCCATATTGCGAAGGGTCATGGGGTAGTTAATGGTAGAAGCTCTCTGGTTGGTTGATGTATTTGGTGTGCGGAGTTCTGACATTTCTCGCACCTCTTAACATATTTCTTTGAATCTGCTTGCATGTATGGCCACCAATATCCTTGTGAAATTTCCCTGTAAGGTGACTTCTGCATACATCTTCATGAATCTTGAACAAAAATGCCTCAACTTTGCTGGAATGGACACATTTAAGGTAAGGCCCTGTGAAGGATTTTTTGTACAATACTAGTGATGGAGAGAGCCAAAATCGCTGTGATTTTCCTTTAATTTTTTTGGCCTCTTTCTTTTCTTCAGGCAAGATGCCATCTTTTAAAAATACTATAATGGGATCCATCCAGGATAGGCCTAGTTCGGCGCAAAATGTCTGGGCTGCTTCGGGTTCCTCAATACTTGGTCTAGGTAAGAAGTTGATCAATAATGGGTGTGGGATAGATGTATCTGCCATTGAAGCAAAACCTACTAGCTCGTCTGCTCTACTATTTTCTTCTCAGCCGATTTGCTCTATCTAAACTACTTCGAACTTCATGATCTCCTTTCTGACTAACTTTTGGTACTTAGCCATCCTCTCATCTTTTGCCTCGTAGTCGCTTGAAATCTAGTTTACTACCAGCTGTGAGTCACTGTAAACCATCAGCTCGGTGGCCTTCATGTAAAGTGCTGACTTTAAGCCTGCTAACAATGCTTCATACTCTGCCTCGTTATTGGATGCTGGGAAGCCCAGGTTGACTACCTGTTCAATTGTTAGGCCATCTAGTGAGATGAGGACTATGCCAAGTCCTGCACCGTGCCTATTGGATGCTCCATCCATGAAGAGTTTCCACATCTCTCTGACGAATAGCTTCCAGCAAGTAGAGGGATCGGATGATGTCTTGGGGTCATGGGTGTAGCTGGTGTTTTCTTCCAAGTCCATGCCTACTGTTGGGGTTTGATCTTTACTGTCTGGCTGCCTCAAGTCTTTACTTTTTGATGAGTCGTCACTGGGAATAGTATGGTTTGTTCCTTCCTTCCTATCCTCAATCCCGTATGGCTTGTAATGTAGTTGGGCATCCTGTATTAGGGGCTGCGCAGTTCCCGCGGCACTTTCCCCTATTGCTTCGGTTGCATCGGTCAAATCGACCGGGTAGATGTGATGACTTCCTGGTGTGAACTCAGCCACAAAGTCTGCTAAAGCTTGGGCTTTTATTGCAGTTCTAGGTTGAAATTTGATATCAAACTACCCCCAACTCTACTGCCCATTTCAAGATTCGTCCAAAAAAATCCGTCCTCTCAAACAAGGCCTTTAATGGAAAAGCCGTTAGGACGATCACAGTGTGGGCATGGAAATAGTGTGACAACTTTCTTGAGGCCATCATCAAAGCTAACGCCCGTTTTTCCAATGGTAGGTACCTTGTTTCAGCACCCAGTAAGGTCCTGCTAACATAAAAGATAGGCAGGTGTTGGATTCTTTCCACTCTGACCAACACTGCGCTGAGTGCATACTGTGAAACTGTTAAGTACAAAAAGAGCTCTTCTCCTGGTACCGGGGTTACTAACAATGGAGGAGAGTTCATGTAGTCTTTCAAGCTTTCCAGGGCGCGGTCACATTCTTTAACCCACTCAAATTTGGCCTTCAGTGCTTGGAAGAATGGTCAACATCTGTCTGACGACTGACTTATGAACCGGTTGAGCGCGGTTGCTAGGCCAGTGAGATGCTGTACCTTCTTGACTGTGTTGGGCCTCTCAAGATCTTGGATTGCTTTGATGTAATAACCCGACCCTCGCATGTGTTTCCGGTATATTTTCAGTCCTTCATTCTGTACATTTAAATGTTTACTGAATTTTATGTGACTTTACAAGAAAATAAATCTTGTGATTAGAGACCTATATTTGTTTAATAAGAAAATATCTGTCACAATTAAAATGTTTGGATCAGAAATTTAGAGCCTTAGAGACTTGATAATCTGAAATTGATTTTACATCTGGGATCAGCATGATTTTTAAGTCCTAATATGATTTTTTGTGAAATTTCAATTTGGAATGATTAAACTGATTGAGTTTTGTCCTATTCAACCTTATATATATATATATATATATGCATATGCCTCTTGAAGCTTTGACTTAGAGCTTTAAACAAAGAAATTTCCTGCGAGAGAGAAAAGAGAAGAGTTTGAGAGGAACAGAAAAGTTCTTCAAGGAAGAAATTGGGAAAAATTTAGAGGGTTATAGGGAATTTAGCTCAAGGTCACATACCGGAAGGAACTATTGCGCCATCAACGCACTGTGAGTTATAGTATTGTGTAGTACGTTTGATTACTGTTAATAGCTAACGTTAACCCTCTGTTATCTGTAAGTAAACTACGTCACTTCCTAACGAACGAATGGAATTTATGTTCATTCTTGAACAATGATAACTGTGTGATTCTGAGATTATTTTGTCATGTTACATGGTCCGGAGGTCGTCCAGAATGTATGATATGAATACAAAGGTCTGACATCGTTATATAACCCACGCTAGAATGTGAACTGTTTTGTCCCTATTAAGCGTACTGTAATGATGCATGTGCTTTCGGTTAAGAACTGTTCTTATTATTCTGGTATATGCAAGACAATTATGTCAATCTATGTTTAAACCATGGGAAAGTCTTTGTGCACTATTGAGTAATTGTACTGTACTCGCATAATTACCTATCGTTAATAGTTATTATTATTAACGTTCTGTTTTTCGCAAGTTAATTATGTTAATATTTATAAATAACTGGAAAATCGGTGTACATTGATACGGCTCTAGAATTGCTTTGGCCTAAGGCCAATCTGTAAAATACGCTTTACTTATTGCTAACCATTATTGTTAGCACTCTGTTTAATGCAAACTAACTATGTGAACTCATGTGAATGATTGAAAGGATCTGTATAGTTTTGAGACTAGTCTGTTTTGTTTATCCATTCTGTGTATGCTATGACATAATATAAATTGTTCGGTCTTTAAGACATGTTATCTTCGAATATAGAACAAAGTGTTGTACGGAACTAAGTGATGCGGTGCGAGCCACCTCTAGAATCCGTACGAGCCACCTCTTGAGTCCATACATATGTGAACTGGGCTTAAAGCCGATATGAAAGTTATAAGGCCTATGGCCGTTCTGTGAAAGTTATGAGGCCTATGGTCGTTCTGTGAAAGTTATGAGGCCTATGTCCGTTCTGTAACATCTGTGAGGCCTATGGCCAATTTGTGACATCTGGGCCTATGGCCATTTTGTATGATCTATTAGTCTGAAACAAAGTGCTACACGGAACTAAGTGTTGCCATGTGAGTCACCTCTATAATCCGTGCGAGCCACCTCTTGAGTTCATACATGCATGAAAAGGGCTTAATGCCGTCTGTTTAAGGGCTTTATGCCATTCTGTTTAAGGGCTTTATGCCAATCTGTTTAAGGGCTTAATGTCACTCCGTTCAAGGGCTTAAAGCCATTCTGTTTGAAAACTAGGCCTAAGGCTGTTCTGAAATTAGTACAGAGTCAGATTAACCATATGATCTTGGCATTTACATACGCATTGATATGTATTATATTTTAAGTTATGTATCGAATTGGTTAAGTACTATTATTCACTAAGCCTGGCTCACTCTGTATTTTGTCTGCTTCTGTAGGTATTCAACCTGGAGTCAGTCTTGACCCTGATGCTCGTCTTTGCTTTGTCAACTCAGTGTGTCCAAGTACTTAAGTGAAGCCAGTGTATGTTGTGGGGTTTTGCCCAGCTTTTGGCTTTGTATATTGAGAGGTGTATAACCTCTTCCTCGCTAATGCTTTTGTTATATGCCCAATCATGGGGTCGGGTCGAGTCTGTATATGTGTATATCTATTACTGATGTTCAGATGTATATTTACTGTATGTTCATCTACCTTATGCGATGTATGTGATCCTGGTATAGTAGTGGTAGTTCAATCGATATTGTTTTACGTTATTTTATGGTATTAAATGCTTCCGTTCAGGCCCCATATGTTATACATATCTGATTGTATGTCCGTTTCTGAGGTGGTCATGCCCAAACTTTTAGGGACCGGTTTGGGGCGTGACATTTGATCTGAGAGTGTAGACACGTGACCTCCCTTTTGTGTGTATGTTGCGGTTCTAATGAACCCAGAGTCTAACTCGCAAATCGTTTTGAAGAAAAAAGATTTTGAAAAAGTAGTGCCAAACATGGTCGCCATCTAAATATTTTAAAATGGGAAATTTAGGAAACTCGACTCGGGTGTCAGGGCCACGTCTCTGTATAACCAAAGTTGTCTTGGCTCGATTGGGAAGGTCACTATGAGCACGCCTCTACTAACTGTGATATCCGATTTTGAAAACTTTATGTGTTCTTATTCCAATTATTAGCCTAGAATTACTATGTTATGCAACAAGTATAGACTAGATTGCCTAATTTGGAAATAAACATATATCCGTTTGGAATTTGCTACTGTAAGTAGGCTAAAATACATTTCAATGAGCTTTTCCAACTCAAGCAACCCAACCTCCATCCCATTCAAATTATTTCACATAAGCACTTAGCATGGTAAGCATCTTGTCATGGCAACATTCACACGCATGTGGTATGCTAAAGCGTAAAATACTTACGCCAAAACAAGAAACTAGTTAGCACATGCATGTCCCTAGGTCATGTTAAGTGGCTAATGCAACCAATGATGCAATTTAGAGTAGGCTCGGTTAACCCTAAAGATGGCATGTGAAATGCACTTTGTTCGATGCGTATTCAATTTGGAATTGAAAATACAATGCAGTTTGTATGATGTCCGAGCCCAATGCATGTCAACAAATGCATGGATGCGCATGCATAGCATAAGGTATGCTAAAATAAGCGTGCCTAATACTAACCATTATAGCGTGTAAATAAAAGGGAAGAAAGAAGTGGGGGTTGGAAGACATACGCCACTCACCCACACTTATTACAAATACGCCTCGCCTGGAGGACGAAAGAATAGTACAAATTAATTAACTCATAAGCTATCTAAATATTACAAATTCACTAAATTAATTAACAAATTGACTAAGTTAATTAAAGCATGCCTCGGAAGAGGGCAAGATGCATCACAGAATCGCATGCATGATTGCCTCTGCTTTCCATCTCAAACTTCAGAATACTTCCTTGAGATCACCAGAACACCAAGGATGTATTCATCCATCGATTGCCACTAAACAATGCCGGTCGGCACAAAATGCTGGAGGACACAACTTGCATGGCAATGTAATTCAAAGCATGTATGCACCAAACGCACTCCTTATCATGTTTTTGACTCAAAGGAAGATGTGCCTCGGTTCTCGGACCACCAATCACGCATTTCCATGCATGATGGCCCAAAGAACCAAGAATGTAGCTTTGATTTCAAATGCATGCAATGCAAACAAACAAATAAGGGTGCCAAACCTCCATCATACTTCACTTCAAGAGGCTTAGCATGCATGCCAATATGATGCAATCCTAGACATGTCAACTAGTATGCAAAATGGGCAATGCAAGCAAGCAAAACATGCTAGGTGTACAACCTAAGCAAGGAATCATATGAACTAAGCAAGGGGGTGGACTCGAACATGGATTAGGCAGCTCCAAATAGGCCTAAAACCATTGGCCAAAATGCTAAATCATGAGGGCCAAACACACATGCACACATGCACAAGTTAAGGCACCAACACTTGAGCATAACAAACAACCCTTAAGCACACTTAAAGGGGTACAATAATGGATTACTAGCATGCATATAAGGCTCTGAAAATCATGCTATGAAATGATGCCAAATCATGTTAAGCAAGATAAACAAATGCATGCAACATAGGTTCAACACTTGAGGCAAGTCATGGAAGCATTGAACTACACTTATGCAAAACAAATATGGCATGCATTGAACAACCTAAAACAGAGTTTTAGCATGTTAAAACAAAGCCAAATGGCTACTTAGATGGCATCTAAGAGGCTTAAACACAAAGGCATGCAACATGACCAATACATGGAGCATTCAACACATGCTTTTAAAGCACTAAAGGAGCAACTAAGGTAAGCATACAAGTACACCAAAGGGACTGAAATGACATGCTAAGTGGTTCCAAACCATTGAAAAGGTGCAAACAAAGGCATGCTACACATTCATGCTCTTAAGGCCAACAAGCCAAATACAAAGGAGCTATGTAATGCAAGTCATGGCCGACCAAAACAAGCATGGACAGACCTTATTCATAGTAAAATAAGCATACAATCTTCATGGATCTAAGCCTAAAACATGCTAGAAATAAAGACATACAACCTAGGCATGTTAAGGGACTATTAAGGCATTACAAAGCAACTATGCAAGGCATGCAAAGAGTGCTAAAACCAACACTTAGCAATGTCATATTAGGGCATAATAAACATAAAATGCAGCCAAGACATGCTCAACAAACAATCAAAACTATGCTCCCTTAAGAGGCCAAATCTTGTCCTTTTCAAGGACATCAAGGAGAGGGGGTGGCCCTCTCCTTCTTGAGACTCTAAGGCATCATCTTCATCACTGAAATCCCTCAAGATTTTAGTGGTGAAGAGATCCTAATACCAAAGTCTCGGATCCCTCACAAAATAGCACAAAATGAGGCCTTTTCAAGACCTAAGGGTGGTCAAACCTACCCAAACCACCAAGCACTCTTAATAAACAATGAAGAGGCTTAAAAAACAGAACTTTTATGTGTTATAGACTAAGCACAAAAACTGTTCTAAACTAGGCAAAAATGGAATGCAAGAATGGGGGAAAAAGGGGTAGTTTCTTACCCTTGATGATCAACTCCAACAATGGTGACCTTGATGCCTCTTTAAGCTTCAAACCAGCTAAGAACACCAAGAACAAGCCCTTAGCACCTCAGTTCCAAGAGGAAGGTGAAACACTAGGTGTTGGTGAGCAATAGTAAGTCACAAACACCTAGTGTACAAAACAAGAGAGAAAGAGATAGGATAGATACACAAAACCTAACCTAAAACCGGAGCTTTCTCCTAAAATGTCTAACTCTCCAATTTTCTAACCCTTGAGCCAAGAGAAGAGAGCCTCTCCTTATAGACAACCAAAACTTACAAGTTAAGGCATCAAAGGCTCATCCTCCATACACGTATGGAGGAAACTAAAGCAAGAAAGTTGTCAAATATCTCCAAAAAAAGTGATCAAATGGTCATTTTGTCAAAAAGTGCCGACAAAATAGTGCCACAATATAGTGCCGATGGCAACACCAACCTGGCCTCTAGGATGCCTCGAAGGCATTCCCCCTCCAAGACAAAGGACAAGTGTTTGGTGCAAAACCGGACACAAAGCAGGTCTGAGGTAAGGCGTGTAGCCGAGAACTCCGGGAACTCCAAACGAACACGAACATGGATAATCACCGAGTGTTCGAGCGGTGACGTCCAAGTCTTGAGGACGGTCAAAAATGGGGTGTCTACAGAGAGGGATCAGCTTCTATACCCCGGTTGGTCACTAGAAAGCCTAAGAATTTGCCTGATCCTACACAGAATGCACACTTAGATGCGTTTAGACGTAACTTGTAGGACTTTAAAATCTGAAACATTTCATCTAAGTCTCTGAGATGGTCCTTCTCATCCTTGCTCTTGACCACCATGTCATCTATGTAAGCCTCCATTGTTCTGCCTAACAATGGTTCAAACATTTTGGTGATCATCCGTTGGAATGTAGCCACTTCGTTCTTTAGGCCAAAGGGCATGACCTTGTAACAGTATAATTCTCTGGGCATTGTAAATGACATGACCTCCTGGTCTGGTTCATACATAGCTCTCTGACGGTAACCTCGATACGCACCAAGGAAACTAAGTTGATTATGCTTTGCCATAAGGTCCACCAGTTGGTCTATCTATGGTAGAGGAAAACTATCTTTTGGGCATGCTTTGTTGACCGTTTTGTAGTCCACACAAACGCGCCACTTGCCGTTCTTCTTTGGCACTACTACAGTGTTGGAGATCCACCTGGAATAGTGTACTTCTCTGATGGCTCCTGCCTCTAGCAGGTTTTCTACTTCTTCTGCCACTATCTCTGCGTGGTGGAGTACCGATCGGCGAGTTCGCTGAATAATTGGTCTGGAAGTTGGGTGGACATTAAGTTGATGGCAGATGAAATTTGGGTCAATGCCAGGCATGTCGTATGGTGTCCAGGCAAACACTTCGATGTTAGAGGTTAAAAATTTCATGACCTCTATTCTCTCAGTGCTGGACAAAGACGAGCTGAGCAAAAAGAACTTTTCTGGGTTCTTTTCATCTATCCTTACCTCAACCAAGTCTTCCACTGCCTTCTGCTCTGCTGCTTTGCCGACATCTGCAAACAGTTCATTGCTTTCTGGCTCTTCCACCATCTGAACAAACCCTTTTGCAGCACGGCTGCCGTTTACTGTAACGAAACATTGCTTTCACATGATTTGGTCTCCTAAGACTTCTTCGATCACGCCGACTTCGTTAGGGAATCGTAATGCCTGATGGTAGGTTGACGCCACTAAGCGCATGACATGTAGCCATGCCCTTCCCAAGATTATGTTGTAAGTGGAAGGGATATCCAGAATTCCACCTGTTTTGTCATGGTTCCTGCCTTGACTAAGATGATTATCTTGCCCACTGGCTAATCTGGTATTGAGTTGAAACCGACAAGGGGAGATGTCGTAGGTGCCAAGTCTTTGTCCTCCAATTTTAGTTATTTGAAGGTCTCGTAGTACATTATCTTGCAAGAGTTTCCTTGGTCAATCAGAATCCACTTGATGTCGAAATTATTAAAGCGCAAAGCGACTACCAGTGCGTCATTATGAGGGCAATATAGCCTTGCTAGATCCCTATCTGAAAAGGATATGACGTTCGTAGCCTCTGTTCTGCCCCTTTTGACGGTAGGTTGTGCACTTAATACATCTCTTAAGTGCTCAGCCTTTTTGATCATCCCCCTGAGTTCACATACTCGCTTAGGTTCGACGATCCCATGTATAACTTTGATTATGCCTTGGGGTGGACCGTCGACCAGCATCCTGCTTGGTCTGTTGAGGTCCTGGGTGGCTGGTTGTGTTCTCCCTTCTATATACTGGTCTAGGTGTCTAGCAGCCACTAACTCCTCCAGATGTTGCCTCAATGGTGTGTAATTTTCAATGCAGTGCCCCTTCTCATCATGAAAGGTGCAACGGGACCTCTCATCATAGCCCTTTTGTACTTCTCCCTACTTGGCTGGCCGCCGAACGAAGGGTTCATTACGTATCTCGTTAAGAATCTGGTAGATAGGTTTATTGAATACTGTGGTAATGGTAGTGCGGATTCTTAACTTCCTTTTTTCTAGGTCCTTTCTGTTGGCTCGTCTGCCTCGCCCATTTTGGCTTGGTTGTTCTACCGTGTTGATTTTTCCTGTAGTCTTTTTATCTGGCATCGTTATTGTGCCAGATTTTGCTTTAGCACGGGCGCTATCTTCTTCTACCTGGATATGTTGATGAACTCTCTCCATTAGGGCCTCCATCGTGAGGGGTGGCATCATTGTCATTGAATCCCTCAATTTGTTACCGACTGGTAAACCCCGTTTGTGTTGTGTGATGGCAAGATTTGTAGGGCAATCCCCAATCTGGTTGAAAGTCTCCCAATATCGACTGTTGTAAGACCTCAATGTCTCATTTTCGCCCATGTCAATGGAGAGTAGCTGGTCAATCTCCACTGGCGTCTCGGTATTCATTTTGAATCTAGTTACAAATGCTTCTGCCAACTGTGCCCATGAGGCTATGCTGCCTTCTGGCAGCTTTTCGAACCAGGTTAGACCTAAGTCGCTAAGGCTGGATGGAAACAGGATACACATTAGAGCTTCGTTTCACCGATATACTGCCATAACCTGGCCAAAAGTGGCTTAAGTGCATGTAGGGGTCTGACTTCCCCTCATAAGTGGTGAATTTGGGCTGATGGAAGCCTGAGGGTAGTGGCGCGTTCTCAATTGCTGGAACGAACGGTCAGCTTTGTAACCTTGCTAATACTTTATCCGCTGGTTTATAAACAAGGCGCGGTATTGGCATCCCTACCTCGACACTCCCATGTGTTCTCAGGACCAATCGTTGTAAGGCTAAAACTCTGCGAGGGTCGCAAGCCCTATTGTCCTCCTTCCATCGGGCCCTCTCCTTGAGCACTGTTCGCAGATCCACCAACCTAGGTAACTCTGTGTGCCTAGATGTTGTTTGGTGCGTGTACGAGGGCCGATGGCTGCTTCTCTCTATATGTGACCTTTCAGTCCTCGTTCTCTCAGACCTGGAGTAACAAGTCCTGGAAGTCCTTAATTGAGTGTCGCCTGTTCTAAGGCTCCGACTTTCTGCTTGCGATGGCGTGACGTGTCTGCCATGATCTTCCGAGTGGTAAGAGGGCGTGTTGCCTTTGCGCCCCTCTTCTGTTGCCACCATTTTTTCCTTTATCTGGCACTTCATTGTCTCCATGTCTGCCACCATCCTCTTTATTAACTCGTCATGCTTCCTCACGCGATCCTCTAGAACTTGGGGATCCAACCTCCACCTTTGTCTTTTTGGACTTTGAAAGCGACGGGGACTGTGTCCCTCCAGGAGTTCCGTCACTGGGGTTCTAATTCTACCATGGGTGGGATAGAAAGTAAACCTTCACGCCTCCCACCCCCTTCGGGGTTTGCCCATCGATAGCAGATTGCGACAAATCTTCATTGTGCGCCATTGGTTTCAACTGGAGAGGAAAACTCGATCAAAAGGTTTTGTTCTTTGTGTCTTCTCACAGACGATGCCAATTATACGAGCACGAAATAATATTCTCGTATAATCCTGTTGATCAAGTTTGCACTCCTCCAAACATCGTTCTTTTAATACCTAAAAATACAAACGTGAGCTAGCTGGCGGGTGTGTGCTAGAAACCTCTCTGATGCCTAAGTCAGCAACTAGACAATAGACACAAAAGCTCTGTGTATTCTAGAGTAAGAATTGTGATACCTGTACATAGGTCCTGCTATGAGCTTTTATAGATTCTGTCTGGCATAATCCTAGTAGGATTTCAACTCTCCTTATAAGAATCCTCCTAGGAATCACACACCCTACTTACTACCAACCAAGTGAGATGTTTTGCACAATCCTAGTAGGACTATATTCCTCTTACCAGAGTCCTCCTAGGAGTCAAAAAGATAATTATCTTTTTGCCCCCTCCTTACTGCTTAACCAAGTGAGATGGCCCAACTATGGTCTTGATAGTAACACAACTGAGCTAGCACTGGCTTGCCTTAAACTAATTTTAACCGTGCTCACCTAGCTCGGTGACACCTTGGGCATGCTCTAGCTCGGTTCTTCTTCCCCTATACCTCGGTCCAGAGCACCATGACCAAGCTAATGGCAGACCTCTCCGACCAAACCGAAATGATCAAGGATCGAGCTATGCAAGGGATCACCTCGACCCATATCTTGGTCCACTTTCCAACCGGTCTTAGCTCGGCCCAAGTTTCACACAAATTATCCTCTCAACTAGTAAGGGTTTTTATAATCAATTGTTGTGCAAAAGTAATGGTTTGGTTTGTTACCGGTGTGACTCATTGAGGCTCGTATAGTAGTTAAAAAATTTTTGTTGATGCATTGGTAAATACCTGAGGGAGTTTGTGGGTGACAGTAAGATGCATTACATTACTTGTTTAAATTTCGAGAACAAAATTTCTTTAAGGAGGGTAAGTTGTGATGACCCATAATTTTTTTTTTTTAAATAGTCAGTGCATAATTTAATTTAGCAAATTTTCAGATTTGACTGTTGTGTAAATTCTGTGCGAAAACAGTTCAATTTTGTATTTTTTTAAATAGTTCCCGATCTCAAAAAATTATGAAATTTTTATATGTTGTTCACATACGAGTCTAGCATGTTGGGTAAAAATTTCAGAATTTATTAATGAGTATTTATTTTATGAAAATTCACAGACTGATTGGTATTTAATTTAATTTATAGCAGAATTTTGTTATTTAATTTTGAATGTTTATATCATGATTTGGATAAATTTGTTGGATTTAATTTAGTATATAATTGGACCATGTTTGGCTTATGGGTGAGATCCATGACTTAAATGTAATTTAATTTGAGTTTGTTTAGTGATTCATGTTTAACTGTTTGGTCATTTTTAATTATGTGATTGGTAGTAATCACTTTAGGAGTTGTTATTATTTATTATATAAGAGTTATAATAAATATTTGATAGTTGATTTTATAGTGTGTATCATATGGTGAAAAATTATATATTTTATAAAGAATGAAAATATTTATATTTCGTACTGAGCAAAATATTATATTTTACGATGTATAAAAATATTATATTTTGTGGTGAGAAAAATTTTATCATTTTATAATTTATATTATAAAATTTTGATATATTATTACAAAAATTATATTGTATTTTTTGAAAAATCCATTTTGAGGAAGTGAATCCACATGGGGTTGTTCCCCACTCCTTCTCCATTCTTTCTTTTCCGTTCTTTTCTTTTCTTGGGGCTTGGCAGAACTCTCTCTCTCTCTCTCTCTCTCTCTCTCTTTCCATGTTCACCATTTTTCTCAAGCTTCAAGCTTGAAATGGGAGTTTTTAGAGTGAGATTTTGCAAAAGTATTGTAAATGAAAGTTGGAGAGCTCGTCGTGATCTTCGCAATAATAGTCTCAGATTCATGATCGGGCAATATTTACCTTCCAGATCTGCTCTTCTTTATTATTTGAGGTAGAGACTTTCTTCATATTTTTACATTCAAACTATGTTAGAGTTATTTTGAAAGAATATGTCATTTTAAGAGATATTGCATATACATATATATAATTTTCAAATTTTTGGTTGGTAATTTTTGGAAGAAAAATTACAATGAAATGTTAAGAATGTTGACATTTTGAGATTTATTTTGGAAAAATCATTTTGTATTGTTAATTTTGTAAACAAAATTTGAAAATAAAATTTAAAGGTTGTATGATTGTATTTACATCATATTATGATTAGATGATTTATTTTGAGAAATATAAAGTTGAAATATTTTCTTTTTATCTTTGATTTGGAATTTATTTTTGAAAAAAATAAATTGATGTTGAGGAATATTATGTAGATTGTTAAGTTGGGATTATAGAATTGTTTTGGGATTAAAAATTTTAAAAATGTTATATTCATGAAACTTTATGGGAGATGATATGTTGATGATTAAGTTGTGTTTATTTATTTATTTATTTTTTGTGAAAATGAAAAATGTGAAATATGGACTTTTGAACTCATAACCTTGAAAATGTTACTCTTGGGCATATTTCATAATTTTTGAAAAGTTGTGGAAATTGTTATTTGCAGAGATTTGAGAAAAAAATGAACTATTTAAGTAGTTTGACATGAAATGTGATTATGTTTAAACGATGAGACATGTTAAGTTAGGTTTGATATAATTTATTTTGAAAAATTGTGAATATAATGAACTTACTAATTTGATGGATTAAATTAGTGTGGTTAATATTTTGTATCATTTATGATTAAAAGTGTATTATTGAGATTATACCATAACCCTTTTAGGGTAAACTACTAATAGGTCCTAATAGTTAGACTTAATTCCCATCAAATTCTATTGAAAATAAGTCTTAATAAAATTGTAGCTAAAAATAATTTTTTTGTGACAACTTTTTACATACGCCGCTAAAAATTGACAATTAGTGCCTTTTTTTATCATGATTTTTATAAATTGTCGCTAAAACTTACAATTAGTGACTTTTTTTATGACAAATTTTTCCCATAAGACCTAATAGACAATAAATCCATTTATTAGGACCTACACGTAAGTACCCATAACTTTTAATATAGTAGGATGGAAATGGTAATATTCAATAAGTATGGGATTTGGTGATAATCATTTTGGTTATCTTGGTTTAGGTGAAACGAAAATTGATTGAAAGTTTTGTGTGAGTCCAAACAATGGGAAGTTTGATATATAGTTTGTTATAGAATTATCTTGAAATGACTAAATTGGGAATATTAATTAACTTGTGGAGGCTATATGAATGTGGTTATTGTTGGATTATCTCTTGGAATTGTATTATGATATTACATTAATAGAGATATGGAATTTGATCACAATGGAGCATTGTGTGGTGGAAGTGAAATTGGAACTATTCTAATGCATTGTTACATATTGCATTGCCATTCCATTTCATTATTATCATGGATTTCGAATTGCAATTGAAAACTATTGTTTTAAGAAAGGAATTGTTTTTGGTGAAACAAGATCATTTTAAATTGTTTTGGGTAAATACATTGGTAAGTCCGACTAGGGGGTGTAGTTTGACATTGGTTAAGTTGGCCTGAGTGTCCATGGTGAAAGACCGGAAACCGCGCGGATATGTGTCTAGCCTTCCAGTTAATACTGGTAAAAATGACCGATTACAGGTGTCAAGCCTTCCAGTTAATACTGGTAAAAATGACAAATTAGTAGTACTTGTATAGTCTATTGGTAGACACCAGCCTAGGGATTACTTGAATCGTATTTATCATCTTGGAATTTTATTGAAATTGTTAGATTCATGTGTTTTCAAATTGGCATTATGTGTAAGATTTTCAAAAGATGAGAAAAATATTTTGAGCATGACATGGCATATGCATTCATTACATAAGACTGTATAAAAAGGATTTGATGAATTATTTAATTATTTGATTCAATTGATAATGAGATAATTGAATGAATTGAAAAGGATGTCCTGTTGCTATTGGAACATGTTTATTTAAGTTAACTTGTTGTGGTTAATTAAATAAATTAGATTTAAGAGATTATGTAATAAAATCATATGGTTTTGACATGATATGATTTCACGTATATGAACGAGTATTTTGGTACCTGCATATCTTCTAATGTTTTAATATGAGATTGCTGGGTGAACTAGTGGTTGTTTACCCCCTGCATGTACATGTGTACAGGGAATGCTTTTCAGATTTGAAAATCAAACAATGGGTTTTACCATTTCATAAGTGTAATGTAGTGATGGATTGTACTAGTTCATTTGTTGTTTGGCTGAGTGCTATTTTTTTTTTATATAAAGAGTAGTGTTCTCTCTTTTATTGTAAGCCTCAGGACATTTCTTTTATTCGCATGTAAATGTCATTATTGTATAATGAGAGAGAATATGTATATTTAATTATTCATCATTTTATCCAAGGATGAAACGTTATTTGTAAATAGACTTAATTAATGAATATTGGTAATGTTATTCGAGTGATAAAATATAGGGCGTGACACTGATCATTGTCCCATTCTCTTCAATCTCAATCCTGGTCTCTGTAGAACCGTTCGACCCTTTCGTTTTGTGTCTATTTGGTTATCTAACCCATCCTTGTTTTGTGTTGTCAAAGAAAGTTGGAGCAACCCATCTAACTCTTACACCAACTGTGTTTTTGATTTCGAAGAGAGAGTCACCCATTGGAACAAGACCACCTTTGGAAATATCTTCCTTAGGAAAAAAAGACTTGCTGCTAGGATTCTTAGGGTTCAAAAATCTCGAGTCTGATTCAAATTCCTTTCTCCTTGATCTTGAAAATTCTATCATTAAGGACTATAATGGTATTCTCAAAATGAAGGAAGATTTTTGGGCCCTCAAAGCCAGAATTAACTTCACTCTTGATGGTGACCATAACACAAAATTTTTTCATGCTTTTACTCTTTCTCACCATAGAAGAAATAAAATCTTTTCCCTAAAAAATTCTAACAACAGCTAGTTGTACGAAGAGTGTCAGATTAAAGATGTTATTGTAACTTACTTCAAGGATCTCTTCACTTCCTCTAGAATCTTTGAAAACCTTTTCCCTCAGACCACCCTTACTTTTCCCACCATTGATAATACTCTTCATTGTTCCCTCTCCAATCCTCCCTCCTTACATGAAATTTGGTCTATTCTTCAAACTTTCTAGCCCTGGAAAGCTTCTGGCCCTGATGGCCTCCACCCAGCTTTCTTCCAACGCTATTGGAATCTCATAAATTCCTCTGTTCTCCACTGTGTAAGAGAAGCTTTTGTCACTGGTAAGATCCACCCCGATTTAAATCAAACCCTCTTGTGCCTCATCTCTAAGATTGATCACCCTAAGCTCATCACTCAATTTCACTCCATTGGGCTCTGTAACACTATTTATAAAATGATCACCAAAACTCTTGTGGCTCGTCTTCGCCCCTTTTTAAATGGCCTCATTAGTCCTCTTCAATCTAGTTTTATTCCGGGTAGGAGAGAAACTGACAATGTCATCATTGTTCAAGAATGTGCCCATCAATTCAAATTCAAAAAAGGGAAATCTGGTAACATGCTCATCAAGCTAGATCTTGAAAACGTTTTCGACCTTCTAGAATGGGGTTTCATTAGACAAGTCTTAACCTTTTTCAATTTCCCTCCCCCTTTGGATCAACCTCATCATGTCTTGCATTTCCACACCATCTATTGCTATCTTGTTTAATGGTGGTATAACTGATTCTTTTACACCCACTAGAGGCATCCGTCAAGGTGATCCCTTATCGCCATACCTCTTCATTCTATGCCTTGAATACCTCTCCATCAACATTAACAAGGCTTGCGATGAAAAACTTTGGGCCCCAATCAAATTAAGTAGGGGTGGACCGAACAATCCCATCTCTTCTTTGTGGATGATCTCATTCTTTTCGATAAAGCTATTGAAAGAAATTATGAGTGTATCAAAACTATCCTCCAAGACTTTTGTGTCCAATCAGGCAAGCAAGTCAGGTTCCATAAATCCAAAGTCTTCTTCTCAGTTAACCTCACTGCCGAATTCCAAGACCACCTTGCCCTAATTCTCCAAATTCCCAAAACCACCAATCTTGGTAATTATCTTGGCTACCCTATCCTTCATAACAGACCCAACAGAGCCACTTACCATTTCCTTGTGGAAAAAATTCAGTCCAAACTTGATAATTGGAAGAGCAAATTATTGTCTAGAGTTGGCCGCACCACTCTCATTAAAGCCATCAATGCCTCTATTCCCTCTTACATTATGCAATGTAATTACCTCCTCATTTCCACTTGCAAAGCTCTTGACAAAATCAATAGGGATTTTCTTTGGGGTTCAAACTTTGAGAACCGTAAAATCCATGCCATTAGTTGGGACACTATGACCAAACCTAAAATCTTTGGAGGTTGGGCCTTAAGCAAGCTAACCTTGTTAACCGTGTTGTGATGGCTAAATTAGGTTGGCGCTTGCAACGCGATAAAGTAGTCTTGTGGGTCAAAGTTCTTGGTGCAAAGTACAACAATCCCAACCTTAGAACCAATAGAGCTTCACCGACTTGGAGAGGTATCCAAAAAGGTAATAGTATTATCAAAAAAGGAACCAAAATCCTTCTTAGGAGTGGCTTGAACACTTCTTTTTGGTTGCATAACTGGTTGGGCATTAGTATACTTAGGAATCTTATTTTCAGTCCTCTCACTAGGGACGAAGAGTCTTTGAAAATTAGTGACTGTTGGTGTAATAATTCATGGGACCTCTCCACCATCTCTTTTATTCTCCCACTCTCAATTGGTAATAAGGTCAAAAGTATCACTCTTCCTTGGTTTTCTTCAGGTGTCGATCAAGCTATTTGGAACTTTTCTATGAATGACGATTTTCAATCTAAATCGGCCTACCTTCTTACAAAAAGTTTCATCACATCCCCCCCTTTGTCTAATTGGGATTGGATCTAGCACATCCATGCTAGCCCCAGAATAACCCACTTCCTTTGGCTTTGTCTTCATCAACGTATCATCACCAAATCCCTCATTTTTTGTTGAAACATCACTACCGACGATACCTGCCCCCTTTGTTCGCTTGCACCAGAAACCACTTGCCATCTTCTTCGAGATTGCCCAATCTCACAAGATCACTGGAACTTCATTGAGATTCTTTCACCTCTCAAAGACTTTTTCCACCTTGCCTTCACGGATTGGTTCCGCAGTAATTGTCATTCTATAGAACCCCATCCCACCAATGTTGCTTGGTCTATTATTTTCCCTATTGTCTATTGGTCTCTTTGGAAAGATAGAAATTCCCATTGCTTCTCTCCAACCAACCCCACCCCTTTCAACCCTTCACTTGTCACTGCCTTAGCTCTTGAATGGCAGCACACTTCTAACCCATTGGTAACTACTCGAACTCAATCCACCCAACATAACTCTTGGCACCTTCCCCATCTTTGCAACTACAAATTGAACACTGATGGTTCAGCCAAGGGCTATCTTGGGCCTGCCTCTGGAGGAGGAATTATCCGAGATAAATAGGGCCAATGGGTTACGGGTTTTTGCAGAAACATTGGTATTGCTTCAAGTCTCGAAGCAGAATTTTGGGCACTCCGAGATGCCTAAATTTGGCTCTTGATAAAGGCTACAAAAACATTGAAGTGGAAACCAACTCCTTACTTGTCAAGCAACACATCATGGGTAAAGAAAATGCTAATCACCACTTGAGTAATTTAATTCATGATTGCAGGTTCCTCTTAGAGCAACTGGGCATCCAAGTGCCTAATCATATCTACTGCGAAGGGAATAGCTGCGCGGATATTCTAGCAAATCAGGCCTCCCCTAGAGTCGATAGCTTACATAGTTTTGACTTTGCTCCCCCATGTATTGCTAATCAACTGTATGATGATGCTCGCGGGATTAGTTATCCCAGAACTTTGTACTATTCTACTTAAATTATCTATTAGTTCCAGTTTACCAAAAAAAAAAAAATCATTATAAAATTTAAACGACAAATCCATAATATAAAATAATATAGAATTGGTAATGGGTATAGAATAATGCATGAGAAGATAAGAAGGGGAAAAAAGAAAAGGCAATTTAGCTTTCAAAAAAATTTCTAATACCCTTGAAAAAATTAAGAAGAAAAACATGAAATGCAAAATTGGTATTGAGTTTATGAATTATCTCAATTTATCATGGAAAAGAAATGTTTGTCAAATAGAGTCTATATAAAATAAGTAAAGTTAGCATAATTTAAATTACGTTTGAGTTTGTGTAGAACTCTATGTAATTAATAAAATATATAATGACGTGACTCTCTTACAAAAAAGTAAGGCCTTATAATGTGTCACCTAAGCAAGGCAAAAACACTACTTTTAATAATATATATATATATATATGATAAGGAACGGATATGAGAATGAGCAAGATATAATATGAGGTAACTCCCGTATATTTTTTTGTCTCCTTATATCTCATGTTTGGTTGCTCCTGATAATATATGATGCAAATGGAGATATGCAATACCACCCTCATAGTATTGTGTATCCCTACCGTCAGATATGACTCATCTTTTATCCAATAGTAAAAAAATTATTTTCCTCTTATCCCATCCTATATTATATTTTAACCGAACACAATATAACAGACCCTACAGTATATATAATCTATCTCATATCCTATAACATATTATATCACATCCGATATCCTTAGGTATTATATATCCTCATCAAATCCTTATATCCAATCCGAACAATCAAACAAGGCCTGGGGTATTGCCTACCCGTTTTGTATCATATATTATATGAACTCTCTATATCCTGAGTAACCAAACATGGGATATAGGGAGACAAAAAATTTATGCGAAACCTACCTCATATTAAATTCAAGCCCACCCTCATATCCAACCATTATATACTGTAAACAAATAGGGTAAATTACATTTCTCACTTTGGTTAAAGTTTTTTACTCACTTTGGCTCGATAGTTTATAATTTTTCTAATTTACTGTTAAAACTAAAGGTTGTTTTAGAAATTAACTATTTTAGTTAATTTTTTGACTTTTTACTAAAAGATGTACAAAAAATTATAATTGAATTTTTGTAATGACTTTTGTACTTTTTTGCTACCTTAGCCCATTGCTAAAACAATCCTAAATTTTCTTTAATTTTTTTCAATTTATCCTTTGTTGTTATCTATTTCCCACCTATTATGAGGTTCGTACGTTACTAGTAGTTTTTGGGGTTGGCCTTGGATTTGGTGATTGGTTGTTAGGTTATGTTAACTTTTAACTATTATTGAGTTAGTGGTCTGTTTAGTGTAATATTTTTCATATTTATAATTATTCTTTACAAAAAAAAAAATCAAAATATGTTAATACGGATGAAGGAAGAGGCTAATTGTAACGCCTCAAGAAAATATACAATATGATAACATCACACCCATTACTGCTTATGATAAACCAAAATAATTTTCCAATGCTTGCATTAAAGGTCATGAGATTCGAACAAAATAGTTCCACATGCAAGTATACATTCAACGAATTCTAACACCTGAATCTATAGTATGTAGAACATTTAGTCAAAAATAGATAAAATGCCCTTAAGGGCTTACAAGTTCCAAGACTTAAGTCTGGTTACACAAAATATGGTTTCTCGAACCCATACATGTATAGCCATTGGCTTGCAAAAATTACAATCACAACAAAATAGAGCCTTGTGCTCTCACTACATACATCCATGCCCTAGTTTGGCGGGTTTATCACGTCCTTTCCTGCATCAAAATCCCACAAGGTGAGCAAAAAGCCCAGTAAAAATTTCTTAATAAAGTATATACATTTTATACAAGCTTCACCAATGAAATGCATATGCTGTGTTAACCTTTTTGAAAGAAAATCACATTTACATCTTTTGAAAACCATTGTGCTCAATGATGACTTGAAAACTCAATAATTCAATACAACAACTTAGTTCAAGGGGAGGTAAATACGACTCAGGTAATCCTAGGTTGGTGTCTGCAAGTAGGCATAACTAGCACTACAAAAAATCCCACTTTATCGGTTGCTAATCGGAAGAGAAGTGGTACCTCCTTCGCGCGTGTTTTTGGTCTTTTACCCCGGACACTCAGGCCAACTTAATCAATTTCATCTACACCCCCTATCTAGACTTACCAACATATTTACCCCATAACCTTTCAATAAGTTTCATTTCACAACATTTCTTTCTCAATGTAAATGTTTTCAAATCTCAACTCAAAGTTTGTAACTATGCAATAATAGAAATGCTAATGCAATATATGTCAAGGCAAAATGATAATCTTCCATTAACAATATAATCCGCACAATTTCTCCATTTCGATCACAATTCAGATTCTCCTTTCCAATGCAATTTCATAAAATATCACATGTGAATATATATATATATATATATCCGTGTGTAGCAACATTTCCACATTTAATGTATTCTAAACAATTTGCCATTTCATAACTATATATGTACATACACTTAAACAATAAATTCAAAACAAAATCCCCAAATCCTCATACACCAAGAAAATTGTCATTTTGCAAACAATAATATGAAATTTCCACTCATTCATTCATTTAGCACAAGAAAATCCATAGATTCTCAACATCTTCCAAAAACCCCCAAATTTCTAGGTTTTTCATCCAAACTAGACATTTCCTCGTCCCTTGGTGGAATCTCACCAAAATCATTTTTCTTAAATCAATGTGATTCAAATCTTCAAGAAAGTCATTTAAAGAAAACAAGAGGTGAACCCATTTTCAAAACCACCAATATTTTTGAGCCAAAAACCACATTTTCAATGCCACCAATGGAAATCTCGAAATTTACATAAACTTGCAAAAATATATATAATTCTAAGAAAAAACCCTACCTCAAGCTTCAGAGAAGAAGAGAGAAGAAACCCCCCAAAATAAATGTTGTGGAAACTTGATCTCCACCGCACACAACGAAACCCTCGAGAAGTTATCCAACTTTGATGAAGAAACTTGGGTCAAAATGCTAATGGATTTGGAGAAATCAATGATCTTGTGAGGTTTTTGGTAAGAAATGTAAAGAGAAAGGAGAGAAATGTGTTTTTAGAGAGAGAGATATAATGATAGAGTGATATACATTCAGTCCAAAATGAAGGAAAAGATAGAATTTTTAGATTCAACGGAGTCCCGCACGTGCGGTACCCATTCTTGCATGTGCGGAGCGTTCTCCTGCACGTGCGGTACTTACCCCCGCATGTGTAGCGCCCTTACCCCACACCACCAGCCGCACCTTCCTTTTATGAATTAGGCAACCCAGGTTTGCCTCTGTTTCCTGCACGTGTCGCCTCATCTCCCGTACATGCGGCCCCCTTCTTATACGTACGGTTCAGCCTCCTAACCCGAAATCACCCCAGCTCGACTTGGGACAACTCGGACTCAACCCCGTACCTTCTGAAACAGGTGAAACTTGACACGGAAGTAGACAATGGCAAGGATTTTGAGAAAAGTTTTTAAATGCAACAAACCTTAAACCGTTAACTAGACTCTCGGCCAAACCCGACACTCTAACAAGGCAAACCCGAGGTTAAACAAAGAGAAATGAAACGGATAACATACCCAGTCATCACACTAATCTCTACCAACCAATGATGGATGTTAAGAGCCTATTTGGTAACATTTATATTTATATTTAGAGAATTTTAAGCCTATTTGGTAACATTTATATTTATATTTAGAGAATTTTGAGCCTATTTGGTAACATTTATATTTATATTTAGAGAATTTTTTAAAACTGTAAACAAAAACTCATTTGGTTTTTGTTTTCGTTTTCAAAAAAGAATAAACAGTTTACAAAATTTAAACACAAAAAAGTTGGTTTCGTTTTCTATTTAATTTTTTTCATTTACTCTTTTTTCTCACTCTCTTCGACTACCACTCATGGTTCTCTTGTTCTGATCTACCAATTTTATTTATTAAATATATTTATATATATATATATATATAATACCTATATAAGTTAATTTTTTTATATAACAAAAACTAAAATATTAAAATATTATACTTAATATTCATTTTTACTCATTCATTTACCTTATTATATCTTTTAACTCTTATTAATTATAAATTATTATCTATAATATATTATATTACCTTTCATTTTTATTATTTTTAAAGCTACAAAACTAACTTATCATCACCCCCAATATGATATGAAGTGGGGGTGGAGAACGACAAATCCGCTCCAAACCCATCTTATTGTCGTTTTTTCTCATCGCTATCGGCTACCATCACCAACAATGACCTCATCCATTAACCACCTTTGGCCACCACATCCCTTAACTGCTAATCACCTTTCATTGCTACCAACGACCTCTTGTTAGCGGTAACCATCCTTGTCCACCATCTTTTATTGAAACCTACTTTCAATTACCACTTTAGGCGATTGATTGACCATCATCTCCAACCATTGACAATCACTTTAGACCAACACTTTTTGTGGCCAATAACCACATCTAGCCATTGTCAACTGCCTTTTACGATGGCAACTAGTTTCGGCCATTACCTCATGTTGCCAACAACCACCTCAAGTTGCCATCGACAATCACTCCCATAGTCTTCATTTTCATTTGTTTTTAAAACAAAATGTTAAAATACTTATGTACCAAACATGTTTTTTGTTTTTGCTTTTGTTGAAAATAAATAATAAACTGTAAACTTTGCTAAATAGCACCTAAGTGTACTTGTTTATATAGCCATCTATCTATGTAGATGGGTTTAATTGCATTCATATAGATCCATAGCCATCTATCTATGTAGATGGGTTTAATTGTGACATGGATAAGCCCACAAGGGCCTCAGCCCACCATGAGTAAACCCAGGCCCACCATTTAAACCCCACTGCATAACCCGGTCAGTAAAGCCCAGCATCACTAGAAGCCAACTAGGCAGGGAAGGCCAATGATATTCGGACACACGACAGATGCAGGACAGGCCACATCAGCAGACAAAGATCTGCAAAGTTATTGCCACAGCACATCACCATTAATGCAGCCATCACAGCATTTATTGCGACAACACCTCTCAGCCGGAATGGCATCCCCTCACCCTGAACAAGACGAACCACGGCGTAAACTTTCGGCGGGGAGGTCAGAACGGCTAAGACAGCGAAATGATTACCAGAGGATATAAGCCAAACTTGAAGACAAGAAGAAGGTTAAGTTTTCTATCTCTCTCTCTCTCTACATTTTTTGGTCTATCACCTTTTCTAATTCACACGCCGGAGGGTTCACCGGGGGACTACCCCGTTCCTCGTTGAACTTATTTGCAGGCAACCCAGTGGACCTGAGGAGCTTGGATCGGTTTAGCCCATTCACCTGGTCGAACGGTATCATTAGTTGGCGCCGTCTGTGGGAACACCGGTTTGTCCGTGCGCCAGTTGTGTTCATTGCCACCGGAGACCCTGTTCCAATAACCTTCTCACCTCACTCGACAAGTGTATGGTCACGACTAGATCCATGGCTTCCCACCATGATGCTACCGATCGCCAAACCGACCCTCCCAATCCAAACGACCCACCACAGTACTTCATCGAACTCACCAACAGCATCAACCGTATGGCCGAACAAAACCAGGCCTTAATCAATGCTCTGCTCCAACGGAACCTCCCCATCCCTCCACCATCTCCAGATATTCCACCCCATCCAGAACAAGTTCCAAGCCATACTGTCCCACAACCCAATCCTCACAACTCGGAGGGCTGGCAACCCCCTCACCCACATATACATCCGCCTCCTCCACCCCCGCGTCCATCAGTCATAGCTCCAGCTCCCGAGGGAGAAGCCAGCAGCGTCCAACATCTGTCTCCCTCTGGCGGTGACAACATTCCCCTTTGGGACGCTGAACTCCGAGCAATGAAACTCCAACCCCAAGGGGTTATGCAGAATATCCAACATAAGCCTTCCACCACAGCCAACTCCCCATTTGTCGCCTCCATCCGAGACAAACCCCTACCCCCCAAGTTCAAAATGCCCACCATTGACTCCTTCGATGGCACGACTGACCCGATCGACCATCTGGAGACCTACCGCACCCTCATGATCCTTCATGCCTTCCCCGACGAGATCATGTGCCGAGCCTTTCCCGTGACTCTGAAGGGGTCGGCTCGGCTGTGGTTTAGCCAATTACCACCGGATTCGGTCTCCACTTTCCAGCATCTCAGTGACTCTTTCTTGAGCCATTTCATCGGCGCCCAACGCCAACGACGCCCGGCTACCCAGCTACTCAACATCCGTCAGACCGAGGGGGAATCACTGCGCAGCTTCGTCACTCGCTTCAACACCGAAGCCTTGCAAGTTGCCGAAAATGACGACAAGGTCATCCTCACAGCCTTCATGGTCGGTCTGCGGTCCTCTGACTTCCTCTTCTCCCTCTCCAAGAACCCCCCGACCTCCATGGCAGCCCTACTCTCCAAAGGCCAAAAATACATGAATGCCGAGGATTCACTAGCCGCTCGGCAAGACCCGCCAGCTAAAGACTCGACCCCCCGAGAAAAGAGAAAAGACCAAGAACCCGGCAACACCCAGTATCATAGCCAAACACCCCGCTACACCAACCGACCTCCTTGCACCGACCGGTCCGCACCAGTGAGACCCCCCGGTCGGTTCGAGCGATATACACCCCTCAACTCTCCCATGGAACATGTCCTTAACCAGATCCAGCGGGACTACCCCCTCAAGTGGCCTCTCCCCCCACGGAACCCTTCCAGTCGGAAAGACCAGTCCAAATATTGCCGTTTCCACCAGGACCATGGTCATAACACCGACGATTGCATCAGCCTCAAGGATCAAGTGGAGACCCTCATTCGCCAGGGGCGTCTAAGCCGATTCACAGACACCCGCCCTCAGCAGAGGCAAAGGACCGAGCCCCACAGAGACAATCGCAGACACACTCCTTCGCGGCGACCAGCTCAACCGGGCCAGCGGCATGATCGACCCCCCCAACCACTTCAGCCTCAAGGTAATCCACCTCCACCCGTTGGCGAAATTAGAGTTATCTTAGGTGGTCTTGCCTGTGGAGGACCATCCCGCTCAGCTTAGAGGGCAGAACTTAGAAAAATACGACAGGGCTCAGACAAGGCAGTCGCCACAGTAGACCGACCCCCCAAACAACCCAAGTAGTGGGCAGAACCCATCACCTTCACGGACGCCGACTGTACTGCCATCTGTTATCCTCATGACGATCCCCTTGTCATCTCCACTATTCTCTCCAACTATAAGGTCAGACGAGTTCTTATCGACAATGGCAGCTCGTCGGACATCATCTTCCTCAACTGCTTCCCTCAACTGAAGATCGGGGAAGAAAGCTTGTCCCTACTCCAAACTTCTCTGGTTGGTTTCACTGGCGACCGGGTGACCTCTATCGGCTCCATTGATCTCCCCATCACCATTGGGGAGTACCCACGGCAGACAACGAAGTTGCTTACTTTCCTTGTTGTCGACTGCCCCTCTGCTTACAACATCATCCTCGGCCGCACCGCCCTCAATGCCTTCCAAGCCATCACATCCACCTATCATCTTGCCCTCAAGTTTCCTTCCGATCTCGGGGTCGGAACAGTCAGGGGAGAACAGACCGTGGCTAGGGAATGTTATGTAGCTTCGCTTAAAGAAGTCAGACTGAAGGAGGCGATGATCATTGAAGGGCTTGACGTTCGGGATGAGGACGAGCTGATCAGAGGCGAACCTGTGGAGGAACTCATTGAAGTTAGTATCGATCCTACCAACCCACTCAAAACTGCCAAAATCGGCAGTCAATTACCTTCCCAAACCAAGGCCGACCTTACCGCTCTCCTGACCGAGCATAGAGACGTCTTTGCCTGGACTCATGCAGACATGCCAGGCATCGACCCCTCTTTCATAACTCACCGCCTTAGTATCGAACCTCATTTCCGACCCCACCGACAAAGGCAGCGTATTTTCCATCCTGAGCACAACAATCTCATAGCTACAGAAGTTGACAAACTCCTCAAGGCTTAATTCATCCGAAATGTGGACTATCCTAAGTGGCTGTCCAATGTGGTTCTGGTCCGCAAGAACAATGGCAAGTGGCGTCTCTACGTTGACTACTCCGACTTGAACCGAGCCTGCCCCAAAGATAGCTATCCCCTCCCCCGCATTGATCTGCTGGTCAACGCCACGGCCGGTCACCAAATGCTCAGCTTCATGGACGCCTTCTCCGGGTATAACCAAATCATGATGCACTCATCTGACCAGGAACACACATCCTTCATCACCGACCGGGGCACCTACCACTACCGTGTCATGCCGTTCGGACTAAAGAATATTGGGGCCACCTACCAACGTTTAGTCAATGCAGTCTTCTACCATCAAATCGGACAGAACATGGAAGTGTATGTGGATGACATGCTAGTTAAGAGCAAACTCTCCGCCGACCACCTCACCGACCTACGAGAGACTTTTACCACCCTTCGCAAACATCAGATGAAGCTCAACCCAGAGAAGTGTGCCTTTGGCGTAGGATCTGGCAAGTTCCTGGGTTTTATGGTCAGTCAGCGCGGCATCGAGGCCAATCCTGAGAAAATCAAGGCCTTGATTGAGATGCAGTCACCCAAAACCGTTAAAGAGGTTCAAAGACTAACCAGCAGAGTGGCAGCCCTCAACCGTTTCATCTCCCGCGCAACGGATAAGTGCCTACCATTCTTCAAAGTCCTTCGGCAGACTTTTGAATGGACAACTGAATCCGAAGAAGCCTTCCAACAGTTAAAACAGTGCATGGCCAATCCTCCCCTTCTCTCACAGGCAATCACGGGTGAGCCCCTCTTCCTCTACTTGGCAGTATCCAAAGATCGGTCAAACCCTCATCGAGAAGGACGGCTCGATCCAACGGCGGTTTATTACATCGGTCGGGCTCTCGGGAGGCGGAAGAACTACCCCCTATTAGAAAAAGTCATCCTGGCCTTGGTCACCGCCTCCAGACGACTCTGCCCCTACTTCCAAGCTCATGCCATAGTGGTCCTCACCGACCAGCCCCTAAAGAAGATCATGCAACAACCAGAGCTCTCAGGAAGACTAATTCAGTGGTCAGTAGAACTAAGCCAGTTCGACATCTCTTATCGCCCCCGGACAGCAATCAAGGGGCAAGTTGTAGCCGACTTCATCTTGGAATTTACCAATCCAGCCCCAACCGCTAACCCTCCACCCCCACCAACTCCACCAGAGCCTGAAGATCCTTATTGTTGGACACTCAATGTTGACGGCTCGTCTCGCAGGAAAGGAAGTGGAGCTGGCCTCATCCTTACCTCCCCTAAAGGGGGTTACTTCAAATGTGCTCTCCGCCTCTTGTTCGCGGCCAGCAACAATGAGGCCGAATACGAAGCTTTGATAGCAGGACTTGGTCTGGCCAAAGATATTGGTGTCACCCACATCCGTGTGTTCAGTGACTCCCAACTCATCGTCGGACAGATCACAGGGGAATTCGACGCAAAGGATGACACCATGCGGGCTTACAGGGACATGGCACTCCCCCTCGTTCGCCTCTTCAAAACTTTCCAGATCAGACACATACCTCGGGCGAAAAACTCCAAAGCAGATGAGATGGCCCAGCTTGCCTCTGTCGACCATTCCGACCTCAGCCATGGAGTCCGCCTCGAATACTTAGCCCATCCGGCCATCTCGCCCGACCTACCAGAAGTGCAATTCCTCCAGACGGAACCCATCCCTTGTGCATCCGACATCTTCCTCTTCTTGACCACTGGAGACCTCCCAAATGACCGCCAACAGGCTGCCAAGGTTAGAGCTCGGTCGGCTAACTACACCCTGGTCGACGGCGTCCTTTACAAGCGCGATCTTTCACACCCGTACCTGCGGTGCCTCAACCCCGCCCAAGCAACCTATGTGATGCAAGAAATCCATGAAGGGATCTGTGGCAATCATTCGGGTGGCAGGTCTCTTGCTCACAAAATACTCCGTACAGGCTACTTCTGGCCGACTCTCAACCAAGATGCCACTGATTTTGTGCTCAAATGTGACAAGTGTCAACGCTTTGCCAACATTCCCCATGCTCCTCCCACTGAGCTGATCACCCTCTGCAGCCCTTACCCGTTCGCTAAATGGGGGATCGACTTGATTGGTCCGCTCCCCACTGGCTGAGGCCAGACCAAATTCGCGATTGTTGCCATTGATTACTTCACCAAGTGGGTCGAAGCAGAACCCCTCGCCACTATCACCCAGCGGAACACCACCAGGTTTATCTGGCAATCGATCGTTTGCCGATTCGGCATCCCTCAGGCCATTGTCTCCGACAATGGTAAACAGTTCGACAACGCCAAATATAGGAAATTTTGTGCAGATCTCCAGATTCAACCATGCTTCTCTTCCCCCGGTCATCCCCAAGCAAATGGCCAGGTTGAGGTCACCAACCGCTCTCTCCTTAAGATCATCAAAACTAAGCTCGAAGCTGCTAAAGGCCTCTGGGCTGAGGAGCTACCAAACGTACTCTGGGCTTACCGAACCACCGCTCGGACTCCTACTGGGGAAACCCCTTTTCGCTTAACCTATGGTACTGAGGCGGTCATTCCAGTAGAAGTCAGTATGCCCACCCCCAGGCTCTTGCATCCGGACCTCGCCGCAACCGAAGAACTCCGTCGAGCGGACCTGGACCTCATCGAAGAGCTCAGAGAGACTATAGCTGTCAGATTGGCTTCGTACCAGCAGAAAATGAGAGCACACTACAACCGCCGGGTCCGACCACGGGAGTTCTCTACTGGCGACCTTGTCTTGAGAGAAGCAACTCTTGCCACAAAGAATCCAACCGAGGGCAAACTGGCAGCCAAATAGGAGGGGCCCTACGTGGTGAAAGCCCGACCACGACCAGGCACCTATCGACTCCAAGACATGGACGGCCGCGACCTCCCCCATCCCTGGAATGCTGAACATCTGAAGCGTTTCTATCAATGAATTCTTACTTTTGTATTGTCAAACTTGTTGTATTTGTCTTTTTCAATACATAATGCAAATATCGACTGGATTCCCAACTTGCTATAATTCAACTGTCTGAATGTCGCTTCCATGAAACTTCCAGTTGCAGCACTCAAAGCCTCAGTCCTACCTGAGCACTCGCAAAAGCCTCGGCCAGACCGAGCACTTTTAAAAGCCTCAGTCCGACCTGAGCACTTTCAAAAGCCTCAGTCCGACCTGAGCACTTTCAAAAGCCTCGGCCAGACCGAGCACTCACCAAAGCCTCGGCCAGACCGAGCACTTTCAAAAGCCTCAGTCCGACCTGAGCACTTTCAAAAGCCTCGGCCAGACCGAGCACTCACCAAAGCCTCGGCCAGGCCGAGCACTTTCAAAAGCCTCAGTCCGACCTGAGCACTTTCAAAAGCCTCAGTCCGATCCGAGCATTTTCAAAAGCCTCAGTCCGACCAAGACTTGGCCAGACCAAGCACTTTCAAAAGCCTCAGTCCGACCGAGCACTTTCGAACATCGGAA
The DNA here is from genome assembly GCA_025200525.1 of Camellia lanceoleosa. Lineage (NCBI taxonomy): Eukaryota > Viridiplantae > Streptophyta > Magnoliopsida > Ericales > Theaceae > Camellia > Camellia lanceoleosa. The sequence goes on from CM045761.1 coordinate 61,238,539, forward strand.
GACCCAGTGAAACAAGTACTAGCACAGCCTTGGGAGAACACTCAGTCACAAGTTGAGGTCACAAAAATGTACAGCATCTCCACTTAGTTAAATTAAAACGCACTTTCCTACCCTCATTCATTGAATTTTTACACCAGTCCAATCTCACTCTGCATAAAGGAATTTTATCAGTTTACTCTTACTCTACATGATGGAATTTTTAATTTAACAAGTTCAAATTCAAATTCAAATTCACAAGTTCACCCTCTTTAATTCATCGGTCCACTTTTATCAATCCAATCTCACAAGTTCAAGTTCATCTGGCTCACTCATCTCAAGTTCACTCTGTCATGAAGTTGAATTTTTCCATAAGTTCATTACTCATTTTTATTACGAGCTGAATTTTTCATAAGTTGAATCTTTCCACAAGTCCATTACCCATTTTCATTACAAGTTGAATTTTTCATAAGTTCACTACTCGTTTTCCATAAGTTCACTCTGTCATAAAGGCAAAATTTTCACTCTTCATTTCAAACCCACCACACCAATGAATACAGCTAACTACAAGACAAATAGAGTTTTATTCATTTACAAAATGTGTACATCAACTTATTACAATACTTCAAAAACAAAACAAAACAAAAATGTGTATACAAAAAAAAAAAAAAAAAAAAAACAAAACAAAAACTCCTAAGTACACCTATCCTCCAGATCACTCCTCCTCCTCACTAGAGATAAGGTCTGCTTCTTCTACGCCCTCGTCCAGGGGGGTCTGGGCCACATCCTCCTCCCCAATTGTCACCCTGCTGAAGTCAAGCTCTGGGAACAACTCTTCCGCCTTGCGCTTGAACATTTTCCAGCCGCTGTCCCAGAACTCTGCCATTTCATGCTTATAAAAGTCTGACCGTTGGAAGCTCTCTATGACTTCAGATTCAGGTCTTCCTTCAGCCGTCGTTCGTGATGGACCAGCCCCCCCAGACTCCTCCCTCGCTAAGCTGCTGGCAACTGCAGCATCAATCGCCATCTGGAACTCAGGAGACCCTTTGAATTGAATAACAGCTGCAACATAAAGATCAGGATAGGCTGCCATTTCCAAGGCCGCTTTCGCCTTCTCTTCGTTGAGTTCTTTTTGTAGGGCCTCCTTCTCAGCTGCAGCCTTGGCCCTCTCAGCCTCCAGCTCCCTTTTCCAGGCCTCCCCCTCAGCAATCAACTTCCTCCTCTCCTCCTCCACCTCCTTCCTTAGGCTCTCCTTCTCCGCCCTCACCTTCTCCACCTCTACTTCCAACTCCCTCCTAAGCCTCTCTCTCTCCCCCTCTGCCTTGGCCAGCTCATCCTCCAACGCCTTTTGCAGAGCCTCCACCTTAGCATCTGCCTCATCTTTCTACTTCACCAACTCTTCGTTGCTGTTCATGGCCTCTTCATGCCGATCATTGGCAATGGCACAGGCTCGTTGGGACTCTTCCAATTTCCTCTGCTTTCATGAATTGGAACTCGAGTGACACAACCCTACGGCGTGTATCCTCCAGCTCTAGCTTGACAGCTTGCAGCTCAGCCTGGGCACTCGTTCAACTTGCCTTCTCCATCTTCAGCTTCTCCAACTGTGCCTCAACCTTCTCTGCCTTGAGCTTGGCTCCCCCTGCCTTCTTTAGGAGAGCCCCTGCTAGGGCAGTTATCTCCATCTGAGCGGAGCATAACCCCTCGGAAGTCACTCATTGAATCTGGCGGCAGCAGTCCGACCCCTCCGCAATCTTCAACAGACGGTCAGCCCTTGCCCTGGCTGGCCCCACTTCCCCTTCCACCCTCCCAGCCACCGCACGAGCATAGTAGAAGGCGGTGTTCAGACCCACTCCTTCCTCCTGGGGGGCAGGACCCCTTTGGGTCTGTTGCTCCCCACTTGGCTCAGCGCTGCTTACGCTCGCTGCCACTTGAATTGCTGGGGCAACTTCCACAGCCTCCAGTGCTAGGATGACCTTTGCTACTTCTGGCGTATCCTTCACCAGAAGAGCCTCCACCACAGCTGGGGCCTCCTTCACCTTCTTGGGCCCAAGCTCCTCTGCAGCCTCTCCAGGGGCACTTCTCTTCTTCCTCTTCTTCTTCAGCGCCTCCTCCCCACCCCCGGCCTTCTCCTTCACAGGATCCACGGGGAGCTTTCGTGGTTCAAACTTACTTAAATCCTTCTCCCCCAACGGCTTCGGGCGAGGCCTGATCCTCTCCTTCGCGATCGGTTGTGAAGGTCGGTCGTTCTGTGCCCTCTTGAACATGGTGGCTTTGGCAAGAAGGGCCCGATCCTCAGCCTCTTGAGCCTCCCTCCTCGCCTCCAGCTCTGCTCGGTCAAGATCCCCACCGATCGGTGAGACCCAGCCACCTCAAGCAGTCAAGAGGTTGCACCAGCTCATCCCATCTCACCTTCTCCTTCTCCCTCCACTCTTTCACCCTCTTCACCCTTTCCCCTGCTGCGGGCCCCAATTTTACCTCCACCGTCCTGATTGGCACCTTCCAGATGGTGCGCACCCCAGGCCCCCCACTAGCAGAAACGTAGAACCACTGTGCTCGCCATCCCTTGATCGACGTAGGTAAACCAGCCACCAACCCCTTCCCCACAACTGCCTGCAGGGTGACCCACGTCTCCTGTTGCTCGGAGGCCTTGTAGCAAGCAAAGAACTCCTCCAACATCAACGACTCCCCCCCATTTGCCTTTGGCCATGCACTTGCACAGGCCATCAGGATCTTCCAAGCATTCGGCATCAGCTGGCCCGGGGCTACTTCTAGGTGGTTGAGCACGTCCACCACTATTTGAGGCAGTGGCAACCTCAGCCCCCCCTTCAATGCCTCCTCGTATAGGGAAAACCCTCCTAGCCTGGCGTCCGACGGCCTTTCCGTCGACGTTGGCAGCCACAACTCCACCCCCGCCGGAATTTGGTACTTCTCGCGGATCGCCCCCAACTCCGCCTCTGTTATTGTCGATTTGTCCGCCTTTGTGTGCCAATGATCTGGCTCCGCTTCACTGATCGGCGTCGGAGCTGCCACCAAGGTGGAACCATGGAAACGTATCGCTGGTTCCCCCACCCTCTCCGTCCTGTATTGTGCAGCTAATTCCTCTGCATCGTCGTCTCCCAGAGGATCCACCCTCACATTCACGTTTCCTTCATGCGCCATCTCTAAAGTATGTCTGCGGATCGCTTCTGAAGCAGGCACTAAGAAGTCGAAGAAATGCTCCAATGGTGTATCGCGCGCAACAAATGGTGTGATACTTGGAATGTTTTGGGTTCTTGAAAACAGGTAAGTAAATCGAATGATACCAAACGCCCACGGTTTACCCGTATTCCAAGGGTCCAAGTTAATTTTCGCCAGTTTGAAAACTTTTCAAATCATCCGCCAAAACTGTATCATCAATGCCCATAATAATGCCCTGACGTTTCACTCCTGATCTAACGCTTGACCTTTCCCCTCCCCCGAAATTCTGCCACGTGTACGGCCCCGATGCGCTGACTCCTGCCCTTACATTGTCTTTTCCCCTTTCAAATCATCACGTGACACGCCGCCTCTTGAGCCCCGTGCCCTCCTGCTCGGTCAGCATCACGCTCGCCCCCTCCTGCTCAGTCAGCCTCGCGGTCGGCCTCTCCCGCTCGGTCACCCTTGCGGTCGGCCCCGCCCCCTCGGTCGCCCTCACGATCGGCCTTACCCCATCCGTCGACCACGCGGTCTTCCTTTCCTGCTCAGTCACCCCCACGGTCGGCCTCGCCCGCTCGGTCACCCTTGCGGTCGGCCCCACCCGCTCGGTCACCCTTGCGGTCAGCCTCACCCTCGCGGTCGGCCTCACCCGCTGGGCCTCTCTCGCTCGGTCGCCCTCGTGGTCGGTCTCCCCCTACCGATCGAATTCCTCTTCCTCATTATTATTCCCTTCGTTGGACTAAAGCTGCACTCGGGAATGGGGGACTACTGACATGGATAAGCCCACAAGGGCCTCAGCCCACCATGAGTAAACCCAGGCCCACCATTTAAACCCTATTGCATAACCCGGTCAGCAAAGCCCAGCATCACTAGAAGCCAACTGGGCAGGGAAGGCCAATGATATTCGGACACACGGCAGATGCAGGACAGGCCACATCAGCAGACAAAGATCTGCAAAGTTATTGCCACAGCAAATCACCATTAATGCAGCCATCACAGCATTTATTGAGACAACACCTCTCAGCCGGAATGGCATTCCCTCACCTGAACAAGACGAAACACGGCGTAAACTTTCGGCGGGGAGGTCAGAACGGCTAAGACAGCGAAATGATTACCAGAGGATATAAGCCAAACTTGAAGACAAGAAGAAGGTTAAGTTTTCTGTCTCTCTCTCTCTCTACATTTTTTGGTCTATCACATTTTCTAATTCACACGCCGGAGGGTTCAGGGGACTACCCCGTTCCCCGTTGAACTTATTTGCAGGCAACCCGGTGGACCTGAGGAGCTTGGATCGGTCTAGCCCATTCACCTGGTCGAACGGTATCATCAAATTGCATTCATATAGATCCCCCCAAAAAAAAAAAAAAAGCCATAGAGTATGAACTTACAGTTTCAAAATTTAACAATAAAGTTACCTCAATTGTAAAATACTTAAGTAGGAGCTCAACTCTTGTAGACTTATGCTATATTTTAAGTTTGGGATAATTAAAAATAAAAAATTAAAAAAAATCCTAAAATTTGACCCATATAATAAAATAAACCACGAACTTTTAATTTTATCAATTTAAATCTTAAAATTTTAATTTGTTTTCAATTTAAACTATTTGTCTATTTTTATCAAGTAAAATTAACTAATATATATATATATATTTGTCATTAAACTCAATGAAAAATGATATTTTAGACATTTTATAAATATCTACATTGAATTTAATGACTAAAATATATTTTTTTCTATCAGTTTTATTTGACAAAAATAAATGAATGGTTTAGATTGAAAACAAATCAAAACATTAAGGTTTAAATTGAAAAAATAACATACTCAAGGCTTATGTCTCTAGTCAACTCTTATAAAAACAACACTCGTACCATTCGTGGTTTTCCCATATCTAAAAAAGGAAAGAATAAATAAATAAGAGGGCTGCTATTAGTACTTATCTTTATTCTTTGAACCCCCTAATTCTTTGAACCCCCACCCTAAATTCTAAATTTTAATAATATTTCTTTTAACACCCCACCTAATACCAAATTTACCTCTATTTATAATATCATCACCCAAGTTATACACATCTACCACATTTGCAAACCCTCTTCATCAGTGAACGACAAACGACGATCCCTCTCTTCCAACAAACTGAAGAACGATGGTCTCTCTTTCTCTTTGATTTATTCGAAACCCTAAACCCATTATTAATGAGAACACCACTGCATCTCATCTGAAACTAAACAATGGTGAATGACAGTTCTTCAATTTTATAGCAATGCATCTATTCTTCAAACTCATATGGAACTGAGGAACAGAGTCATCGAAAATCTATCCTCCAACATATCAGTGGAAAAACCCTTAATTGAATGACAACTAGGAAAAAAACCCCTACAAATGAGAACCATTCAGCATACTAGTGCTGAACAAAACATTACTGTTTTGAACCCACCTACAGAACTAAATTTTTTTGTTCAACACTGTGTTATCGAACAAAACTTTAACGGTCATCAAACTAGTACTCAACAACCTCAAACAATAGAACAACAATAACAAACGACAAAGAACCACAAATTCAAGGATCGAGAAAATAAATAAACTTACCAATGCAATACTAACCTCGTCCAAGTTGTTGTCATTGTCCTCCATTGTTGGACTCATCTAAACTATTGATTTCTTATATCAACAAATGGTGACAATGATTTGACCCAACGACTTTAACCTACAGTGACAATGATTTCTAGTTTAGAATTTAAGGTTTACGGTGGTGATGAGAAGATGAATACCGTTTAAGGTTTATGTTAGTGAATGGTCTATGTCAAATGGTTTAGTGGGGATAGAGGTGGGTGTACAATGTTGTGGAATGTGATTCTAAATATCTTCATTTGGTCAATAGGTGTTCCTTTGGAGGTTGTTCTTTATTGTAACTTTAGTTCACCTCAAAAATAAAAATAACAAATTGTTTTGCTTGTTAAATTACTTATATAACCTTTTTTATTGAGTCAAAATTATTTTTTCCCAGAAGTATTTACTATCTTATGTGTCATCATTTAATTTCTCGAAATTTCAGAATAAAACTGGTATGAAAAACTTTGAACTACCTTTTTGGTCAAGATGAATACTTTATACAAGTGACAAATTCTTCCTTGTGAATCAATTAAAGTTAAAATTTTGGTAAGTTCAATATAGGTAGGCTAAATTACATTCACAACCCCTAAGGTTTCTGTTTAATACAAATCCTTCCTCACATTTGAAAAATTATACTTACCCCCCTGTTAGATTAAAATGATATATTTGCCCCTTAGCCTTTATACATGTAAAATAATAAAATAATGTAGATGTTTTGTTCATGTCATTTCAAAAGAAATAACAATTATTTTTTTTAGTTTAACTCACACAAAAAATTGAGTTTTTTTTTTTTTACTATTTTTTTTTTTTTAGATACACCTAATCTAGATATACTTAAAAAGTATAATATTTTGTGATTTTTTTTTAAACTCACCAAATACAAAAAAAAATACAAAAATGCAATATATTAACTTATTTTGTTATATTCAATGGATTTTTTTTAAAAAAAAAAAATTGTACAAATTTTATACTTTTTAAATATATCTAGATTAAATTAATCTAATCCAGATATAATGGTGGAAATAAAAATGAAAAATAATATTCATATATAAAAAATATCATAAAATGTTGTGATAGTGATATTGTTGTAAATATAAATCATGTTTATGGGTGTTTTGTTTTAAAGTGAAAGGTCACCATTAAGTTATATCATTGTGTTTGAAAATTCTATATAAAATTTACATTTGTATATCATCATTGAATAAGAATATGTTAAGTAAAATTTAATGATGAAAAGTTGTAGAATGTAGTAATGATGATAGGAAAAAGAAATGGTAGGAAAAGGGGTAAATGGTCATTTAGAAAATTTTAGAGCATGACATCAGCAATTCAGGAAAAATTTGTAATGAGATTACAAATTTCAGGGTGGAGAATGTAAATTTTCAAATGTAAAGAGAGAATCTGTATTAAACAAAAATCTCAAGGGATGTCAATGTAATTTACCCATATAAGTAAATAGACTTTCACTAGCAATCTCAACTTACTTTTTATTGATGTTGTATTGTATGTTAGAAGAAATTCACAACTTCTTAAAATTGTTATGGTAACATGATATTAAAGTACTAAATATATTTTGATCGTCAAATTTAACTACTTTCTAAACTTTTACACCGAATCAATTAATGAACAGAATAAATTATATAACTTTTAAACATTGTTTTCCTTTCATTTTTTATATTGCAAAGTACCAAGAGTAACTCTAATTTTATTGGGCAAAATGCCTAGTAAAAATACATAAAAAAAAAAAAATAAGCGCTCGAGCTATAAATCAAAATTTGAATTTTTCTTACCCAAAGGTTTAGGCGCTACTTTATTATATCCATAAGGACAAGCCTTTGCAAAATGATGAAAATATCCATGTATATATATGGTTACTCAATCAAACCTAGGCATCTCGTTCTTTCTTCTCCTCTCTCTTATTCTATGTCTTCGCACGTAGCTTCATCTCTCTCTCTCTCTCTCTCTCTCTCTCTCTCTCTCTCTTCACCACTTCCCCTCGCCCTCTGTCGTCTCTGCCACCACTACATTCACCTTCGCTATCGCTTCCTCTTACCCTTTCTCTCTCCCTCATTATACTCTCTCAGTCTTTTCTCTATTATTTGTGTCTCCACCACCCTCCTTAACGTGCTTCTACTTCTTTCTCTCTTGATACCCTAACCTTAGATATAAGGTTTCCAAAATCTAAGCACGGATACGGAGAAAAAGAAAAAGATTCATCTCCGGTAGCGGATCTTATTTTCCAAATCCCCAATATTAGAGAAATCGACATTCGTGATTAATCTTCGCCATCTGCCAACTAGAACTCCTCGTCAATACTTTCATTCACCAGATCTAAACTAAAACTCCACTTCGCCAATGCTCTCATTCTCTCTCTCTCTCTCTCTCTCTCTCTCTCTCTCTCTCTCGCCACAGCTACCTTAGATTTTATATATGAATCTGTGTGCGTGTGTTTTAGTATCTCATATTTATGGTTTTACAGGTGTTATGTGTGTGTGTGTCTGTGTGTAAATCCAAATTTGATCTTGATCTTAGTTAGAAAATGGTTTCACAACAGATATCTGACTGAGCTTTTAGAAATCGCCTCAGATCTGTTCAAAATTTCTTGTTATTTGTGTTGGTGAAATAGATATTTTTTCCTATCTGTTGTTGCTGTGTGTATGTGGTGGTGAAACAAAAGGTTTTTTTTGGATTATTTTTTATTATTTTGTTGTTGTTATTGATGATGATGGTGGTGACGATAATGATGGTGATAATGAAACATATTGCAATAGATATGGGAGAAAAAGAGAGAGATAATAATTTGAAAAGATAAATACAAATTTTAATAGATAAAAAATGATCTGACAGATAATTTCAATAGATAGAAATTTCATCTAATAGATATTCTAACATATAGATATAATTTAGGGGAAAAAATTGAACATATATAAAAAAAAAAAAAATGAACAACAGATGGAATTTAGGGAAAAAATTAAACAGACAAATAGAATTTAGGAGAAAAAAGTTGAATAGATATTTAAAAAATTTAACAGATAAATATAAAAATTGAATAGATAGGAAAAAATTTGAACATATAGAAAATAATTTGGATAGATAGATATAAATTTGAATAGATAGTCAATGAAAAGTCAATAGATAAATTAAGGGGTAAAGTTGGAGCAAAATGTCTTTCAAACTAATAAAAGGACTTCTCACAAAATTATTTCACAAATAGTGGACCTCTCATCAACAAAAAAATATCTATTGACCTAATATTTTATACATTCCTTATCTTGAACTTTTCAACAATTTACTTCAAAAAATATTATTTTGTTTTACCTAACTTGTTTACCTAGTGTGTACTTCACAATATTCTTTAATTTAGCTAATCAATCAATCTAACTTAATTAATTTTTAAAAGAAAAATATTATAACACAAATAAAAAATACACAATCTTTTTCACTTAGTATTAACATGGTTACCGATGTGTTTGCAAATATTTATTTTTTAAAATAATATTTTTACATAATTATATTCTTAAATAGAGATAAAGAGAGATATGAAACTATACTTGATCTTTGGAGAATTGGTTGTTAAAGGAATGAAGAATGAATTTGGTAGAGAGAAAGTTTTGCTTACCTTCCAATGCTAGCTACAGGTAAGAGCATCAGCAGTAGCCTTGCTACTTGCTTCATTTTGCTATTTTGTCTAGCCTGAAACTCTGAATTGAACTCTATCAAACTCGCCCAAGCCACGGGAAAATGTCCTTAAGCAATAGTAACTAGTCAAGAGTGACGAGCCACTGTGCACTGGCTTTATAATTTTTAATTCATTTATCTTCGTTTATATTATTATTGCTTTGGTGTTTTTTTTCTTCTAACTTTTGTCAATAAAATAATAATATTATATGTGAGGACATAATTTTAGAATTGTCCATGTGGCTTGGTTATTAGCTGAAATACCACATGGGTAGCGATGCTTAACTAAGGTATGAAGTGATCACATTGGAATCCAAGATACTTGGAGGAGGACTTGAGTCCTAGATAACGACAGATTCCTTGTTGGATAAGATAGGACTCCTTTGAGGGAGTTAATCCCAATCTAAAAAATCTAAAAACTCCGAAGATATTAATTTGTGATTGTGATTCAATTTTAAATAATGAATAGCAATTCCAATCAAACAATCAACAACAAATCGACACAACGATTTAACGTGGAAAAAACCACGATTGGACTCCTCCAATTGAGATAAAAAAAATCACGGGCCAAAACTACAAAACAAGTCACTAAGAGGAAAAAAATGAATTACATATGAGAACTCTCAATTAACTAGCAAATCCATACCCGAATTGAATCGAACCCGATGTACCTCTTCTACCACCGTCTTTACCTTGAAATTGCTTTGTCCAACGTTGAATCCATAACGCTGATGTCGAATCCACGACGATGAGCCACTTTGGAATCCACCAAAGGTTTAGGCCCAAGTTTCCCAGAATCCACTGATGAACACCTCTCTCTTTTTGTGAATGAAAGAACAACCTAAAATATCTTAATGATTGTCAATATGTAGTCCATTGATCCACCGATCACCATCTGTATTCATCAAGAAAACCAATATATAAATACCCTCCAATATAGAATACTTTGGTTGCTTTCTTTTTTGAGAATTTGGATGAATTAAACTGTAGCGCCTCAAAATAATACATAAAAACCCCACATGCTTGACATGCATTGATATAAGAGAAATAAACATCTTTTCATTCATCAGAGTATTCCTTACAAATGTATTACATGTTGACAACAAAAGTAAATGCCCAACGGCTTACAACTTTCCAAGTCAACACTTGGTTACACAAAAGAAAGTACTAACTCACATCATATTAAGCCCTTGGCCTGAATTTACATGTAATACAACAAAAATAACAAAACAACAAAAAAAGAGTCTTCCACTCCCAAAACCTTCCAAGCTATGTTCTTGGAGGTAGCATATCACCTGAACCTGAAAATGATGTCCCATATAAGGTGAGCCATAGCCCAGTAGAGATATACTAAACCAATTATAAGCAATGACTAAAATAATAGCATTAGATAGATGGTCAACACTTATAACAAATTTATATCACATTACAGTTCCATGACAATCATGTCCATGTTACATTTCACTTTCCTTTACTTATCAACTCGTTTCATAAACGTGGCTCAGAACTTGGCTAGACAATTTAAATGAGATTATATCTCATATCAATAATGCACCCATTTCAATTGGGATAACAATTTAAGTTAAACAATTCTTACTTCACAATAGATACACATAATTTCTATATCAATGCCAAACAAAACACTTCCATACTTCATATATGATATATAGATTTGCTATATCAATATACTTCAATAGATAGACATAATTGCTGTATCATTGGAGTACATCCCCTATCTCCTCCCAAACAATGTTCGGTTTAAGAGTCCATCCCCTATCTGCCTCTAAACCATGGAGTGCATCCCCTATCTCCTCCCACACAACACAATGTATATAAATACATATCATATACAAGATTAATCAATACATAAATTTGATATATTATTCCAACTGCCATATTCGATGGCACATTCAATTGATTAGTTTTAGTTTGCCTAATCATCATGCATTGTCTACAACAATCAAAACTATCCTCCACCGATAACCCAAAGCAGTTATTTTTAAACAGAAAATAAATACATCAAATGCATATAACATCAACATTTTCATAGGGGAGTGATAAATTAATCCAACTACACCATTTAACCCCATAATTCCTCAATTTCATGGATTTCAACTCAATTCCATATTTCCCCAAATTAATTATTCAATACAATTAGGGCATTTTCCCCCTTTTTCCAACAATAACCCCAAGGCTCATTTTTCATCCATAATCCATAAACAACCTCCATTTCAAGTCTATAACATAAATATGACTCAAACATGGAAATCCCCTCTTTTAGAAATTACACAACAAACCCTAATTTTCTCAATATTACCCAACAACCCCAACATATCAAAATGCCAAAATTTAAAAACAAAACATACAAGATGGAGTAGGGTATTCCTACCTCGAAATTAGAAGCCCAAAGGAGAAGATGACCAAAATCCAAAGTGTTCCAAATCAAAGATTTTTTAGATTAAAACGAAGCCCAAGCCACCCTCTATCTTTCTTACAAAGGACTAAGGGTAGGAACACACTAATAGGAGATGAAACCCTAGAGAGAAGGCGTGTAGAGAAAGAGGGAGCTCGGATCTAGGGTTTGAAAAATAAAAGAGATGAAAAAAGTGAAGTGTTTCCCGCTGCTGTCTACTGATATAACATAGGCTCGCTCGAGCGAAGGATTGGTCGCTTGAGCAAGCAGACACAAAAAATAGTCGCTCGAGCGAAGAAATTCTCGCTCGAGCCAACAATTCGAAGCTTCAGGTCTACAACCCAGAAGCACGCTCGAGCGAAAAAACTCAAAACATACACCTCGCTCGCTCAAGCGAAGGAAAGCTCGCTCGAGCTAAGAAATGCAACTCTCAGGTCCAGAACTAGACGCAGACGCAAGCTTGAGCGAAGGATTTCTCGCTCGAGCCACTAGATACAAAACTCAACTCTCGCTCGAGCGAACAAACCTTGGCTCGAGTGAAGGATCCAAAACAAGGAGCTCGCTCGAGCGACAAAGTTCTCGCTCAAGCGAAGACACCAAAATCTGGGCAGCAACCATTTGTTTCAAAACTCACCAAACCTATTACAAACCTACCCAACACATCCTATAACTCAAAAACAAGGTATTGAAGGACGGAAACAAGATATAACAACAGCCAATACCACGGAACATAAGTCCGGAACACTATACATAAAGAGGTAAAACCCGGGATCGCTATAACCTCCTCCCCTTAAGGAATTTTGTCCCCGAAATTAGGCATAAGTTGTCAAAAACAAGTTTTTCTCAGTTTTCAACAATATTACATTCCAATATTCAATAACTTGATCCATTACTGATCATTCCATCTCTATTCAAGAGGCATTTGTATTACAATATGCATTATCAACATGCATTTCCTTCAATTCCAACAATTTTCCAACATACATGATTGATAATTCCATATCATATTCAATGTTCATGATATATTTCCATTTTTACAACACATTCAACATATATAATGTTATAATAAACTTCCATTCCAAGGAAAGTTCTACAATACTTCCATAAACCGAAATATATTCAATGTTTTACAACCTAAGACATATTTAATGCTCTTAAGGTTTATCAATACAACAAAATTTACAACATATGCTCAAACATCTACAAATAGATTCGGATATTTCTTTCGGACCTCTAACTCACGTTCCCAAGTGGCTTTCTCCACCCCGTGATGTTTTCATAAAACTTTCACCAAGGGGATGGTCTTGCCTCGCAAGACTTGATCCCGCCTATCCAAGACACGAACCGGTCTCTCTTCATACGAGGCATCCTTATCAACCTCTAAGTCGGTCCAATCCAATACATGCGATGGGTCCGGCTCGTACTTCCGAAGCATACTAACATGAAACACGTCATGCACTCCGGACAACTGCGGCGGTAAAGCCAAACGGTAGGCAACCTAGTCAATCTTCTCAAGGATCTCAAAAGGACCAATAAATCGAGGGGACAACTTCCCACTCTTACCAAATCTCATCAAACCCCGCCTAGGTGATATTTTCAAGAAAACATGATCACCCACCACAAATACCAAAGGCCTCCTCCTACGGTCGGCATAACATTTTTGACGACTCTGGGTTGTAACAAGCCTCCTACGGATAAGCTCAACCTTCTCCGTCGTTTCTCTCACTAACTCCGGGCCCAACAAAGGTGCATCACCCACCTCGGCCCAACATACTGGAGATCTACAACGTCGGCCATACAAGGCCTCAAACAGTGCCATACTGATACTTGACTGAAAACTGTTGTTGTAGGCAAACTCCACCAAGGGCAAGTGTCTCTCCCACGACCCACTAAAATCAAGACCACAACCTCGAAGCATATCTTCAAGGATCTGAATAGTACGCTCGGACTGCCCGTCAGTCTGAGGATGGTAAGCCGTGCTAAAGGTCAATCTAGTGCCCAAGGCACTCTGCAAACTCTGCCATAACCTAGCAGTAAAACGTGGATCTCTATCTGAGACGATCGACACTGGGACCCCGTGCAACCTTACTATGTCCCGACTATACAAGTCGGCAAGATGATCTACCGAATCTCTCGCGCGCATGGAGATAAAATGCGCCGACTTAGTCAACCAGTCTACAACCACCCAAATAGCATCACTACCCCACTGAGTCCTCGGAAAACTTACAACAAAGTCCATCGTGACATGCTCCCACTTCCACTCAACAATAGGCAAGGGTTGTAACAAACCCACTGGCCTCTGATGCTTGGCCTTCACTTGCTGACAAGTAAGGCACTTAGACACAAAAACTGCCACATCTCTCTTCATGCCCCTCCACCAAAATTGGCGATCCAAATCACGATACATCTTAGTGCCTCTCGGATGCACCGCAAGGCGTGAATGGTGAAACTCTCGAAGTACCTCCTCTCAGCAAGACTCCGGCATAAACAGACGGTCTCGGTATCTCACATTCATGTCGGGATACACCGCCAAACCCTTTTCAACCTTCCCACTGGAGATCTTCTCTCGGAGAGATTCTACCTCAAGATCACCTCTTTGTGCCTCTAACACTCAAGTCACAAGTGTAGGCTGTGCAACAACAGAAAACAAGGCCGCAGCCTTAACGGATTCGCTCAGAAGCAAATCAAACTCGCCAAGTGCACCCAACATCTCCCACTCCCGGATGGCTATACAAACTACATCACTAATGGATTTCCGACTAAGGGCATCGGCCACAACATTGGCCTTCCCAGGATGATAATGCAATTCGAAGTCGTAATCCTCAATAAAATCCATCCACCTCCTCTGCCTCAAGTTCAAGTCTTTCTGTGTAAACAGATATTTTAGACTCTTATGATCCGAGAATACCTCGAACCTCTCACCATAAAGGTAGTGCCTCCAAATCTTCAAGACAAAAATCACAACTGCTAACTCTAGATCATGTGTAGGGTAATTCTTCTCGTGTATTTTCAACTGACGTGAGCCATAGGCCACCACTTTCCCCTCTTGCATCAACACACAACCCAAACCCTCTCGTGAGGCATCACAATAAACAGCATAACCCAAACACCTCTCCGGAATAATCAACACTGGAGCAGTGGTAAGTCTAACTTTCAATTCTTGGAACGACTTTTCACAAGTCTCACTCCACACAAACTTGACCCCTTTCCGTGTCAATCTAGTCAGTAGCGAAGCTAGCCTGGAGAAATCCTTCATAAATCGACGGTAATACCCAGCTAATCCCAAAAAACTGCGGATCTCAAAAACACTCTTAGGCTGTGCCCAATCCTGCACTGCCTCAATTTTGGATGTATCAACAGACACCCCTTTCTCGGAAACCACATGGCCTAAGAACTTGACCTCCCCTAGCCAGAACTCACACTTCCCAAATTTGGCATACAGCCTATGGGTTCTAAGCAACTCAAGCACCACTCTCAAGTGTTCCTCGTGCTCCTCCTCAAAAGGTGAATAAATCAGAATGTCGTCCACAAAAACAACTACGAAACGATCTAAGAATTCTCGGAATATCCGATTCATCAAATCTATAAACACTGCCGGTGCATTGGTGAGCTCAAAAGGCATCACCAGAAACTTATAGTGGCCATACCGCGTACAGAATGCCGTCTTTGGAATATCCTCCTCCCTGACCCTGAACTGGTGGTAACCCGATCTCAAGTCTATCTTCGAGAAACAACGGGAACCCTTTAACTGGTCAAACAAATCATCTATACGGGGCATAGGGTACTTCTTCTTAACCGTAGCCCGATTCAATTTTCGGTAATCAATATAAAGTCTCAAGGCACCATCTTTCTTTTTAGCAAAGAGCGTCGGTGCTTCCCACAGTGGAACACTAGGACGGATAAAGCCCTTATCCAGCAACTCCTGGAGCTGAATCTTCAACTCAATCAACTCGGCTGGGGCAAAACGATAAGGTGCCATAGAAATCGGCGCTGTGCCGGGCACTAGATCAATGGAGAACTCAGTCTCTCGATGAGGTGGTAAACTAACAAGATCCTCGAGAAAAACATCCGAATACTCACACACCACCATCGACAATACAATCTGGGTCTCATCACACTCACTACTCATAAAGCTAGCAAGAAGACCACTAAGTTCACTCCGCCCTCGCGGATCATACACCGGTGGCAAAACACTACCAACCCGATCTTCCAAGAAATGGAAACAATCCCCGCTCACGGTACATACTGTGACCCTCTAGCGGTAACAATCAATAACTGTCCGGTATGACGATAACCAGTCCATACCCAAAATAACATCAAAACTCGACATAGGCATAACTATAAAAGGAAAAGGAAGCCGGCGATCGGCAACCTCTATGTCATAGCCCCGACACCCCTGTTTCAAAATCAATTCACCCCCAACAGGTGATACAACACATATAGGAGATGCTAACTGTGCCAACTCCAGCCCCAAAATAGATGCAAATGTAGCAGATATAAAGGAATGGATGCACCCGTATCAATCAACACATTGGCAACCGAGTTACAAAACAAGAAGGTACCTCTCACAACAGATGGAGCAGGTACAAAATCCTACGCGGTAATAGCATACACGTGCCCAGAAGGTCTCTAATCCACCTGCTCACCCCTAGGAGTAAAAGACTGTTGCACAGACTGGGACGACGAAGCTCCCTGATTGGCCCTCGAGGCCTGAACTGACTGTGCTGGCTGAAAACTCTGCGTCTGCCTCGAACCAAACTCACCCGATGTGGCACTCAACTGCGGGCAAAACCTCTTCAGGTGCCCCGCCTGACCACACTGATAACAAGACAGTGGCTGACCTCTGCCCTGACTCTGGCTCTGAGGTCGAGCCGAAGATGAAGCAGCTCTCTGACCTCCTCCCCTCTGCGGGCAAGCTGGAGACTTGTGACCCAGCTGGCCACATTTGTAACAAGTAATGTCTCCCTGGCTACCTCTCCCCGAGCTTGCACTCGGCACTGGAAAGGTAGATCTAGCAAAAGCTCCTTGAGACTGCTGAGGGTTAGCACCCCTCTATTTCCTGCCATCACCCTGGCCATCCTGACTCCTCTTGGAGCCCCTCAACCTCTCATCCTCCTCGCGTCATAATCTCCATATGGGCCGCAGCATCTACAAGGCGCCCATACTCCTGAGTCATAGACCCCCCAACTCTCATCTTGAGCCCGTGCTTTAATTTCTTCTCAAATTCCAAACAACGGCGTTCCTCAAATGCCACAAGCTCAGGTGCAAACCTGGATAAACTAGTAAATGCGGCCTCAAACTCGGCCACTGAAGAACTCAGCTGCAAAAGCTAGCAGAACTGATCTCTCAACTTCTCCCTAACAGCGGGAGATAGAAACTTTTCCTGGAAAGCATCTACAAAGGCCACCCAAGTGCCACCAATACGACCCCTCATGAACTTCCACCACTGATCCGCATCCCCCTTTAGCTGGAAAGACGCCAAGGTCACCTTCAAAGCCCCGTCTTCGATGCCAAGCATCTCAAACGTCTTTGTCATCTGCTCCAGCCACTCATTAGCCTTTAGTGGCTCTTTTGGATCCCCCAAAAACTCATCCGGATTTGATTGGAAGAACTCCCTCTTCAGAAAAGAAGGCCCTGCATCAATAACCTGGGCCTGGACTTGATTCTCAGCTCTAAGAATGTCTATGGATGCCCTCAAAGCTCCTGCCATCTCGCAGGCTAAGGCGCCCATGGCCTGCTATCCTACTAGCTCGGCCACATTGGCCTGGCCAACACCCTCCTGCTGTGCCGGAATGTCATTCGGTATGGGCATCTCCTGCCTCCTAGGCCTACCTCGCCTACTACTACGTCCTCGTCCTGACATCCTAATAAAGGTAACGAAGAACATTAGCACATTTACAAATGTGCCGAAGCTATAACACTCTCGTCCTAATGCATGGACAACAGTAATTCATTCCACGTAAGCACATAATCACATAAGCATTTACGAATTTCATTTCCGGATAATGATAGTCCCTTGGCGTTGTTAGAGTTCTGGTTAGAAACAGCATTGGTCAAGTGCTTTTCCAACAAGACTCCCAAAAACCCAAGGATCCAATCAACATCCTAGAAACTACATTCTATACCCATATAACCACATAAGCATGTTATCAAATAGACACATAACATTACACCTAAGTCTCTAACAAGCGAGACGAACCCAATGTGGTACTAACCACTTCCTGCGTACCCAAAGTATTCGAACCCGGTACGCTCTGACACCAAGTTGTAGCGCTCTCAAAATAATACATAAAAACCCCACATGCTTGACATGCATTGATATAAGAGAAATAAACATCTTTTCATTCATCAGAGTATTCCTTACAAATGTATTACATGTTGACAACAAAAGTAAATGTCTAACGGCTTACAACTTTCCAAGTCAACACTTGGTTACACAAAAGAGAGTACTAACTCACATCATATTAAGCCCTTGGCCTGAATTTACATGTAATACAACAAAAATAACAAAACAACAAAAAAAGAGTCTTTCATTCCCAAAACCTTCCAAGCTATGTTCTTGGAGGTGGCATATCACCTGGACCTGAAAATGATGTCCCATATAAGGTGAGCCATAGCCCAGTACAGATATACTAAACCAATTATAAGCAATGACTAAAATAATAGCATTAGATAGATGGTCAACACTTATAACAAATTTATATCACATTACAGTTCCATGACAATCATGTCCATGTTACATTTCACTTTCATTTACTTATCAACTCATTTCATAAACGTGGCTCAGAACCTGGCCTGATAAGTTAAATGAGATTATATCTCATATTAATAATACACCCATTTCAATTGGGATAACAATTTATGTTAAACACTTCTTACTTCACAATAGATATACATAATTTCTGTATCAATGCCAAACAAAACACTTCCATACTTCATATATGATATACAGATTTGCTATATCAATATACTTCAATAGATGCACATAATTGCTATATCATTGGAGTACATTCCCTATCTCCTCCCAAACAAAGTTCGGTTTAGGAGTCCATCCCCTATCTTCCCCTAAACCGTGGAGTGCATCCCCTATCTCCTCCCACACAACACAATGTATATAAATACATATCATATACAAGATTAATTAATACATAAATTTGATGTATTATTCCAACCGCCATATTCGATGGCACATTTAATTGATTAGTTTTAGTTCGCCTAATCATCATGTATTGTCTACAACAATCAAAACTATCCTCCACCGATAACCCAAAGCAGTTATTTCTAAACAGAAAATAAATACATCAAATGGATATAACATCAACATTTTCATAGGTGAGTGATAAATTAATCCAACTACACCATTTAACCCCATAATTCCTCAATTTCATGGATTTCAACTCAATTCCATATTTCTCCAAATTAATTATACAAATTAATTATTCAATACAATTAGGGCATTTTCCCCTTTTTTCCAACAATAACCCTAAGGCTCATTTTTCATCCATAATCCATAAATAACCTCCATTTCAAGTCTATAACATAAATATGACTCAAACATGGAAAACCCCTCTTTTAGATATTACACAGCAAACCCTAACATTCTCAATATTACCCAACAACCCTAACATATCAAAATGCCAAAATTTAAAGACAAAGCATACAAGATGGAGTAGGGTATCCCTACCTCGAAATTAGAAGCCCAAAGGAGAAGATGACCAAAATCCAAAGTGCTCCAAATCAAAGATTTTTCAGATTAAAACGAAGCCCAAGCCACCCTCTATCTTTCTTACAAAGGACTAAGGGTAGGAACACACTAATAGGAGATGAAACCCTAGAGAGAAGGTGTGTAGAGAGAAAGGGAGCTCGGATCTAGGGTTTGCAAAACAAAAGAGATGAAAAAAGTGAAGTGTTTCTCGCTGCTGTCTACTGATATAACACAGGCTCACTCGAGCGAAGGATTGGTCGCTCGAGAGACTAGACACAAAGAATACTTTTTCGAGCAAAGAAAGTCTCGCTCAAGCCAACAATTCGAAGCTTCAGGTCTGCAGCCCAGAAGCACGCTCGAGCAACAGAATGCTCGCTCGCTCGAGCCAAGAAATGCAGCTCTTAGGTCCAGAACTAGACGCAGACGCAAGCTTGAACGAAGGACTTCTCGCTCGAGCCACCAAATACAAAACTCAACTCTCGCTCGAGCAAACAAACCCTAGCTCGAGCGAAGGATCCAAAGCAAAGAGCTCGCTCGAGCGATAAAGTTCTCGCTCGAGCGAAGACACCAAAATTTGGGCAGCAACCATTTGTTTCAAAACTCACCAAACCTGTTACAAACCTGCCCAACATATCCTATAACTCAAAAACAAGGTATTGAAGGACGAAAACAAGATGTAACAACAGCCAATACCACGGAACATAAGTTCGGAACACTGTACATAAAGGGGTAAAACTCGGGATCGCTATATAAACTCTAAAATGAGCAAATGACACACTTTATAACAAATAGAGCAGCGAAGACCGTTTGAACACAAGAAATATAGCTCAAGCGGTGTGACTAAAGGCGATGCTTGCATATAGGCCAACCGCTCGAGCGCAATATCTACCGCTCGAGCGTTAAAACATGTTTCCCAAAAGTTCAGAATATAAGTTAAGATATTGAATGAACTACTTCACCGCTCAAGTGGTTCATCAACTTTGACATTTTGGTTGATCCCTGTACTCAGTCAGGGAATAGGAAAATAAGGACTGCTCAAGTCAAAAAATCAAATGTCAACACAAACTCTTGTATTCAGGCACAACATGGGTTGGATTCACATCTAAACTCTTATAACCTCACAGAACAAATAAAATGAAAGCAATTACAATTGAATAGTGTTTTTGTCCAACAGGATTGCTAATTACAAAAAACCTAACGCAATCCAACTAGAATAGTGGATGAATTATTCCTTGTAAGGAATAAGGGTCCTATTGAAGTAAGAATTCTAGGAAAATGAGCTCACATGTTCTTATATAAAGAAAGGCACCCCTATGGGTCAAAGGTAAGTTTTTTACTTATGAGTTGATTATGAATTTGATTATCTTTGAGTGATATTATTACTAACTTGATCGTCAGAGTATTCTTCCAACTGGTAGCAACCTTGTTAGGTATTCTGTTCATCTAGTACGCGTGCTTTTCGATTAAGTTCCCAAAATCTCGGAGTTATATTCACTTTAGTCGTGTAATCAGATTTTAATACACACACTATATTTATTATTATTAATTTTTATTATCTCACGTGTTAATATTGTATTAGTTTAATAGATCTTACCACTTATATTTTTATCTATAAAGTGTTAACACATGAGATTATAAATAAAATATAATACAAGAAAAAAAATATTATAATAAATAGGATACAGTGTTAACATATGGAGTTATAAATAAAATATAATAAAAAATAAAAAAGAATATTTGAATGAAATAGAATTTTAGAATAGAGAGTCTGATGGAGTGTGTACATAAAAAATAGGCTAACTAAAATACAAAAGTGAATTTTGGATTATAATTTGACTCAAATTTTGTTGAGATTGATATTGATACTCTAAAGAGTGAAAATAAAAAAAGGTAAAATGCATATAGCTTTGCATAGTCTGTTAGAGGCTACAAATTGTAATCTCAATAGGCAAAATACCTCAAATATGAAAAATTGTCGGGTGCTCTTGGAATGCCATGCTTGTCGGTTTTTATTGTTCACTGCCAAGGACGGAACTACTCATGGACTAAGGGTGGTTGTGGCCCCCCGCCCTTTGCAATACTCCTTATAGATATAGTGCAATTTTATAACAAGTTAAACTATTTTTGATATATGGCCATCTCTTATTTCATGCCTTTTTTAGACACCTCATTTTTGAGAGCCTTTACCACTGAGACGTCATCGCTTGCACATCCAATGATGAGTCTATGTGCTTGTAAAGTGCTCGAAGTTCTTGGCGGAATGCCACAGCTTTGAGCCTTTCAAACCTTGCACCCCTGTTGCCCTGTTTTGGACCAAACCCAAAGATCTTCAAGCCCACAACCTTTGGTGGCCTGTCGGCCACCTATTTGGGCTGCTGGCCATTGCTCTTGGCTGCCGGCCACCAGTGATGGCTGGCCATGCCAGCTGTTTGCACAGATGCTTGCATCTCCTCCCACGTGTTTGGCTGGATGTTTATGAGCAAAATTCATGTTTTCTATATATAGATGACCTCCCTCTCATATTTGGAGGTTAGAAAAATTTTGGAGCAAAATTGTTTCTCTCTCTCTACAATTCTCTCTCTCTTGCAAATTTCTTAACCCTTGCTTACATATTCTTCACCTTTGCGTATACACTCTTAACCAAACCTCTCCATCTTTGAGCTGAGGTATCTTTGAGCCTTGTTTGAGCTCTTGAGGGTGTGTTTGCCTTGGTTTATTGTTTGGAATTGATTTCATCTTCAAGAGGTATAAAGCTTTGCCTCTTTACTTGTTGTATCTACTATTTTTCTTGCTATTTTCCAACTTTTTTTGGGCTGTAAAAATGCTATCTTTTTGGGCTGAAACTTGGGTTTTAAGGCCAATAAAGGTTGAGGGGTGGCTCACCATTCTTTACACCTTGCTCTCAAGGCCTTTTTCCCTTGTGTTTCCCACGTTTGCACTACCTTTTTTTTGAGTTTTTAAACACTGATTTTCAGAGCTATTTTAGTGACTAAAATCATGATTTGAAGTCCAAAATTGGAGGGGTTAGCCTCCTCTCCTTGTGTTTTGCTTACTAGTCTAGCATGCTTCATAGTTTAGCATATTATTCTAGCTATTTTTGTCTTAATTCCAGCATGTTTTAGGACTAGTTTTAGACTGCTTTAGGACTGTCTTTAAGTGTTTGTTGCATTTGAGTTTTATTTTGCATGCTTATAGTGTAATTGTCCTCTTGAGTTTGGTGTTTTAGGTTTTAGACATCATCTTATTTGAGTTGATTGCATTTATTTATGGCTTTCCATACTTGTGATCACTCTTAATCATCTCTACAACCTCCCTCCTTTCTTGGCTTTTGTTTTGCTTTGAAAGTGGTTTCAAACAACTTGTTTGTTTAAGCATGAGATTGAGATGTCATGCTTAATGGTTTAATCCCTTTAGGAGTTCATTACCAACGATATGATGTCTCTTTCATGCCTAAAGCAACTCTTGGTTTGAGCCCTCTTTCCATTAGAGGACTTAACTTCATCTTTTGGACTCAATTGACTAAAGAATTGATGGTAATCTAAAATGGAGTAATAAAATTAAGGCTAAAAAAAGGTGCATGATAATAACTTGTTTGGGTTCAATAGGACATTAATTGAACCCTTGAGTCTTGAGTTGTTTCATACTCATTAGTGATGAAAACGGTTCAAGATTCATTGTCAACTACTTCCCTTGATCTTTCATGATAGGGAGGTGGTTTTGAGAGTCTTGTTTTATTGCATTTATTGAACCTGCACACTTTGGTTGATAGGCCATTAGACAATAAAATTGCATAGATTGATGGTTTGTGAACCAGCGTACTATTTTTTTGAGCTGTTCATGATAAGGAGGGGTAAATTATGCAAACAAACCCTTGAGAATATACTGTCTCTACTCTATTTGCTCTATGTTGTAACAGGGAAGTTCTGTCATTAGTGGCCAGCAGACCATCATTAGTGGACGGCAGGCCCTCTGCCAGCTACCAGTGCAAAATCAAGCAGTGTTCTTCTGAGGTAGAATAGAGTTGGTCTGGAGTTGGAAATCAGTGCATGTGTTCTACTGTGTAACAGAGGCATTCAGCAGCAGAAATAGTGACTTTTTCGAGTAGAAATCGTATCATGCATGAGCCTTCCATCGAGCCTCGGGAGCCGTGTTATAAATATATTAGTATTGTTACCATAGTAGCTTTGTAATTAAATTAGTTAGTATAGCTAATTCGTTATGTGTTGTAATTATTTTAATTAGCTAGAATAGTTAATTAATTCGGTTTGTAATAATTAGTTAACTAATTTAGCTAATTTAATTTGTTTTGTATTAATTAGCTTGGCTTTAATTAGTGTGACGACCCCACCGCGTATAAAGATTATAACTTAATTAATTAAGGAGATTTGAAATTTAATTGTCAATTATTCTAATTTAATCTGGGATTTAAGAAAAATTATGAAGGCTGATTCGTATATGATTCTATTGAGGATTTATTTTGAAATTAGAAATTGAAAGCCTAAATGGCTCAAGATAGTACACATGGTGAATTGAATTATTTAATTTATTGATAGAGATTTTGGGTTCGATCTAAAATTGAAGGCCTTAATGATTTAAGAAACCAAAATTGAGGATGGAAATAAATTTAATTTAATATTTGAAGCCTTTTGGAAGTCTGACTAAAAATTTGATTCGGATTGGTAAAATTAAATATAATTAATTGGGCTTTAATGGAAGTCAAATAAGACTAATTAAATTATGTGGAATTTGTGATTTGTTATGATTAATTATTTACGTATTAACCAAGATTTATTAAGACTAAGTGTTGCTTAATTAAAATTAATCCTAAGCATAAATTGCCTTATGAAACAAACTAGAATTGTGGGTGTGGGTGCACTGAGAAATTTAGGTGGGTGTACTGAGAAATTTGGTCATGATTTGTAAGTGTACGTGTACGTGTAAGGAGGAAGGCAACAAATGATATATATAATGTATTAATATATGAGTTCTAAAATGGAAAACTGAGAGTTAGAGAAAAGGAGAGAGAAACCGTGAGAGAGGGTGAGAGAGAGATATGAGGCCCATTCAATTTCTTTGCCGGGAGGAATTTGATGGGAAGCTTAGAATTAAAGATAAAGGAAGATCTTGAAGACTAATAGGTAAGAAATTCTAACCCAATTTTTATTTATAGACAATCTCTTCTACACCTAAATTCATGAGGTAATTGAGTTTAAATACATATGATATGATGGAATCAAGGAAAAGAATGAAGAAAATTAAGTTCAAGAATTAAGGAATTTATTTAGAAGCTCACCTTTTGAGCATGATTTTAGTCACCCTTGATGAATTTGAGATCTAATTTTACATGCATCATTATTTTCCAAAGCTTTGATACTTCAACTTCATATAATTAGAAAGAAATTACCAACAAAATTAAGGTAAGTTCATATTTATGGGATTAATTATTTTGAGTTTGATTTTTATAATCTTGTATGAAATTAAATTCCATTGTTACATGCATGAGGAAATTCTATGAGTATTTGAGTCCATATTTACATGCA
Organism: Camellia lanceoleosa; assembly: GCA_025200525.1. Taxonomy (NCBI): domain Eukaryota; kingdom Viridiplantae; phylum Streptophyta; class Magnoliopsida; order Ericales; family Theaceae; genus Camellia; species Camellia lanceoleosa. Next base: position 61,263,636 of record CM045761.1, read on the forward strand.
TTTTGGATTTTGAAGAAATTGAACCATTCAAATTCATATTTTGAAGAGAAAAGGAAATGTTTTATGAAAATCAAGATTATAGAAATTTGGAATTAATCCTAAAGTTAGATAAAGTTTTGGTTTATAATTAGATCTTTTCTTTAATCCATGCACGTAATGTAATTTAAGATTTTATTTAAATTAAACATATTTTGAAACAATCTATGATTATGAATTTAAGTTGAGGCTACAATTAAGTCAAGTTTAAGATTATGAAAATTAGTAATTTTGATGTCAGTTTCATACATGTGAACGATTTTATAAGAAGTTTATGACTTTAATTTCATGTTTTGAAGGAAAATAGAAGGAGCTTGAAGTTAATTTTATGTAACTAAAAAGAAAATGAGAAATTGGAGCCATGTTCAATTTATGGAGATTAAATTAGAGATTAATCACTTTGGTGTTTGGAATTTCGCTTGATATGGAGAAAGTGAGTTAAAACTAAATTTGGACAATTGGAGCATGATTTTGCAAAAGGAGTTTTGGGCCAAATAGGGCAGATTTTCTAATTGTACTATTTTTCCGTTTTCTAATTTATGGGCCTTCATTTACATGATTTTCACGTATCATACACATCCATATGCATATTATAAGCATGAAAGAAATTAAAGAAGGAATAGAAACAACCGAACGAACAAGTAACGGATAAATTGAAGAAGATTAAGAATCGACTAATTGACTCGAATGTATATGGAGAAATTATGCTATGAATATTTGTATTTGTAGGTCAAGACTCGAAGACCGAACAACGGGTATTGGAAGGCCACTGTGAGTAACATTTCTGTAAAGATATGTTGATATAAATTATGTTTTAATTGTTATCGATAAGTTATGGTTTCTTGAAATGCTATCTTGATTATGTGAACGAATGTCCTATTTATGAATCTATTATAGCATCCACAGATAGTCCCAAGTCATGGGGGACGGCATGTAAATGCGGGTTCATGACATATATGTGATTACGAGATCTCGTTAGCCACTTCATTGTGGTGATATATGTTTAATCGGTATCCGAAACCGATTACTCTAGTCGGAAGACGATATGTGATATGTTCTGTGAGATATACCATTACGTTATGTTCTGATATGAGACTGATATGATTGATTGTGACATGATTTGTTTTATGGATATTATATTTGGAATTCGTTCACTAACCCCTTTACGTTAATGTTATTCACTGGGCTTTAGCTCACTGTTTTTATATATATGTATATGTGAGCATTTTGGATGGCAAGCCTAGAAGGGTATAGCTGAGTCATCGTTTTAAAGCCTACCGAGTTGTTTTGTGTGCCTCTAAGTTGGGGCTAGGCCTGGAAGGCCGTTGTCAAGCTTTTGATCGTGAAGTAAACTTTCGTTATGTACATACGTTATGTATTAATATTAAGTTACAAGTTATGTACTGAATATAGGTAAACTAACGTTTTTGCATGATAAATGTTTGTTTATATAGATGCACAGCTCATTGGACTATTGGTGTATTTTTGAATATTGCTTTCGCTAGCCCCGATTATTTTTGATTGTACAGGAAAGCCTTTGGTAATCTCGGATTACTAGCTGGTTACGACACTAAACCTATAGGGGGGTTGTGACAATTAGTTTAGCTAGTTAGTTCATTCGGACCCTCCTGTGTGAGGGCACAATATTGTAATAATTTGTATGTCTTCCAACCCCACGTCTTTTTTCCTTTTTATTTAACTACTTACGATGGTTAGATTAAAGCATTATGTTTTGTTTAGCATTCTCCATGTTTGCATCCACTTTTATTGCATGCACCGAGGCTCAGTTCATCATTCTAACTTGCATTGTTAGTTTAATACTTATTTGAATATGTGTTAGACTGCATGCTATTTAATTGATTCATATGCCATATTAGTAGCCGAGCCTATTAGTTGCATATCGCATGCATTGTATTAGTCATGTTGCATAGTTAGGATCATGCATTATTCTAACTCTTTTGTTTATTTTGAATTGGAATACTAGGTGAGCCTTTACTCACTTTAGCATATTGTATGGGTGTGATTGTTGCCATGTCTAGCATGCTTACCATGAAGCTAATTGTTAAATGATAAACTATTTGAGTGCCTATGGATGAAGGCTATTTGCTTGAATTGAAATAATTTGAGTAATGTTTATATGCAATTACTTTTTCAAGTGGTACATATTCGTAACAATTTTTCAAAACAAACACGAATCAAGTGTTCCAATTCTTGCAAACTCAGTCTATACTTGTGTGTGCACGCATCACATAGTAAGGATAGCCTAATAACTGGAACAAGAGCATATAATGTACATAAGATTCATACCATAATTAGTAGAGGCCGATCTTTGATCGGTCGAAAGGGAGTGCTCAATTCATGACCTTTTCCTCTCGTACCTAAGTTCCCGAGCCGAGACAATCTTGGTGATGACGGACACGTGGCCTTTGGCACGAGTTATGGGTTTCCTAAATTTTTCCAAAAATATTTAGGTAACGACTTTGTATTTGGCAAAGCAGTCCATTTTTAATAATTTGATTCAAAATCGATTTTCCAAAAGATTTGCCAGATTAGGACTTTTTGGTGTTTATCTATTTCACATTGCACTTGTGAGATCAAATTCAGAAAGGGGGCACGAAAAGGTTGAGCTACACCTTTCTATTTATATTTCCATTCCTCTCTTTGTTTTTCTCTTTAGGTTATGATTAGATCTGGAATTTAAGTACAAATTTGTGAAAATAATAGACACAATGTGATAAATGTGAATAAAATATAAGTTAAATTTGAACTCCATTGCTCTCACATTTTTATCTTATTATTTCTCAAATTTATGATCTAAACACAACCATGATCCTCTTCCACCATTTTTTATTGTACACATGTGAAGGGATATGAGCTTAATCAATATTGTAATAAATATTTTTTAATTAAGTTATTTAAATGGTAGAAATTTTTTTTAAAAAAAATATGTCTCAATCGAACATTCCGTCATGTGGAAACCATCTTAATACCTTCCTACTGGCCCCCCCAACGATGGAATCCTGATTTCGTCCCTATTCACTACAATTGGATTCTCAAGTGTAAGAAAATGTCATCGTCAAGCATAGTAATTCTCGAAAGTCCCAAGGTCATTTCCACAGGGATTTATTGCACAAGTATAAAGAGTTTAGGAAATTTTGGTTTGATGTGGAGTTTGAGTTGGTCACAGAAGATTTAATGTGGTTGTTTATAAATTTTTTAATGAGCCTATGGTTTGGAGATTCACTCACAAGAAGTTAAATGGTGTTTGCCAACAATTCTAATTTTATAACTCAATTGAGATTCATAAAAAAATTGAATCTAATTGGAAAGTTTAATAATTTTTAGTTCATGAAAAATGATTTCCAAAATATGATTTCATAAAAACTTGATTGGTTTAACATGTCAAAACTAGTAATTTAGTTCGCAAGAAATTCTAAGCATTCACCGTACTCAGAATTAATGATAAATCAAAGATTATACGGAATAAAATATTTTTTCAAATAATATAATCAATAAAATAAAATAAAATCTTACATTCAAATCATAAAAAATAATTAACAAATGTCAAGCACTCGTCGTGACTTCACTCATCACCTTGGCAAAATATTTTAGCTACTCATAATTAAAGGGGAAAAAAATATGAATGAACTAAACGGTGCCTCAGCTCTCTGCCTTCTACCCGAGCTTCCCTCTCAGGTCCCTGAATGCTGCTCCCTTTTATAGGCGAAAAGATGCTGCAAAACAAAAGAATAAAATATTAATTAAAAGAATGAAAATTGATGAAAGTGGTGTGGGTGTAAAGAAAATTGCTTGAGGGCTACAATACTTCGGCTTGAATGGCCCAAAAACGTGGGCTCACATGCCTATCTCGCCTATCTCACCCTCTGTTTTCATTTTTCTTCTTCTCATACCCAAACTATCTCACTCTCTATCCTTATTTTTGTTCTCATACCCAAACTCTCTAACTCTCTCTCTATTGCTATGTTTGTCATCGTTCTTCCGAATCATTCGAGTCTATCTCTTTCGAAACGACACCGAAAAGAAGTTGTTCTATCACCTCCTCCCTTCTTCCAATCTTAGGTAAACTCTGCAAACTTAAAACTAGGGTTTGATGATTGAGGATTTTGTATTTTGCTCCACACTTGCAGCTTGTGAAGTAAGCTATTGTCTGTTTGTTGTTGTTTTTTTTTTTTTTTATTTATTTGAGATGCATTTGTGAGAGGAATAATGGATATGCCAAATTGTGTGACTTCATGTCTATTAAAAAAAAAATTATTTGGTTGTTCTAGAATCAGACCCTCAGTTAAACATCTTCCATTATATTGATGTATTCCAAGTGTTTGATGAAAATCCCCAACTGATTTTGTTCCCAACTGATTTTCTTCATTACAGAAATTCCCTTCCTATTTTGATGAAAGTCCCTAACTGATTTTGTTCCAATCATTCTGTAAAAAAAAAAAATTTGTGGTTATTCTGTAGTGAGACTCTGTGTAAACCTTTTCCATTAGATTAAAACTGGAAGGGAATTTCTGAATGTTTAACAAGAAAAATCAATTTGTGAATATTTAATAAGGAATTGAAAAATCAATTTCTGAATGTGTAACAAGGAAAAATAAGGAAACATCTATTTTATTTGTAAATGTTTAACAAGGAAAATCAAGAAGCCATAATTATATTTAACATAGGTTTTATTTGTGAATGTTTAACAAGGAAAAATCAAGAAGTAACTGATTCGGTATCTATTTTATTTGTTAATGTTTAACAAGGAAAATGAAGAAGCTAGAATTATGTATAACATAGGTTTGATATGTGAATGTTTAACGAGGAAAAATCAAAAAGCAATCAAGAAACATCTATTTTATTTGTGAATGTTTAACAAGGAAAAATCAAGAAGCTAGAATTATGTTTAACATGGGTTTTATTTGTAATACAATGTTTAATTTGGAAAAATGAAGAAGCCAGAATTTTGTTTAACATATGTTTTATTTGTGAATGTTTAACAAGAAAAAAATCAAGAAGCCATCTTTCACAAAGTGTACATAGAAAATTTATGTTTGATGAAAGTCCACATAGAAATTGTTAATGGTGTAACTATGGATGTAAGTTGGGTGTTTGTTGGTGTGTTTTAGGTTGTGAGTTTTTACTGAAAATGGAACACTTAATTTGAATGTATAAGACACTTAACAATTTTGAATGTATATGTTAAGTGTCTTGTTAAGTGATTTAGGTTGTGAGTTTTCCTGAAAATGTACTTTGTAAAAACTCACTGCCATAAAATCTTAATTTTGAATTTTGAATATATAAGACACTTGTCGGTGAATATCATAGAGCATTGAAAACATAAAATATGGAAACATGGTTTGAAATTAATATTCAAATATTTTGAATTTTGTTTATGCAGATTAAAAATGACTTCTTCTTCTACTAACAACAGCAACATTAGATTAAGAACAAGAATGTGTGATTGTAGGAAAATTGTTGCAATGTATATTGTACGAACCATTGAGAATGGAAATCAAGGGCGTCCATTTTTTGTTTGCCCATCCAAATATGTAAGTTTGTGCTATGAAATTAAACTTGTAGTATTTCGAAAATTATTTGTGTAAAGTAAATAATTGATTGTCATGCATTGTAGAGTAAGGGTAACAAAGAACACTGCAATTACTTCGAGTTTGCGGACAATGATGATGGGGACATTACCTCGACAATCCATTCCAATAGTGGACCTCGTAAAGCTATCCGAACAGAAGAATTGAATGATGTCAGGGCAAGGCTTTCTGAGATGGAAAATGAAATACATGACCATGGTAGAAGGCTTCAAAGGATGGACAACAAATTCAAGGCTATGATTTATGTGATTGTAGTTTGTATCGTTTTGTACTTTATTAAGTAAGAATTGAAATGCTTGACTGTTAGTTTTTGGGAAATTTGATGAATGTAATTATGGATGTAATGAACATGTTGAATGTTAGTGTTTGAATGAATGTGATGTTGTAATTTTATTATGGATGTAATGTACTGTTTGAATTAACTAAACAGGGTTGGGGTAATTTTATTATGGATGTAATTTTATTATGGATCTATTTTGTTGTAATTTTATTATGGATGTAATTTTAGTATGGAGAATTACTAAAACAGGTAGAAGTAAACACTATTTCTCTTGTATGGTCCTCTTCCATTGGTCATTGCAACATCAACAAAACTACCTTCAACCCCATGAAATATTTATCCCCCATAATCGAATGAGGAGGCATGATGTACGTAATTTTCAGGGGCCATAGAGAAGGTTCCAGCAGCAAATGGAAATAGGAAAGGATCATGAGATGGACCTGAAGCATCAGTTTGAAAATGTGGCAGATTGAAAGAGAAATAGATTGAAGTGAACAGTCATAGCAACAGTCATATAACAGTTTGAAACAGTTTGAAAATATGACCCTAAAAATCACAGCAACAAAAAATATGACCATCAATCTACCCCATTCAACATCATTCATAGTTAACTATCAATCTGCCCCATTCAATATCATTCATAGTTAACCATCAATCTGCCCCATTTAATTTTATAGTTAAACATCATTCAACATCATTCATAGTATTCTACAAACAAACTCATCTTAGGAGCATTCCACAAAAAAAGAAAAGAAAAGTAAAAGTACCAAAAATAAATAAATTACAAAGTACTAATACAAAACTAAAAAAAAAATGGAACATTTGGATCTGCATCTACATTGAAGTGAACAAAATTTGAAGCGATTTTCAAACTTTGACTACTGATGTTGTTCACTATTCCTGATTAAGTATGAGATGTGCCTCCAATTTTGTCCACCGTTTGCATTTGACTAAACTGTGCCTATTCAATAAACAAGTACACTTTACAAATATTGTCTATTCAACAAATAGAATGATGGATTAACAAGTACATTTTACAAATTGTGCCTATTCTTTGAATAGCCACACAAATGTTTCAATGTTCTCGTTAGATAACAACTCATAAAATTGACTGGCCATGGTGATTAACTCCTACAAATGGAGGAAATGACATATCATATTTGTTTGTGAGATAAATTGTGTCAAATGAAACCACATCCCCAAATGCTTTATAAGCTGCCCTACTCCTTGCATCTGCCCAAAACAAGTTTCCCATGTGACCATCTTCATCGAGGTCAATTGCAGAATAAAAGTTCGAATTTTGTTGTTGCATCCTATGAAAATAAAGTGCAACTAATTCAACATCTCCTACTCCAAGCCTCAATCTTCTCATGCTCTGAATATGATTCCTTGCATCTCATTCATCAAATGTTAATGCCTCATACCCTCCTGCTTCAATAACTATAAAATAAAAATTCCTAGCCATCCCTATCCCTGCTTCATCGTTTATTTCTAATCTTCTCTTCACAGGGGTAAGAATTCTCTTATTCATTGCAAAATGTCATGAGTCACTAGGAATCAAATCACGCGTATGTTCAAGCACAACTGTGGTCAACTTAAATCTTCCATCCTTTTGTAGAGTTACTTTAACCTTTGTTTTACATTCAATGAATGATGACAAAGATGGTTCAAGAAGGTGTACTTCTGATCGTTTTGTTCTCTTGCATGCCCGAGTACATTCAATTCCAAAGTATTTTCCTTCCCCATCTTGTCCAATAATTTGTGTTCTATAAGCTACAACAAATCCGAGGTGCTTCGCATATTTTGTATAAAATGAATATACTTCTTGCTTTGTACTAAAACACATGCCCTTCTTAGGTTTTTCAACTTCACCAATCTCATTTAATGACGGATTGTTCTCCGCTTCTTCAACTTCCTCAGTCCTATTCAATGAAGGATTGTTTGAATCAATGTCCATTGAAGCGTGTAGTTCATGTAGCTTCAAACCAAATAGAAAATAAAGTGTAAGCGCATATAAGTGCATTTCAATTTTTCTAAGGTTCTCCAACTTAACCAGTAATCACATAGATTTTCATATTAGATAGGGATATTTCATTTCAAGGTTAATTAATACCATTTGTTTTAATGTCCATGAAAGTTCTATGTCTTTTCAAACAACATTGAAATGGTTTACAATGATTTTCAAGTTCTTAGATGGTAAATAATTTTTCCAAAAACGAATTTAACATACACATGAATTTCAACACTGAAGCAAATTAAGTGTTCCATTTTCAAACAGTAATGTACAGCAATGGATGAGAACACTGAGATTAATTCAACACATTGATCTCAGTAATGAGTTAATTCTTACACTAAGATGATCTCAGTAATGAGTTAATTCTTACACTGAGATTAGTTAACTAATGAGAACACTGCAAAAACACTTAAATTCAAACACTGAGATTATTTGAATTAACTAATGTACAGTAATGAGATTAGTTAATTCAAACACTGAGATTAGTGTTTGAATTCGAATAGTAATTCAAACATTACTCTAAATGTCAAAATTAGTTAATTCAAACATAATTTAAGTGTTCTTGCTATATCAAGAAAGATTAGCATCATGTCACTAAATTAGTATGACTAATCACAAAATTACTTAGTTTCTATAAAGATTAGTTTTAAAAAAAAAAAAAAAAACAGAGGGGGAATTTAAATACCATTTATTCTTGCTAAATAACTCAATTGGGATTGTGAACTCAATGACATTATATAGGTTGGTCACAATCTAACTTTGGTTAAATTTATTTACTTGTTTGTTTGAAAATAATTGGCATGCATTAGGAATCTTTGGGAATAATTTCATCAACTAAAACAATTGCCATGCATTAGGACTTTCATCAACCAAAACATAAAAAATCAGGATAATTTCTCTATGGGGACTTTTATCAAACAATTGGCATACATTACTACAATGGAAATGTTTAACAGAGGGCCTGCTTCCAGAACAACCAAAATTATTATTTTTTTCCTTAAAGACACATATCAAATAAATTGCCTCTTGCACCTCTCTCACAAATGCATCTCAGAAAAAAAAAAAAAAAAAAAACCAATAACTTACCTACATACACAAATAAAAAATGTTTATGACATTCGGCATGGAGAACACCAGGTTCGCGACGCTCGTCGGTGAACACCAGGTTCGTGGTCGTCTCTGTCGTCGTCGTGAAGTCTTGTAGTCTAGTTCGCAGCCTCTCTCTCTCTCTCTCCCTTCTCTTCTCTTTTGTTTCTGTTTTTTGTTTCATTAGTTTGCTTTTCAGAACACGTGAGCTCCACGTGCATCAAATTTTCAGAGGGAAACCACTTTCGAACCATTCGAGCCGTTGCATATTCAGGCCCTGTAGCAACTCTGGGGTGTGAATTAGTGCGGCCGAAAGGCATTCTGTGGCAGATCACTTTTTCCTTTGATTTTCATTTTCTTTCTTTTATAATCAAAGTTGATGATATGATGGTGCCAACCGCACCATTTTGCTTTCCCTTAATTTTTTAGTATTTAATAAATTAATATAAAATATATTATTTATAACAATTTATATATAAGCACACAAAATATATACAAACACATAAAATCATACACAATTATAAAATTATATAAATAAATAGACTAATACAGTGTATATTAAGAGGTTCAATATATAATATTTAGGTATCAATCACGTTACGTGTTCATACTCTTCACTAATCATTATACATTATACCATTTCATATTTCCCAATCACATAACATAAAATTATTAATTTCACATAACACCCTTGAAACACTATATGACCATATTCTATTACCATCTAATCTATCTATATATTATATAAGGAAAAAGGGATTTTTAACCCACAAGTCTTGTGAGAGTTCCAATATCCCAATCTTAATTTTCTAATTTTTTGATTTAAAAAAAAAATTTAACCTCAACATTTATTAATTTCTCTCAACTCATAAGTCTTTTTGACTTCTCTCATAATTACTGCAGCACCCTTTTTAAAACAAATAATTTGTATATTAAAAAAATATCTAAAACAAATATCAATGTCTATATCTATATTTATCTATTTATTTATATATTATATAAGGAAAAAAGAGTTTCTAATGAAAAGCCTCCTAAGAGTTCCAAACTTTTATTCTAACATTATTGATTTTTCAATTTATAAAATAGATTAAAAAAATCTATTGGCTGATTTACTTATTTATTTATTTTAGAAATAATAATTATCCATTAATTTATGGTTTTCAAATGGGAAGATTACAAAAATATTTCATAATCTCTCTCACCAATTTTTTTAAAAAAATATATTAAAATTTGCATTCATTTTCTCTTCTCTAAAAAATCAGATAATATTTTTATGAAAGTTGTGGATATCTATCTATATCTTATATCCTTTTCTCTCCTCCAAAAAATCAGATAATATTTTTCATGAAAGTTGTAAAAATCTATCTATATCTTATATAATATATATATATATATATATAACATAACCAAAAAAAAAACTAAAAATCAGATATACAAACAGATAAAATTAATAAATTTGATTTTTATTTATTCAGTTAAAATATTTCTTTTGCATCTCAATATCCAATTTTAAATTTTAAAAATTGTTAAAGTTTATTTAAACAAATCTAATTTGAAAATATGTCCCACCATTATATTTTAAATCAATAAAAACTTACATGTCTACCACATATCTAACTCACATCATAACTTATCTAAATAATAATAATACTTAAAAACAAATAGAAACCACAGATAAATTAATTTTTAAAAAAAAGAAGTAGAAACCCACAATTCCACCTTAAATAAAATGGAAAAAATAAAATAGAAACCACACAAAAATAAAAAAGATAAGAATTTTTAGATATGGATCTCAAAAAAATATGACAATATCTAAATTTGAATTATGATTTAGTAATATAATTATCTATTTTTCTGATGTATATCTATTAAAATTTTAAATCACTTAATGGGACAAATTAATCAATTTTTAAATCTTATTTAAAGAATAATTTGATTAGCCATCCTAACTCCTAAACTTTGCGAGCACTGGCAGATGAGTTAACGGATTGGGTTATGTGAGGTCTAAGTTGTTGGAGATAACATTCTCCCACTCCATAAATTTATTTATTTTTTTAATTTTATTTTTTTCCCTATGTGATTCTCTTTTTCTGCTGTTGGTTTCGATTTTGGTGAGATTTATGTGTTTGTTTGCATGTTTTATAGCGATCTCGATTTTTCCTTCCTTTGTATATTGTACTTCGGACTTGGTTCCGTGGTTGTGTTGTTGTCTCATCCTTATTTCCATCCCTTACTCTTTGTATTTGAGTCTTGGGTTGTGTTGGACAGGTTTGAAACAGGTTGGTTGTGCTTTGAAACCAAAAGTTGATGCCCAGAATTTGGCCTTCACGCTTGAGCGGGGCTTTTGACGCTCGAGCGGGCCCTTTGTTGTTGCTTCTCTGCTCGAGCGGACGTTTTGACGCTCGAGAGTGAATTTCCATCTCCCAGTATTTTTCTCTGCAGGTCTTCCTACGCTCGAGCGGGAGTTTTGACGCTCCAGCGTAACCCTTTGATTTTGTTGCTCCGCTCGAGCGGGAAGTTTAACGCTCCAGCGAGGACCGTCGCCTGCAAAACTTCTGTGAGTGTGCATCCGGCGCTCGAACGGGAGTTTTGATGTTCGAGCGTGAGTCTATGTCTGACGCTCGAGCGGGGGTTTCCACGCTCGAGCGGGGCAACTTTTATATCACTTCGGGATTTCACTTTTTGGATCACTTTTCAACATCCATTCTCTCTCTTACTTTTCGAATACCACCATTGGAGAGTACCTCACTCTAAAACTATACCTTCTCTCTAAGGATTGATCTAGCTTGAGTGATCTACTCCCTAAGTGTCTTTGCAAAGAGTGTAGAGCTTGGCTTGGGCTTCTATCAATTCGAAAATCTTGGGTTTTGGAGCATTTCGAGATTTCTTCATCATCTCTTTTGAGTTTCATCTCTTGAGGTAGGGATTCCTACTCTTCTTTATGGGCTTGAACATAGATATTGAGCTTTTTGTATAAATGGTTTGATTTTGGGAGTTAGGGTTTGAGATGTATAATGTTGAAAAGAGGGGTTTTGTTTATTTGACTCATACATAAGTATTTTGGGTCTGAGATAGAATTTATTAATGTTGTTGATAGCATTTGGACCTTTGGGTCAATATTGAGAAAAATGGGGAAAATGCCATGTTTGGGTATAGTTGGGTCATTAGTGAAATTAATAACATTTATTATGGAAATGTGAAATTAAGTTGGAAATAATGTAATCGGCTCATTATGAGATAGAATAGTGGAGTTGGAATTATTAATCACTCACCTTGGAAATTATTGATAATTTATCTGTTGGATGTAATTATTATCTATTTAGAAATAATTGCTTTGAACTATCGGTGGAGGATAGTCTTGATTGTTGTAGACAATGCATGATGATTAGATGAATTAAAACTAATCAATTGAATATGTCATCGAATATGACGGTTGGAATAATACATCAAATTTATATATTGATTGATTATGTATATGATATGTATTTATTTACATTGTATTGTGTGGGAGGAGATAGGGGATGTACTCCATGGTTTATGGGAAGATAAGGGATAAACTCCTAAACCGGATATTGTTTGGGAGGAGATAGGGGATGGACTTCATCGATACAGCAAGTATGTGTATCTATTGAAGTATTAATACAGCAAATCTGTGTATCATATATGAAGTACGGAAGTGTTTTTATTTGAGATTGATACAGCAATTATGTGTATCTATTGTGAAGTATGAAGTGTTTAATTTGAGTTATTATCTCAATTGAAATGGAAGTACTGTTGATATGAGATGTAATCTCATTTAAATTATTTAGCCAAGTTCTGAGCCATAGTTATGAATTGAGAAATTGAATAAGAAATGGAAAAAATGGAATGAAATATGGATACATTTGTCATGTAATTGAAATGGGTTATGAATTAATTTATGTAAGTTAAACATTTATCAAATGCTAATGTTTTAGTTATTGCTCATATTATGTTTAGCATATCTCTACTGTGCTTTGGCTCACCCTATATGGGACATGTTTTTAAGGTACAGGTGTTATGCAACCTCCAAGGACGTAGCTTGGGAGGCTTGAGGCTGTAAACATTTTTGTTGTTTTTGTTGTATTACATGTACATCAAGCCAATGGCTTATTTTGTGTAGAGTTAGTACTCTCCTTTTGTAACCAAGTGTTGATTTGGAAAATTGTAAGCCTATAGGGCATTTATTTTTGTTGTCAACATGTAATACCTTTTGTAAGAATATTCTGATGATTATAATATGACATCTCTTTTCTTTATCATGAATGTATGTTATTATAAGTTTATTTTGAGGGCGTTACATGTTTGCATGGTAGAGAAGAATTATTAGTGATTATGGTTATAATCGAAGTATCTATATCCATTTTATGCCAAGGATTTTGATCGAATTTTGTATTTTTTCAATGAAAACCATAAAATTGATGTAAAAAATATGGGTATCAATTTTTTTGTTTTATTTTTATTGTCATTTTATTTTATAGAAAATGTGAAAATTTATTGAGAATTTAAGATTTTACTATAATATTAGATTTTTGTATAATTAGGTAAATTTAAAACTTTTAAATATCACTGTGATCTTTATTTTTATCCTCTTTCTACTCCATTATATCATTACTACTATTTGTTAGTTTGTTAATTATAATTCAATTAATTGAAAATGAAAACTTAATATAACTTTTCATATATATTATAGTTAATTTGTTACAGCTATAGTTGTATGTAATAGTATAATATATAGAGATAATCACTAAATATAATTTTTATTTTTTTTATGTGATTAAATAGTCCATCTTAAATAGTATATAGAAGAGTTAGATAGTTTTTTTTATCTCTAAAAAACCCAATCTTTTTTTTTACTTTTTAATTTTTTAAATTGAAATATTAATTGTTTATGTCCATTAAACAAAACTAATAAATATATATCAAAAAATTACACAATTTTTTTTAATATGTGGGATATTTACAAATGAAAAATGTTTGACACCTCAATTTTTTTTTCATAATTTGACTTATAATGATGTAGTTATAAATGTCAATTTTTATACAAATATGAGAAGAAAATTAATTAAATTATACATTTCAACCAATCACATACTCAAACTTTGACTATTTCAAGATGTTATTTCACTATAATTTCAATTAAGAGAATTTTCAACCCTTAATTTTTTTTTATCAAATTATAATTTGATAAAAATTTCAAAAGATGAAACGTTGAAAATTATTTTTCCATCAAACTTGGTGAAATGAAAAAAAAAAAATTGGGATAAGAATGAAAGTTCTTTTAAAATTTGGTAAAAATTTAATGAAAAAGTTATAATAATTCATATTAAACAAAAAATTTTATTCAATATTAAAATCAAATTAGATAAAAAAGAAAAGAAAAGAAGATGATGAAAGTTTGAAAATATTTTGAAATGTTATTATTCTTAAAGACTAGAAATCCGCATGTGTATTATATTCATATTGTATTTTTAGTTATGAAATTGAAATTAAAAAAAATGTAACTTAAATTATTAGATTAATAATAGACACATCATATTAATTATTGTTAAATATCATTTCACTTTACATTTAATAATAAAATTGTATATTTGTCTTAATTATAACTTTTAAATTTGTGTATTTTCATAACTAGAGGAGGTATGTTATAACTCATTGAATTTCATTTAATTAGGTTTAACTTTTTTTAATACAAATTATCAAAATTGCACTAAATAGATTTATATATATATTTTAATTTTTTAGATTAATAATTTAAAAAGTTATAAATATAAAAGTTAACTTATAAATTTTATGTATATCACATGACAAAATATTAAATTACTTTATGATAATTATAATTATTTTTTAAAAATTTATAAAATTCTGCACATAGCACGGATTAGCACTAGTAATTACTTCTCAAATACCCAACCCAATTTACCTCCTCCTTTGAAGTTACCCTAATAAATATATTTGATTGTTAACTGCAGCTAAATCGGAGAGACTATTTTTTTGGGGGAACAGGCTTCTGTCGTTGGATGGTGCTGTTGGGCTACGGGTCTCATTTTTATGATTCGAATTATTTAATATGTAAAATTTGTTAAGTATTTTATCTTTGTAAAAAATTACATTAATTGAATATCGATAGCCCTTTGATTAGATTATTTTTTTAAAGGCTAAATATGATTTTAAAAATAAATTATTAACAAAAATGTATTCTAATCGATGAACTATTGATATTCAATCAATATAATTTTTTTAAAATGAAATATTCAACGAACTCTACACATTAAATGATTCGGATCATCAAAATAAAACCGTGATGAATTTCACTGATCTAACAGTACTATCCAACCCACTTTATGAACTATAAAGAAACTTGCTCTTTTTTATTATTGTTATAATTTTAAACTAACTTGTAGATACATCAAGTTGTACACTAAAATGAATACTTCTAATTTTTACACAGAAATAACTGCAAAATAAATATACCTCAACCATTAATTTCAACTATTTTTTAAACTTTCACGATGAGTTGATAATGAAGACAATCAGTGACGGAATCATAAATTTTGTACGGAATGTGCCAACATACATGCAAAAGAAAGTAGAATTTTGATGCATTATTAATTGAATATAATTTCTTATATAAGCGTTGTAAAAGAAGTATTTCATGATAAAACTAATAAATCTAATAAATAATTTTTTCAAATTTTAAAAGTTTTAAACTATTAATTAAATCTCAATATACAATTTTAAGCTATTTTATTGATTGACGTAATCTAGTAAATAAAAAGTGGAAAATGATTAAGATCACTAAAGTATAACTTTTAAATTTACACTCAAAGATGTTAAATATTATAATTTAATTGATTTTTATGTTTAAAAATCAATTAATTAATACACAACCCCCTACCATGTTATTGTAGATAAATTTATGAGTAAAATTTTAAGTTCTCTAACATTACTCATAAAAGAGTATATACGTACTATTTGATTTTTAAAATTAAAATATTAAATGACATATACATCTTGTATTAATAAAATCAACCGATAAAATTGATATTATTATTTAAAATATGAAATCATTAAAAATCATTTCATTATACATTGTGAAGTCCTAATAAAATAAAAAAAATAACGTAATTTTTATAACATTAAAAAATTATTTTATTATACATTTTATAAATATAAAATTAATAATAAATTATCAAAAATTGGAGGAGACACCCCTACAAAATTTCAACCTTATGTGGAGTAGAGCGGGCATCCATCTACTAGCCTACCTAGTTCAATCTTATTTTTTCATAACTTGAAAAGAGATTTTAGCTTGTAAAATTGGGGTAAACCAATATTTTAGTTCTGTTAGGATATTCTTAATGGTGTATCAATTTTTTCATTAAATTTGAATAAAAGCTCTCTTTGATATCAAGTGTTCCAACGGAGGGTTTTGTAACTTCATCAAACCACCAATCAACCGAGCGAACGATCGGCCAGTGTAATTTGTTTACAAATTTTTGCCTTGAGATGGTCATTCAAGGGACATCCGGGATGAAAATTCAATGACAATGAACAATAATTTGATAAAAGGTACATTAATCCTCAATTTGATGAAAGAAATGTGAAATCTTGAATTTGATGAACTGTTGGAGGAACAAAAAGTAAATTTTTTTTTTATCAACTTCAAATTTGATGAACCATTGGAAATTGAGCTTGGAGTTCAAGTGTGTAGACTGAACTAGCCTGATAGTATATTTATTATTATTATTATTTATGTGATATGTGAAAATATATGTTTAATATATAGATGTTTATGTTTTTGAAAATAAATTATCAATTTTTTAAATATGTTAGGATAATTGTGCTTTTAAAAATAGACCATCTACTTGTTGTCTATTTGTTATAAATAAACGTGATAAATCGAATAAGTTATTATTATCAAATTGACTAGGGGGTGTTTTGGAAAGTTGGTAAAAAGCTGACTTTTGGTTTTTTATCAAACTTTTTGGCTTTTTTGATAGTGATTTGGGAAGTTGGTAAAAAATTGACTTTTTTACTTTTTGATTTAATATTTTTTTTAAATGTCACATCATTATAAAATCACCAAAATACCCTCAGCCAATTGAAGAAATTTACCTAAGTTGAGGGTAGTTTTGTAATTAACCAACCTGCGTTTTGGGAAGTTGCCAAATGGCATTTTTTGGGATGGTTCCCAAAACAGCACTAGGACCGGCTCTGAAATTTTTGGAACCCAATGAGAAATCTTAAAATTGGAGCCCTCCATGTATAAATAAATAAATAAAAATATTTTTTTAAAAATTTTACCCTGAAAATATATAACATAAATTTAAAATTAATGTAATAAGAGTCATACCTATAATGAATGAGATTTATAAATATATTTTTTTGTTACTTTTTAAAAGGAGAAACATTTTTTTTAAAAAAAATTTATGAAATTGAAAATTTATCAAATTTGAATTTGATGAAAATTTAAAAAGATTAATTTTTTAAGATAAATTTTTTTCATCAAATTTAATAAAAAGAGAATTTGAGATATGAAAATAATTTTTAAAAAGATTTTGATGAAAGAGTTGGAGTAGTTTATATAAAATCAAGTTTTTTACTCAAATTTATAATCAAATTAAATGAAAATATGCAATTAAAAATTGGAAATATTCTAAAGACTTTTAATTTAGATTGTGAAGTTGCATTAGTTGGTTTGGAAATTTATTTTTAAAAGTTTGGCTTCTTCCAACTTGAAAGAGCATTTGTACTTAGTGGGTCAATTGTGAACCCAATCTCATTCGAACCATTCACGTTTTAAAATTTGTTGAGAACAATAAACATATAAAAGAATCGCATTTATCTTAAAAAAATAAACGGCTATTCTTGAAATTATATTTGCTGTCTATTTTTTTAAGACAAATGTGATTTAAATATATATTTTTCGAAATCCAATCATCTTAATCTTTTATATGTTTATTCTTTTCAATGAGTTCTAAAAAGTGAACGGTTCATGTTATCAAAATTAGGCACACAATGAGTTCACTAAGCTCAAATGCTCTTTTAAGTTGGGAATCCAACTTGAGAGAAGCCCAATCATATTTTTGTATCAATCAACACTATAACAGTTAAAATTATTTGGGACCCTTAAAATTTGAAAAAATTTGGGAGTCCAAAGTGACTGTTTTACTCGCCTTAGACCAGAGCCTATTAAAAAATTAACTTAATTTTTTTCATAACTAATATATATAAAATAAAACACTCTAAAAATAAAAAAAAACTCAGAGAATACCTAAACCGAAGAGAAGTGGAAACTTTTTAACGTCTATTTTCATGTTATGAGTATGTAATTTGAATA
Source organism: Camellia lanceoleosa (assembly GCA_025200525.1). Classification (NCBI taxonomy): domain Eukaryota; kingdom Viridiplantae; phylum Streptophyta; class Magnoliopsida; order Ericales; family Theaceae; genus Camellia; species Camellia lanceoleosa. The sequence continues at coordinate 61,282,022 of CM045761.1, forward strand.
ACAAAATAAAAAAATAATAATAATATTATATGTATCAATTAGTATATTAATTAGTGTATTAATTGATGATATGATATAATTTAAGATATTTTTGATATTTGTAATTTGTATAATGAGTGGGGTCGGTAATAATATCATAACTAGTATTGATACATTAATTAATACACTAATTGATATATGTAAGATTACCGTAAAAAAAAACTGCACCAAGCTCACTCAATGACACGTGTTACGAAGAAATATTAAAATTTATCAGATCCAAGACAACAAGGTTATGTTCTGGCAGTGGTGTATATTACTCACACGAGTCCCCCATTAGTGTGGTGACGATGTCCCAACAAATTAGAGGTCCACCAAACATGTGCAACGGCATGCACTACATGCCGCGGCCTCGCCACCTTCCCCAGTTTCCCCCACCCTTTTGATTCTCTTCCTATGTTACCTTTCTTTAAATTTTTTTTTCATCAATTATAACTATTAAAAAAAATTATATTAATTTAAACAATTATAATCCAATAATAGATAGAAAAGAATTCTCATAGACCAACAATAATTAATCTTTTTAGATAAGAATATACAAAAGTAACTAATTCAACAAAGATATAACTTTTAAGCCGTCTATTATTTCATCGTGTAGTTTACTCACTGTAAGCCTATTATAAACTTATCTTGATAATTCAAACTTTTTATATTGTACAATTCGTTAAGTAGATCATTTATATTAAAAATTAAGTTAATTGGATATTATTAACTACACGTTAGACTGTATTTTTCTCTAAAAAAATGAGTGACATGCATCGTTTTTAGAATTAATTGTTCATTTTTCAAAAGAAAATGTGATCCGATTATGTAATTATCAATATCTAATTAACTTGATTTTTAATATAAATAATCTACTTAGCATACTTTTCAAGATGTAGCATCCAAATTATCAAAATACTCTCCAAATAACCCCACAATAGACAAACTACAAATGCAATAGTGTCCCAAAAGTAACCCAATTAATTATTGTTACAAAAACTTGCTAGATACGAATATTCTATTATATTATGTGTGACATGTGATTATTAGTTTTGTGATGGTAACATTTCTATTTTTCTTTCTTATAATTAACAACAACAAAAAAAAAAAATCTCAAGGCAGTTTCTCGTGTTTAAGCTCTTTGTTTTTTTGTATTTGTATTTTCTCATCTAAAAAAAAGAACTATAAAGTCTTTTAAGGGAAGAAAACAAAACAAATAAAAGAGTACTCAGACGCTGTCGCTTTCAAATAATTTGATTTTATAGTAAAAATCAAACTTTTATTTAAAAATTAATTTCAAAACACCTTATTTGCTTTCTTTTTTTTAAAAAATTAAATCAAATAAAAATAGAAGCTATTATATATGTGGGGGCATATTTTGTGAATGACAATACGTGGCCAAAGTGACGTTGAAGTGTCAGTCGAGGTGCCACGTAGTTTGGTCTTGATGCCGAGGTGATCTCGGCTAGGCTGAGGTTGTCTGCGGAGATATCGAAATTCAAGATTAACAGATAAGGGACAGGAGTCCTACAATAGGGGAGGATCTCAGTCTAGATAAAGATAAAGCTCTTAGGGAGTTTATCCCTATCTAGCTAAGAGTCCAAGGTGAGCATTGAGCCAAAATCTATTGAAATTAGGCTTCTACAGGGATCAGGTCAGTGCTGGCTATAAAAGCAGGGTACCCTCATGGATCTAGGGGATAGGTAATAGACTGTGAGCAGTAAGTTATTTTTCTTGTGAGTTAAGCACTATTTGCTATCTTTAAGAAATATTTGATTACTAACTTGAGTGTCCCCGGGTGGACGAACCACCGCCAGATTCTTATCTTTCTGTGACAGGTTATTCGGACTTAATCTATTTTTCCGGTACTCTCTAGTTGAGTTCTCTGTTTGGTTGTGTGGTCAGAAATCAACACCCACAATTTGGAGCCGTCTGTGGGAACGTAAGAAGAATAGATGGTCAACAATGGGTAAAAACAAAAAGTCAGAAACGACATCCCTAGTGGGAGTGGTCAGTATGCCAATCCTAACGTGGATGAGGAAACCTGTAATGAAAAACCTCGGGAATAAAATCCAGGGGAGAAAGACGTCAGCCAAGAGGGAAACGTACTGAAAAAAGCGGGCCGAGTCGAGTATCATAATGAAAGCGACCTCTAGGTATGGAAAGACAGATGCCTGAGGAGGGACGACAAGATGAAGGGAATGACAAATAAATTGGCAGACTTGCAATCGGTTGTCAACTTCATGATGTAGAACAACGTCATACAACCACCATTTCTATTGAAGGACACACTGATTCCAGCGGCCAAGAATAATTCCCAGAAATGGGGGCAGAAAGCAATCCCAGTTGTTCCTCAGCATGACAAGGTGAAGGAACGCTCACATCGGCCTTCACGGGATACCGGGCAAGCAGAGTCAATGAGGGAAGAGTCTTAGAAGACGCTTCGTACCAAAGGAACGTATGTCAAGGAACATTGGCATGTTCAAGGGAAGGAACTTTGTTTTGATATGGTGAATGAAGAGAAGTCTAAGATGACTTATAATGACACCGGGTGCAGTGCACCAAAAAGGTTGAAATTCGTTGACAGCCGAGCTCTTGGCCGAACTAAGGAAGATTTGAGGGACTACCTCTAGAGGAAGCGGCAGAATGTCAAGGTCACATCCCCGATCAAGCCGAGAATGCCATTCTCTGTAGAGTAGGATAAGTTTGAAGCCCCAAAAAGGTTCCATATGTCGAGGTTCCAGACATATGACGGTAAGTCCGATCCGAACTTTCACGTTGGCTTATATTTGAATTCAATGACACTGTACACCGGGAATGAACCATTGCTCTGCAACGTGTTCCCCTCATCCTTTGGAGAAGTCGTATCAGATTGGTTTCACAAGTTGCCGAAAGGAACTGTGAAAAGTTGGAAAAGCCTGGCCGAGATGTTTGTGGCCAGGTTTATTACAAACAAGTTGCAGCCATTGATGGTAGACTCTCTAATGGCTCTAAAAATTGGCATGGGTGAAAGCCTCAGAGCTTATGCCAAAAGGTATTATGAGGTGTTCAACTACATACCAAGATGTAACTAGGAATTGGCGGTCATGTCTTTTAAGAATGGCCTGGAGGATGACTGCATGCTTCAAAAGTCACTGGTAAAGACTCTGCCAAAAAGTATAGAGGAGCTCATGGCAAGGATCGAGAAATATACCAAAGCAGAAGAGGATACACTGGGAGCAAAGACACCGAAGCAGGAAAAGAGAAATGGCTCGCCGAAGCGAGGCCGAGGCAATACTGGGTTTAATAGACAAGAAACAGGACTAAGGGCTGCACAAGCAGTCACCACTGTATTCTGGATCCCAATTTATAAAGTTATGGAAAGGATGAAGAACCAGCCGTATTATAGAGCATCAGAGAGGATCCCTGGCAAATTTATGGGGAGAAGTCTATGGAAGCATTGTGCTTACCACAATGAAGATGGACACCTGATGCAGGGTTGTAGAGCCCTAAAGGCGTATTTGGCAGATTTGGTCAGACAAGGTCACTTAAGGGACCTGGTAGATGAGGCCAAAACGAGAGAAAAGCAGACAAGACTGCTCTAGGCACCGGTAGCACCACCTCCACCACAACCACAGCAAGTAGAACCTCGAGTGATCAATGTGATCCACTCAAAGGTTAATGAGAATGATATGCGAGGAGAGACCCAGAAGGTGAAACACTTACAGCATGTGTGCCAGGTCCAGCAAAAGAAGCCTAGGACAAACAAGTACCAGGGACCAATGGTGTCCTTTACTGAGGAAGACCTTGACATGATGCAATATCCACATAATGATGCTCTAGTAGTAACCCTCAAGATTGGAGAATGCCAGGTAAGGCACATTCTGATTAACCAAGGCAGCTCTTGTGATATCATGTATGTTAGATGTTACAAAGAGCTCGGCCTTCACCGAGATGATTTGGAATAGTCCAACAGCCTAATGGTCGGTTTCTATGGAACGCCGACATGGCTCTTGGGAGCAATAAATTTGGAGGTGCAGGCAAGCGCCAAGAAGGTAAGCATAGAGTTCACAGTAATCGACACCTTCTCCCTTTACAATGTTATCTTGGAAAGGCCATGGTTGCACACAATGAGGGTTGTTCTCACAACATTGTACCAGGTATTGCGGTTCCCAACGGAGCATGGAATTAAGAAGGTCAAAAGGGATTAGCTGCAGGCAAAGAATTGCTCCATGGCATTAATGAAATCCACCTACAACTTGCAAGAGGTAGAAACAGTAGAAATTGAAGATGAGGACATGGAGGTCCTGGATGACTGTAACGATCCCAATTTTACTACTTTGCTGAGTATATCGGGGATCGAGTTGCTTGGTTAGCTCGCGGGGGTCTAGTGGGTAGCGCCCCTTGGTGGGTCCAAGGGCAGCGCCTTGGTAGGGATCGAGCTACACAGTCAGCTCGCGAGGGTCCAGGGGGCAGCATCCCTTGGCGGGTCCTAAGGCAGCGCACTGGTGAGGTTGAAGGGCAGCACCCCCGAAGCAAAAATGCAAAATGCATTAGAAGTTGCTTGTCCGCTCGAACGGCCGTTTATGCGCTCGAGCGGAGAATGTTTGGTTTCAGAAGTTTGACATGTCTGCAAAAGTATTAGGAAAGTGTATTTGACGCTTGAGCGGGGCTTTCCACGTTCGAACGGACCATGTTATATCAGTTCGTGAATCTGATATTTTAGATCACTTTTGTATATCTCTCTCTAAAAATGCTTTCCTCTCCCTTCTCTCTACATTACCCTACACCAAATTGGATCAAAACCTTGATTTCTCAAGATCCATTAGAGTTCTGCCATAAGTTCTTCATCAAAGTTGGTTAACTTCTTGAGGGCTTCATTGTATGCGATGAAGATCGAGTTTTGACACCGTTGATTTTGGGGGTTTCATCTCATTTCTTCTTCAAAACTTGAGGTAGGGATTTTGTTAGAATTATATATATATATTTTTGCAAGATTTATATGATTTTCGAAATCATCTTTCGATAGTTTTGAAAATTGATTGTTGATTCAAAAAGTTGAGCAATTTTGAAAGTGGGTTTGTCTCTTGTTCTTTTAAAATGATCTTATGGGTTTTGATCTTCGTTGATTAAAGAAAAGATGATTTTGGAAAGTTTTCTTTCAAAGGATTTGAGTTGTATAGTTTTGGTGAGAAAACCTAGAATTTGAAATTTTTTTTAAAGAGACTGAAAATCCATAAATGATATTGTTGTATTTATTTTGTGTGTCAAAATAAATGGATGTTTGAAAATTTTCTTATTTATGTTTATATAAATAATGAATTTCAGGAAATATGAGAATTGTTGTTCATTTTAGAAATTATTGTTCAAAACGTTGAAATAGTCTTGAAATGGCTGATTGTTGAGGATGCTTAAGAAGAGAAATTGTATTATTCCTTGGATGATGAATTGGAATAAAAGTATTTATATTCATCTTATGTTATTGACATAATAATTCATTTGATTACATTAAACTTTGAAAGTTTATTTAAAAACTTGCATTGAGAAAAGAATGTTGAGAAACAAGTTTTCATGAAATGGTTTTGGAGTAAATATGTTGGTAAGTCTTGATAGGTAGTGTAGATGATATTGAATAAGTTAGCCTGAGAGTCCGGGGTGAAACACCGAAAATTGCGCGGATGGGTGTCGAGCCTTCCGGTTAATACTGGTAAAAATGACAATTTGGTAGTACTTATATAGTCTACTTGCAGACACCGACCTAGGGATTACCAGAGTCGTATTTACCGCCCTTGAAATAAATTGTTAAGTTTTGAACAATTGAAATTGCATGACATCATTGAGCATGATGGTTTTCAAAAGATGAAAATGTGATTTATCTTCAAAAAGGGACATAGCATGACATGTGCATTTCATCTTTTGAGACTTGTATAAAATGTATATACTTTGTTAAGAATTTCCTACTAGGCTTTATGCTTACCCTACGGGATTTTTGTACAGAAAAAGATGTGGTGATGTCGCCTAACTAAAGGCGAGGAAATGTGTGTTGAGAGTACGAAATTCTCATTTTGCTGTAACTCTGTGTGTAAGCCAATGGCTGTATGTGTGTGGGTTTGAATAACCGTTTTGTGTAACCTGGCTCAAGCCTTGGAAACTTGTAAACCCTTGGGGGTATTTATTTGTTTATTTACTTGTTGTTGGATTAATGTATTGTTGCATGAAGAACTATTGTATCATGTAATGTAAGTTTGGAGATTTATATTCGGTTTTTCTTGAAAGAGCCATGATTGTTGTATTATCATTTGGGCTAGAAATTTGAGGCGTTACAATGACGTCGACAAAGAGCCGGTTGGCAAAAGCGAGGATGCCTTGAAGAAAATTCTGGTCCAATAAGGGGATGAAGAGCGCTTCTTCCTTCTCGGCTCAGGCTTAGCCGAGATCGAGGAGGAGAAAAAGGAGTTAGAGTCATTCTTACGAGCAAACATATAGGTGTTTTCCTGGACGCCATATGAGATGCCTGGAATTGATCCCGATGTCACTTGCCATAGACTAAATATAGACAAGTCGGCTATACCTGTCATTCAGCGAGCAAGAAGGCCGACGTTGGTTCATGTGGAGGCAGTAGAAGAGGAAGTAGACAAATTGTTGGAGGCCAGAGCCATTCGAGAGGTAAACTACCTAACTTGGTTATCAAACACAGTTGTTATGAAATAGAAGAATGGGAAGCGGAGGGTCTGCGTGAACTTCACCAACCTGAATAAGGCTTGTCCCAAAGACAGTTTCCCACTGCCCAAGATTGATCAATTAGTAGATGCCACTTCAAGGCATGGAAGGATGAGCTTCTTGGATGTTTATAGGGGATACCACCAGATAGCAATGTATCCCCCTGATAAGGAGAAGACTGCATTTATCACCCTAAAAGGGTTGTATTGCTACAGAGTGATGCCTTTCGAGTTGAAAAATGCAGGAGAAACCTACCAGAGGTTAGTGACCAAGATGTTCAGACATCTGATTGGAAAGACAGTAAAAGTATACATTGATGACATGATCGTAAAGACTAAAGAACCTGAGAATCATCTGGCCGACTTGAAGACAGTTTTTGACATCCCGATGACATATCGGCTCTGATTCAATGCTTCAAAATGTGCATTTGGAGTCAGGTCTGGTAAGTTCTTGGGATACTTGGTTACCAGAAGAGACATTGAGGCAAGCCTAGATCAAATCAAGGCTATCCTGGACTCGAAAAGTCCGACATCGGCAAAACAAGTGCAGATGTTGACTGGAAGGGCCATGGCCTTGAACAGATTTATAAGTAGAAGTTCAGATAAGTGTAAACCATTTTTCAGTTTGTTGAAAAATGCCACAGATTTCTTGTGAATATAGGAATGCGAAGTCGCCTTGGTTGAATTGGAAAAATACCTGACAATAGCTCTAGTTCTGTCAAATCCAGTACCTGGAGAGGAACTATTCTTATGCTTGGCAATTTCAGAGCACGCAGTGAGTGCAGTGATAATTAAAGAAGAGAAAGGAGAACAAAGGGCAGTATACTATGTGAGTAAAACCTTCGAAGAAACTAAATCACTACTTCCAAGCCTACAAGATTGTGGTATTGACGGAGCATTCTTTCAAGTCCCTGTTGTAGCAAAGAGATTTGACAGGAAGGGTAGCCAGATGGGCAGTAGTGTTGGGCCAATATAACCTGGAATTTAGGCCCAAAATAGCAATTAAGGGCCAGGTGCTGGTTGACTTTGTGGCCGAGTTCACACCTGGCGCTATTCCACGTTGGGCTCCGGTGAGCCGCTGTTTAGGGTGTCCAGGGGAACAAGAAGAAACCCAGTTGGAAATGAAAAACCCCACAACAACAAAGCAGAAGAAGGTAGAGAAACCAAAGCTCTTTGACATCTACATCGGCGACTCCTTTCGCCTGTTTGTTTATGGAAGTTCAAACCGTCAAGGAGTAGGGACATGAGTAGTTTTAGTATCACCAGATGGGCGAATGTTAGAGCAATCTATTCACTTGGGGTTCAAGGCCTCAAACAATGAAGCAAAATAGGAGGCACTGATCGTGAGGTTGAAGTTAGCAGCAGCAATAAAAGCCGACGAGATGGTAGTCTTCTGTGACTCCCAACTTATTGTGAATTAGGCAACAGACGAATACGTAGCCCGAGATGAAAGAATGATAGCCTAGGTCAAAGAAGTTGTTAGACTGCTAGCATTGTTCCAGGATTGCCGGCTACAGCAAGTTAGCGGAGATGATAACAGCCATGTCGATGTCTTGGCTAACTTGGCTAGTGCAATGAAATCAGGAGAGGTAAGGATAATAATGGTTGATTATTTGTCAGGCCCAAGTGTGGAACCACTAATCACAGAATACGAAGCAATGTGTATAGAAATGGGTCCAAGTTGGATGGATATAATAGTGGTGTTCCTTAGAGATGGAAAGCTGCCAGACGACCGAAAAGAAGCCCATAAGACCAGGTTGAAATCGGCCAGGTTTAGCCTAACAGCATATGGCCACCTCTACAGGAGATCATTCACTGGTCCCCTTTTGAGGTATGTGCATCATTTCCAGGTTCAAGACTTTTTGTATGAAATACATGAAGGGGTATGTGGAAGCCATGCTGGGGGCAGATCACTTGCTTATAGGGCAATTACTCAGGAGTACTGGTGGTCCTACATGCATAAGGATGCCGAAGCTTACGTCAGAAAGTGCGAGAAGTGTTAGAGGTTTGCACCTTTGATACATCAACCAGTAGCATATTTGAACTTAGTATCTAGCCCTTGGCTATTTGCCCAGTGAGGCATGGACCTGGTTAGACAACTGCCTCAAGCAACTAGGCAAAGGAAGTTTCTGCTGATAGCAACTGATTACTTCACAAAGTGGGTAGAAGCTGAACCCCTTGTGAAGATTCGAGATATTGATGTGAAGAACTTCATAGAGAAGAACATCATCATCAGGTTTAGGATCCCAAGAGCAATAATAGCATACAATGGTACACAGTTTGACAATAAGCTAATCAAAAGCTTCTGTGCAAAGTACAAAATCAAGAACTATTACTCCACTCCAAGTTTCCCTCAGAGCAATGGTCAGGCCGAAGCATCCAATAAGACTATCTTGGATGGGATCAAAAAGAGGTTGGAAGCAGCAAAGGGAAAATGAGTGAAAGAGTTACCCAATGTACTTTGGGCATATCAGACTACGCCGAGAAGATCAACAGGGAAATCTCTATTTGCCATGGCCTATGGCACTGAAGTAGTTATCCCACTGGAAGTCGGCATTCCAGAGATCAAAACCCAGGAAGTAGAGAATGGGACTAATGAGGCATACTTGGCCCGAGATCTGGACCCGCTAGAGGAGAAAAGAGAGAGAAAGCAGTAATTGGGCTGGAGGCATACCAGCAACAACTTGCTAGGGATTACAATAAGAAGGTCAACCCAAGAGGGTTTAAGGTTTGGGATCTCATCCTAAGAAAGGTCGTCGGCAACAAGAAAGATCCCAGAGAAGGAAAACTTGGCCCAAATTGGGAGGGGCCTTATAGAGTCATCTCGGTTTCTGGCAATAGGGCATATTGGCTTGAAGATTCTGAGAACAAAGAGCTACCAAGACCCTGGAACACTTGTAACTTGAAGTTTTTTTATCATTGGTTTTTTTATTTTTTTTTATTTTTATTGTTTTAAGAGTTTATGTCATAATTTTATTAGCCAAAGTAATAAAAGCATGCTAGTTTGATTTTTACGATTTTTTAATTTGTGCGATAGGACTAACGAGTCCTATGACGATGTTTCTTATTGAAGCATGACAAATAACTTAGAATGATTATATGGTAGAGTTGAATTATACTTGCATATAATAGAGTTAAACTAAGTTGGCGATATTTCTGAATGAAGCATAACGAATAACTTAGACTTATTATATGACAGAGTTGAATTATACTTGCATATAATAAAGTTGAACTAATCTAGGTTTGCCATATCGACAGGGTTAAACGCAGAATAGAGCTTAGTATGCTTTTGTCGGATTAACAAAGAAACCAAGGTTGAACACCTCGGCTAGTCTATGTTTGAATCTGACTTCGATGAAAGACTATAAACGCATAATGTAAACTTAAGTGGAACTTAGGTTCACATTAGGAGGCAGGAATGCTAAATAGAGCCAAGAATGCTAAATAGTGCTGGGGACTTGTTGAAATTCTGCAGAAGAATTTACAAGCAAAAATAGGATTAACACTTGTTGAAATTTCAGAGAAATTTACAAGTTCATGTTAGCCGAGGTGTCTAACCAGGCTTTCAGGCTTTGAAGGATGAAGTCTTGATAGAAGACAGTAAGTGGAAGTGAAGAAGCAAGTATACTCAATAAAGTTTAAAGAAACAAGCACTTGTAAAAATATTTCGAAATATTTTAAAGTGTTAGTTGAGGTATTCCAACTGTTGACCGAAACAAATAGCCAAGGTTTATATCTGAGGTACTCTACCCCGAAGTTATTATACAGTTAAGGTATACTTTGAAGACATGTAAAAATATTCTAAGTATGAGAGCATACAATGCATAGAAGGAAAGCAGTAAGCAAAGCATTCAACACTTAGAAGGAAATATAAGACTTGCACTCAGAAGTTGGAACTTGTTCACAAACAAAAAGGCACTTCAGCTTGGCAAAAAAGACAACTTGTTTGATTACAAAAGAAGGCTCATTGGCCAAATTGGAACTTAAAATTGTTCAAACAAAAGAAAGGTACAACTGAAAGAAAAAAAGTTCAGAATAAAAGAAAAGAAAATCCTAAGTGTTTGAGGCATGGGCATCAGTTTTAGATTGCTCAACCTCGGTTGTTAGCGTTGTGTCGGCCTTGGTTGGCAATATGGTTTTCTTCTCCGCCGCTATCTCGGCGTCAATTTCCGGAAGCGTCTTATCTAAGTTTTCTTGGCTGACAAGACCTCGGCTTCAGAAGTTGTTTGTTTTGGAGAGGCATCCTTGGAAACTAAGTCATCTTCCTCATCATAAGTCAAGTCCAAGACTTACTCATTCAGAGTTGGGGACTTGGCCCCAGTAATAGTTTCCTCTTTATCAGCATCATTAGCCTCAGGATCCTTGTTCTCAGCTTTGTCCTCTGAATCCTTGGGAGCACGAAGGAATAGCAATTAGAGTTGATTGGTATCACGGAGAGGGGAGTCCACAGGAACAAACAGTTTGTCAAGAGCCGTAGTCTAGCCGAGGAGAAAGCCTCGGCTACAAGCTTGGGTAACCTAGGCTTTGTATGCATCACGAATGACAGTCTGCCTCTTTGAGAATGCCTTCTTGTCGGCGGCTTTGATTTCAGCCCCCTTAATGGCGAAGGCTTTTTGGAGCTCTGCTTGGGCTTCGGTGCTTTTACTTTCAGTCTCCTTGACCTCGGCCTTAAGAACCTCAACCACAGCCTCTGCCGCGTCGGCCCTTTCCTCGGCTTGGTCTTGCGCACTTTTTGCCGCCTTGGCTTGATCCAGAAGAACTTTCATTTTAGCCTCAGTGTTGTTCAAAGAGGTAAGAAAGCCAGCAACGCCTCGGGTTTTCTTTTTTAACTCCTTCTTCATCTCCTCGACTTTCATGGTGAAGGAATGGGCACGCTGGATCACCTAGAAGAAAAGGAATAAACAAGTTAGAATAATTTTTGCAATGTAAAAACTTGAAGTAAAAAGCCAAGAGTTTCAAGTATTGGGAACTTACCAGGATGGAGTGTTGCATCATTAAAGAAAATTTTTTATATTCAAAGATCTTGGTCATACGGTTTAGATCAGTCGGCAGAAGAACGGCGGTGGAAAGTGCAACGCCGACTTCAATATTGTCAATGGCACTGTCACCGGCCATGATTGGTTGGTCCCCAGTAGCAATAGTAGGGGCCCAAGGTTCATTGGCCTGGAAAGCACTTAGGCTGGCTTCGGCCTTAGACCTCGGCTTCTTTGATTGAGCAGTATTAGATGGCTCGGCCTCGGCAGGCCTCTTTTTGGCGGCGGAAGCATTTTTCTCGACCTCGGCCAGTTTTGAGATCGGCAAAGTGTCATCGGTATCAACTTGGGTGACAGAGGCCTTTGACTTAGCCCTTTTTACCCTCTTTGGTTTTGGCTTAGATTGGGATTCTGATGGAGAAGATTGAATTGTCACCACTCTTGGCAGGTCGGCCATGAGGTCCTCCACAACGACTTTTCTGCAGCCTATTTTCTCGGCGGTTGTAGCAACAATGATTTTAGTGCCAAAGTGAATTGCTAGCAGAGCGATTGGTTAGTTTGCTGGGTCAAGTGTTGATTCTCCAGAATCTCATCGCATGCGACTTCAGGTTCTGCCGGCAGGGGCGTTTGGTGGAGCTCAACATCAGCATCGACGTTGTGATATCGGGATGAGTTGAGGGGCAGATGTTGATGGAAACTCGACTAGATCAGAAGAGGAAGCTTGATCAGCCCTGGGTAAAGAAGCAACTAGAGGGGTTGAGGCAGACGGTGGAGTTAGACTTCTTCGAGGGATGTCGTGCAATGCCAACTTGTATTTGGGATGTAATTGAGTAGTAGAAGAGCTTTGCGCTGGTCAATTAACAGGCCCAATAGCTTTTTCAAGTCTTTGCTGGGGAAGAAAGATTGGCGGAAGTCTTTGGATGGTTAAGGAAGAGCTGCAGAGAACAGAAAGCAGACATTAGAACAGATAGAGGACAATAAAGTAATAAAGTCTTAAATAGAGAAGTTTACACTTAGTTTTTATCCTCATCCTCTTTAAACACCGATCGATGCAAAGGGAAGATATGGAGATCATCATTAGAAGCAAACTCCCAGTTACCTGAGATGATCAGGTAATCATCTCTAGCACCCTTATTGGAGTCTGGGAGGTCGGCTATGATTTTGTAGGCTATGGATCTCGGTTTGAGGTAATAAATGTAGCATTTTTTAGACTTTAGGCCACACATGGAATAACAATATTGCATGTCGGCTAATGTTATCCTAGCGTTTTCTCGGTGGGATAGAGCAATTATACCATTAATAACTCTATAGGAATTGATGGCTAGCTGTATAGGGTTGAATTTGTAATAGTGAAGGACTTCCCTAAAGAGAATGTCTAAGGAAAGCCGAAATCTGCACTCTATGAAGGCCACAGCAGGGAAGGGAATGGAGTCTCCATCTGGCATAATAGAATCCTCCTCCCCAGCTAACCTAATCTGGACGTCGGCAGGGATAAAAAAATCTCTCCTAAAATACTCGAGTTTTTCTAGAGTGTCTACCCTCCACCTGAACATACCCATTATCTCGGCAAGAGTGGTTGGGCAACAGAAGTGATGGGTATAGGTTTGAATACCTCGGCTAAAACCTAAGCTAGCAAAGAAGCTAGGGTTTTTTCAGATCTAAGGGGAGTTTTGTTTTAGTTTTTCCTAAGTAACTGGTTTCTAGGCAAAACCCAATTTTAGGTCTACGCAGAAATAAGAATTGAGGGAAAAATCTGGAAATACAACAAGAAAAGCAGAAAAAAGAGCAAGATTCAGAGTTAATAGGCATCAAAGGCAAAATTCAAGAATTGAACAAAGCAAAAATGTAGAAATACATATATGGTAAAAGCAGTGCCAGACATTCAAGAGTGGCCATTAGTCATATGAATGGTAGTCCAAGAACATGAAAAATTACAAACACAGTGTGAGTGTGTGAAAGCAATGTGCACAAATCCCAAGCAAATGCAATGATGAAAGTTTGAGGAGCAAGGCAGATTCAAGAACAGAGGATGTCTTATAAACAAAGTACAAAAATAGATGAAACTTCCACAACAATAGATACAGAGTGGAATACCTGAAAAAACTCAAAAAGAAGAAATTGAGGACTTACCAAGTGAAGCCGACAAAAAGGACATCGGAATAAGTCTCGCCAAAATCGGACGGCGTGAATAATCGAAACCGAATGATGAATTCCTCGTTGGAAGAGATAATTGGAGCAGTTGCAGGAGCTTGGAAGCACGAAAATAGAGGATTGGGAGAAAAGCGTTAGAAAGAGAAAATTCAAAGGCAAATTGAATTCTCAAAAGTGAAGAGACGGAGAGAGAGTAAGAGTTTTGTTAAAAATTCGAAAGGGCGACAAACCATAATGGAATACCTAGGACGAGGTACTTGTCAGGCGGCGTGGGCAGATCGACGTGACTTAGTGACGCGTGAATGGTACGAGCCAGTAGGGGCATGACACATGGAGGAAACGGTTGAGAAAACCATGCGTGATAGCTCATACGTAGATAAAACTCTTGGAGTTCTTGATTTAATGAGGCAAAAACCTCGGCTAGAGGAACGATTTCTGTCCCGCCCCGAACCCGCCCCTAGAAGTTCGGTAACGAGACCGGCCAGTAATCCTAGATTACCACAGGCCTTCCTGTACAACACATAAATAAAACGGGGCTCGCAGAAGCGAAAAGAAAACTAATAGTCCAAGAGCTGTGTATTTATATGAACAAGCATTACATGCCAAAAAATATAATGTTAATTTACCCACCAACTACACATGACATAAACCAAGTCATATCCAAAACATAAATATATGCTACAGATGCAAAACAAAAGAAAAGCTCTCAAAACGGCCTTCCAGGCCTAGCTCCGGCTCGGAGCACTCAAAACGGTAGGCTTTCAAAACGGCGGCTCGATCCGAGACTCACTTCAGGCTCCTGGCTACCACCTATAAATAGATAAATACAAACAATGAGCTAAAGCTCAGCAAGTAACATTAAAGTAAAGGGTTAGTGAACGAAGTCTGACATTTTCATAAAACCATAATAAAACAGTCATAAACATACTTCAGTCATTCGTCATTATAAGAACATACATAATGGCATACTCCATAGAACATAACATGTGTCGACTAACGACTAAAGTAACGTCATTCCGACACCGATTAAACACATACCGAGATCTCGTAAAGCTGGTCATGGGCTTGTCCTTCCATGCCGCCCCCATGACTCATGACGCATGGGCTGCATGTTCTCGCCCCATGACTCAATCGACTATGGATGCCATACTAGGTTTGCAATAGAACATTCGCTCACGTAAAACATTCTCATTTCAAAACGTGTCACTTAATTCCCAACTCGCCTAGTAGGTCGGTGTCGAGATGGCCAAGAATCCGTAATTACCAAAGGCGGCACAAAATTTCACACACATCGAGTAATCGTAGGGGCTCACATATGCGAGCGAAATAACTAAATACAATTGGTCCTTGAGATTTGTGCATAGATCAAATGTAAATGCATACATAATCGAATCACCTCGGGATAACAAAACAAATACAAGTTACATCTGATCAAAAGGCTTCTCGGTAGGCATATACAAATCTGTGGTTACAAGCAAAGAAGCATGATTTTCAAGAATCTGCCAAGTAACACATATGCCGAGGTAATCACAAAACAGCCGATGTAAGCAAGTCAAGTCGGCATAACAAAATCCCAAAACAAAATTTGTACAAATACTTCTAGGCGTCGCCGTCACGCTCATCACCTACATATATATAGAGAGGGTGAGCTTGGAAACTCGATGAATGGTACTAGAAATAAAGGTTTGCATGAATAATAGCCGAGTCTGCCAAAACAAAGCATATCAAAACCATTCAAACAATAGCCGAGGTTCTGCCAAGCAAAGAATATCAAGCTGCATGCGAACAAGAGATGAACCGTATTCATCTGTCAAATCCTACCGCACAAAGCAATACAAAGATTAAACAAGTAGTAGCCGAGGTTCCTTCCAAAACAAAACAAATCAAGTTGTATCGAATCAAGTGATGAACCGTATTCATCCAACAAGTCTTACAAGTCAAAACATTTGCCGAGATAGCACAAGTAGTAGCGAGGTAATCTTCAAGACAAAACATATCAAGCTTATATGACTTAGGCCCGCACCCTTTTTCACGAAGTTTGTGACTTAGGCGTAGCCCTCTTTCACCAAGTGGTGCTACACAAGTATAAAGACCTCTAGCACTAGGGACTTGTGGTTCTTAGGCCGTGAGTCGCTTTAACATTTATTTTAGCAAGATAGGACCGTATCCTTTTAACAAGATGTCTTGAAAGTTTAGAGTCCTCCAGACAAGGGACTTTCCAAAGAAAGGACCGTATCCTTTTAACAAGATGTACTTGAAAGTTTAGAGTCCTCCAAAGACAAGGGACTTTCCAAAGAAACCGAAACAAAGCTCAACTCATTACAAGGACATCATCAAGACGAAGTTCATACTTACCTTTTCATCTAGTCTTTGCTAAAGTTTAGAGTCCTCCAAAGGCCTGAGGACTTTCAAGAATACCATCAAAACAAGCTCATATACAAAACATCAAAATAGGTGATCATTCATGCTTAGCAGATACTTTTACCAAAGCGAAACAAGCAAGATTTATCAAAAGCTTTATAACATAGCTTTATTAAAAGCACCACTCACCTCGGTCTTCAGGTGTAGGCTCAAGCAAAGATCAAAGTCCTACAATCACATAGCAAACCATACTCTCAAAACGAGCTTCACATACATGGAAGGAATCAAAAAAATATTTCCCATCACAGGAAGTGCACTGGTACCATCCAGTCTAGCCGAGGTCCTACACCTCCTCGCCGAGGTGTGGACTCGAAAGCCAAGACAAGGCAAAGTTAGGAAAACCGAAGTTTCCTTTCAAAGGACACGAAGAACAAGATCATGCATGCTGAAATCCAACTCACATAAACGAAATCTGGGGTTTTCATGCTAAGAGTTCAAAAACGTGGACTAAGGTATTCATTCGAGAAAATTATACAAGAACAAACACAAAACATGATTCTTGTTCCAAACTTTTGGATCAAAACAAGGTTCTCTTTTAAGAACACAAGAACAACATTTTTCTCTTTCAAAACCAAGTTCAAATCAACGCATGACATGCAAAACAGATCCAATCATGCAATGCATCTAGATGATCAATAAGAACAATCGATGTAGAACAAGAATCTAACCTCAAAACTGAAATCCAACGGTTCGATCTTCCACGATCAAGCTCGGAGCTCAACTCCCACACTAAAATTCTAACTCTAAGTTCTAGAGCTTCTCTCTCTAAACAAGACAAAGATTTGAGACCAAATCATAATCAAAAGATACACAATGATGCATTATAGGCCTGTCGGCGGTCATAGCCTCCAGCTCGGACACGTGGCATCACCGGATTGGTGCAGTTAGAAAGGTGATCGCTAGACAAGACAAGTCTCGACAAAGCGTACACAACACGCTTGGCGGCTAAGCCTTGAGCTAGAATGACCTCGCCAAAGACAAGACTTGACAGCAGGTCAACAAAGACAAAGGCTAGGAGGACGACACTTGACTAAGCCGTGCCACACCTTGGCCAGGTGTACCACATCTCGGCCTAGGCCATACACCCAAGAACAAAGATTACAAGCACAACATCTCGGCCTCGGCGTCGCGCTTCGGCCCAAAGGTAACATCTCGGCAAACATGCCGGGGTGAAGATGGAGGTCGGCTAAGGTTCCAAAACGCTCAAAACGCCAAGGCTCAAAGGCAAACTATCTTTGAGTGACCTCGGCTACGCTCCAAACAAAACACAATTCCAAAGAACTTACAATAAAACAAAGCAAAACAAGGCAAGTATCAAGATTACAAACTTGACAATTCAAGGTCATACACAATACATGCAAGCAAGATCGATTCAAAGTGAGGGTTGTTACATCCTACCCCCTTAAGAAAGTTTGGTCCCCAAACTTACAATACCTTGGTCCAAGAATAACTCGATGTCGAATTCTCATTTCCTCTTCCATTTCCCATGTGGCGTCCTTGCCATAGTGCTCTTTCCATTCCACCTTTACCATTGGTATCGACTTTTTTCTCAATTGCTTAACTTGTTCATCACAATAGACGCCGGCTTCTCTTCATAGCCCAAATTCTCATTAACTTCAATTCGAATGCTTAATTACATGCAAGGATCCGAATATACTTCCTTAACATCAAACATGAAACACGTTATGGACTTGGCTCAATTCCGTGGCAAAGCAAGTCAGAGGCAACGGAGTTAACCTTGTCAAGGACTTCAAATGGACCAATATAACGGTGCTAACTTACCTCTCTTCCCAAATCTGGAAACTCCTTTCATTGGTGAAACCTTTAGGAATACGTGATCCCCAACTTCAATTCTAGCTCATTTCTTCTCTCGTCGGCATAACTCTTTTGTCGGCTCTGGGCGATTTAATTCTCTGTTGAATAAGTTTAATCTTCTCTGTTGTTACTTGAATGAGTTCGGGACCAAGCGAGCCTTATCTCCAACTTCGTCCAACATATCGGCGATCTGCATTTTCTTCCATATAGAGCTTCATACGGCGCCATACCAATACTCGCGTGATAACTGTTGTTGTAGCGAATTCCACTAATGGCAAATGCATTCCCCAATTTCCTTGGAAATCCAATACCACGAGTCTAAGCATATCTTCAAGTGTCTCAATCGTTCTTTACGTTTGCCCATCCGTCTGGGATGAAAAGTTGTACTAAATCTCGTTCGGCTCCAAAGGCTCTCAGAGACTCGCCAAAATCTGAAACAAATTTAGGATCTCTGTCCGACACTATTGACATCGGCACTCCATGAAGTCTAACAATCTCATTCACATAAAGTAGGGCAAGTTGATCGGCGTTGAAAGTAGTCTTAACAGCAAAAAGTGTCGACTTGGTTAGTCTATCTACCACAACCCAAATCGAATCCATACCTTTCGTGTTCTCGGCACCGGTCACAAAATCCATAGAGATGTGTTCCCACTTCCACTCGGGGATCGGCAAAGGTTGTAGAAGTCCCTTTGGTCTCGATGTTCTGCTTTTACTTTGGCAATGCAAACAGGACACAAATTCGCTATCTCTCTCTTCATGTTCGCCACCAAAACATCTGTTTTACATCATGGTACATCTTGGTATTTCTGGATGAACAAGAAACTTGGAATTATGGGCTTCGGAAAATCTTCCTTTTTCACTCCTAACATCGGCCACACAATTTCCTTCAAACTTAAGCACTTGGTTTTCAAAGGTGTACCGGATCTCGGCTTGGTAACAATCTCATCGGCTACTTTTCAAGAATTCATCCTCCATTTGTCTTGCCTTTACTTCTTCAACAATGGTTGGTTCTGCCGAAATCAAGGTTAGGCATGCCAAATTTCCAACCGATTTTACGCTTTCGGGCGTCGGCCATTGTTGGCTCTTCCAGGTGATATTGAATCAAGATATCGTAGTCCTTCAATAACTCGAGCCATCTTCTTTGTCTCAAATTCAATTCATACGAGTGAATAGATACTTCAAGCTCGATGATCTGTAAAAACGACAAGAAGCTCCATACAAGTAATGACGCCAAATCTTCAAAGCAAAAACCACTACCGCTAGCTCCAAGTCATGGGTAGGATAGTTCTTCTCATGTGGCTTCAATTGACGAGATGCATATGCTATAACCTTACCTCCTTGCATTAATACACAACCCAAACCCTTATGCGACGATCACCGTAAACATGAAACTCCTCATTACGATGGAAGTACCAAGATCGGTCAGAACCAACCTCGCCTTTAGTTCTGAAAAGTGACTCCGATCTTGATCCATTTATACGGTGCTCCTTCCTAGTCAATTGTGTCAATGGAGTTGCAATCTGGAGAATTCTTTTACGAACTTCCTGTAGTAACGCCAAACCCGAAAACTTGAACCTCGGACACATTGGTCGGCCTCGGCCAATTTACCACGCTTCTATTTTGCTCGGATCAACCGAAATACCTTCTTCATTTATTACATGACCCGAAATGAAATAGTAGAAAGCCAAAACTCACACTTGTTAAATTTAGCGATAGTTTCCGGTCTCTCAATATCTGCAAAGAAATTCTCAAATGGTTTTCATGTTCAACTTCACTCTTGGAATAAATCAATATATCATCGATGAAAGCGACCACAAACTCATCTAAGTGGGGTTTGAAGACTCATTCATTAAATCCATAAATGCAGCGGGGCATTGGTCAATCCGAAAGGCATCACTAAAAATTCGTAGTGGCCATATCTAGTCCGAAGGCGATCTTCTCAACATCCTCTGCCTTAACCTTAAGGCGATGGTAGCCCGACCTAAGGTCAATCTTGGAAAAGACTCGTGCTCCTTATGGCGATCAAGTAAATCATCAATCCTAGGTAGTGGGTACTTATTCTTAATGGTGACCTTATTGAGTTCTCTATAATCAATACAAAGGCGAAGTGTGCCATCCTTCTTCTTAACAAATAACACAGTGCTCCCCATGGTGATGTGCTCGGCCTAATAAATCCCTTGTCCAACAACTCTTGCAATTGTAGTTTCAATTCTCTAAGTTCGGGGGCCATTCTATATGGTGTTTTGGAGATCGGTAGTGTTCTAGATATAACATCAACGATAAACTCTATTTCTCTATCGACCAAATGGCGAGTAAATCATTAGGAAAGACGTCGGCGAACTCATGAACAAGCGGGATGTCGGCTAAACTAACATTTCCATCCGATCTTTCAATATACTACACAAATAACCCTTCTGACCTTTTTGGATCAACTTACGTGCCTTCATGGATGAGATTAAGTAAGGTGGGGGAATTACTCCTTTACCCTGAAAAATAACTTCGGCTAGGTTTGGGGGTTTCAATGTGACACTCTTCGAAACACAATCAATGAGTGCGTGGTTTGCTACTAACCAATCCATTCCCAATATAACATCGAATTGATCTATATTCAAGGGCATTAAATCAACTAGCAGTTCAACATGCTCAATGACAACAACACATGCTCTATAAATGGATGCAACAATCATGGATCTCCCAGACGGAGTAGACACAGATAGCACATAATCAAGAGATTCTAATTTCCTATTAATCTTCTCGGCAAACTTAATAGAAACAAACGAGTGCGTAGAGCCCGAATCAACTAACACATAAGCATTTAGGAGCAAATTAAAAGTATACGACACCCGCCTCGGATTCGAGTATCCCCTGGCACTAGTGCAAATACTCTGCCCTGCCTCATCTGTCCTTTCCCAGCATTATTCTTTTGAACCGTACCTGAGGTATTCTCACCTTTCTTGCTGGTTTCAGCCTTTGTCTTAGGACAATCTCTCACAAAATGACCCACTTCTCCACATTCATAGCAAGCACGGATGTCCGACGACAAACTCCAAAATGTTGCTTCCCAATCTGAACATGTCGGCTTAGTATTACCTTCCGCTTCGGATAACCAAAGACCGCCCTTGTTCATCTTCTTATTGGTGTTCAAGCGTGTTCGTGATTGTCATAGTTCTGTCTCTTCCGCCGATTCTCTCAGAGTTCTACTGTTCAAGTTGGTTTTTCGCCAACGGCTTTGTTCAAAGACGGCATAGGTCGGCATATCGGCGAGCTAACCCGGTCTTGAATCGGTCCGAAGCCCACTTTCAAACTTCCTAGCCTTCATGTATTCATCATTGATCATGTGAGGTACAAACCTTACCAATTCAAGAAAGCGCGATCATATTCCGCCATCGCATCGCTTCGTCAAAGTCTGAAATTCGGTAGCCTTGCGATTACGCCGAGGGAAAATGCTTCTTGTAAAATAGTTCCAAAAACCTTGCCAGTTAAACCAGGTTAGTTTCTCTGGTCATCATCCACCATCTCCGAGCATCGTCGGGGTGAATGCACTAAAGTCACCTTCGAACATCGGTCTTTGGGGAAAATCTCAAACAGTTTCTCCATTTCCAAAACCCATGCCTCGGCCTTCATTGGCTCAATACCTCCGAAAACCTTGGTGGTCTCATCTTCTTGAACTCCTGATCAAAGCTATTGTGCCATCTCCATATAAAATTTGGCTGTGGAGCGACTTGTGGCTTGCAGGGGAGGTGGAGGAGGGACTACATTTCGCCATTAAATGCCTTTCGGCTTTGGGTCGATGTAGTACTAGCGTCTTCTTGTCTTATTTGCCTTAACTCACGGGTCAATCCTTCCATTAATCTTTCCATTCTGTCCAATCTGTCTTGGTGATCTCGGGCAAGTGGAGGTCTACCTCTCCTCATGATACTATGAGTATACAAAGTGTGACTTTAAAGCAAGTAAACAAATAACTCGCAGCAAGTAACAAATAAGCAAGTCAAGGCAATGCACACCTTGTTCAAATAGCAAGCAATATGATGCAACCCTAGCATCTTTCTAAATGGAATCCTATGCTCTTTAGGACTCGAGTGTGTGAATCAACGCGTACTATGAGGAACTTGTGCTCGATACCACTCTGTCACGACCCCAACCTCGCCTTAGTAAATTTGGGTGCCGAGATGGCGATGAATCCGTAATTACCAAAGGCGCTTACAAAATTTCACACACATCGAGTAATCGTAGGGGCTCACATATCTTGAGCGAAATAACTAAATACAATTGGTCCTTGAGAGTCAGCATAGATCAAATGTAAATGCATACATAATCGAATCGCACCTCGGCGGATAACAAAACAAATACAAGTTACATCTGATCAAAAGGCTTCTCACCGACATATACAAATACTGATTTACAAGCAAAGAAGCATGATTTTCAAGAATGCGCCTGTAAGTAACACATATGCCGAGGTAATCACAAAAGTACCGATGTAAGCAAGTCAAGTCGGCATAACAAAATCCCAAAACAAAATTTGTACAAATACTTCTAGGCGTCGGCCGTCACGCTCATCACCTACATATATATAGAGAGGGTGAGCTTGGAAACTCGATGAATGGTACTAGAAATAAAGGTTTGCATGAATAATAGCGAGTCTTCCAAAACAAAGCATATCAAAACCATTCAAACAATAGCGAGGTTCTGCCAAGCAAAGAATATCAAGGCATGCGAACAAGAGATGAACCGTATTCATCTGTCAAATCCTACCGGACAAAGCAATACAAAGATTAAACAAGTAGTAGCGAGGTTCCTTCCAAAACAAAACAAATCAAGTTGTATCGAATCAAGTGATGAACCGTATTCATCCAACAAGTCTTACAAGTCAAAACATTTGCCGAGATAGCACAAGTAGTAGCCAGGTAATCTTCAAGACAAAACATATCAAGCTTATATGACTTAGGCATGACCCTTTTTCACGAAGTTTGTGACTTAGGCCCGTAGCCCTCTTTCACCAAGTGGTGGTACAAAAGTTTAAAGTCCTCTAGCACAAGGGACTTGTGATACTGAGACCCGTTGCCCGCTTTAACATTTATTTTAGCAAGATAGGACCGTATCCTTTTTAACAAAATGTACTGCGAAAGTTTAGAGTCCTCGGACAAGGGACTTTCCAAAGAAAGGACCGTATCCTTTTAACAAGATGTCTTCATGAAAGTTTAGAGTCCTCCAAAGACAAGGGACTTTCCAAAGAAAACCGAAACAAAGCTCAACTCATTACAAGGACATCATCAAGACGGTTCATACTTACCTTTTCATCTAGTACTGCTAAAGTTTAGAGTCCTCCAGCACAGGGGACTTTCAAGAATACCATCAAAACAAGCTCATATACAAAACATCAAAATAGGCTGATCATTCATGCTTAGCAGATACTTTTACCAAAGCGAAACAAGCAAGATTTATCAAAAGCTTTATAACATAGCTTTATTAAAAGCACCACTCACCTCGGTCTTCAGGTGTAGGCTCAAGCAAAGATCAAAGTCCTACAATCACATAGCAAACCATACTCTCAAAACGAGCTTCACATACATGCAAGGAATCAAAACATTATTTCCCATCACAGGGAAGTGCACTGGGTACCATCCAGGTCTAGCCGAGGTCCTACACCTCCTCGCCGAGGTGTGGACTCGAAAGCCAAGACAAGGCAAAGTTAGGAAAACCTGAGTTTCCTTTCAAAGGACACGAAGAACAAGATCATGCATGCTGAAATCCAACTCACATAAACGAAATCTGGGGTTTTCATGCTAAGAGTTCAAAAACGTGGACTAAGGTATTCATTCGAGAAAATTATACAAGAACAAACACAAAACATGATTCTTGTTCCAAACTTTTGGATCAAAACAAGGTTCTCTTTTAAGAACACAAGAACAACATTTTTCTCTTTCAAAACCAAGTTCAAATCAACGCATGACATGCAAAACAGATCCAATCATGCAATGCATCTAGATGATCAATAAGAACAATCGATGTAGAACAAGAATCTAACCTCAAAACTGAAATCCAACGGTTCGATCTTCCACGATCAAGCTCGGAGCTCAACTCCCACACTAAAATTCTAACTCTAAGTTCTAGAGCTTCTCTCTCTAAACAAGACAAAGATTTGAGACCAAATCATAATCAAAAGATACACAATGATGCATTATAGGCACATCGGCGGTCATAGCCTCCGGCTCGGACACGTGGCATCACCGGATTGGTGCGATTAGAAAGGTGATCGCTAGACAAGACAAGTCTCGACAAAGCGTACACAACACGCTTGGCGGCTAAGCACGAGCTAGAAATGACCTCGGCCAAAGACAAGACTTGACAACAGTCAACAAAGACAAAGGCTAGGGAGGGCGACACTTGACTAAGGCGTGCCACACCTTGGCACAGGTGTACCACATCTCGGCCTAGGCCATACCCTTAAGAACAAAGATTACAAGCACAAAACATCTCGGCCTCGGCGTCGCGCCGGCCCAAAGGTAACATCTCGGCAAACATGCCGGTGAAGATGGAGGTCGGCTAAGGTTCCAAAAGCGCTCAAGCGAAGGCTCAAAGGCAAACTATCTTTGGTGACCTCGCCTCGCTCCAAACAAAACACGAATTCCAGCAACTTACAATAAAACAAAGCAAAACAAGGCAAGTATCAAGATTACAAACTTGACAATTCAAGGTCATACACAATACATGCAAGCAAGACTGATTCAAAGTGAGGGTTGTTACAGTATCATATCATAGCACTTTTAGAACATAATTTCATAATAACATATCTTTACAGAAATGTCACTTACAGAGGGTTTCCGAAACCGATGGCACGGTCTTCTCAATTTGACCTGCAACAATAACATTATAGCACATTTCTCAATATACATTATCCTTAATCATGCACTTCATTCCTTTCTTTACTTTATTTCATGTTCATTCATTTCATTTCAATCTCATGTAATTCATACCCGTTTCATGCTCATAAGGTGATAAATGATGCAATTAACATGTAGAAATCATGTAGTTCATTTTTCTAAAATTTTCTGAAAATAAGCCCTTCCGCTCGAGCGCTACTTTGTCCGCTCGAGCGGACCGCACATTTCCAAAAGCTGGCGAGAGGCGATTTTACCGCTCGGCGGGCTCCTCCTTCGGCGGACCTTCTTAGTCTGAAATTTTGGTTCTTCTTCTACACTTCATCCTTTTCTTTGAAACATTAACTTCCCTTCCTATGAAATCAAAACCCAAAACATTTAAACCACATAATTCAACATCAAAGCTTCAAATCAAAACCCACATGAACCATAAACAAGATCCAACCCATGAATCAAGGTGGAAAACCACAAACATATACATACAAGCTTCATATCTCTACATCTATGGAGATTCCTCCTCAAATTGGCCAATAATCATAATTTCATGTCATATATGCTCAAATTACACATAATTTCTCTTCCATTCTATTTACTTGCCATGCAATCATGGATCATTTAACTTCTTTCAAGAAATTAGAGAAGAACTTCTTACCTTGATCACTTAATTGAAAAGTTTGAGCTTGATCTCCCTTTTCTTTATCTTCTTCCTCCTTTGCTCTCTCTCTTTCCGAATTCTCTCCCTCTCTCTTTTTTCCAGATTTTTCCTTTCTCTTGTGTTGAGTCAAATGAGTCAAAAAGAGGCATACATCCTTATCTCTAAGTCATATATATATCCAATAAACCATTATGCCCAAAACATTTAAGCCAAACAAAGCCTAACGAATCAGATGAAATTCAGTCTTCAATTTATTGTTCCAAATGGCTCTAAAAATTCCCGGTATCACATAGACGTGCTCAATTTCATTTTCTGAACCCATTATGGTTGTCAATTTCAGTCCCGAAGTCGTACTTCCAACAGATATTTATCTAATTCGAACAGATTTTTCTCAATTAAATCACGTAAACACATAATTAATTCTTGAAAATGACATCATATTTGCTCGGGTCGTTACACTCTCCCCACCTTAGGAAGTTTGGTCCTCCAAACTTAACTTATTCTGACAAAAGTTCAATCAGAAATCTGGGTTACACATTCTTAATTTCCCCCGTCATAAATGTTCCATCCATGCAAAGGTGATATCATAACATAACAATCCATAGCAAAGGTAATAATAAAGAAAATTCGTTCTATCATCAGTTAAATATTCCACGTTCAATAATCTCCATCGCATAGGTAATAATGCTATCTTACTAAATAGTAAAGTCATACATGTCTTCGCTTTTCCAGTATTTTGTGTCTTTTCGGGAACTAAGCTATAAACTCTTGCTTGCCTTAAAGCATTCCCCTCGAGCGAGCGTTGCAATAAATCGCCGGTGTCGTTGTTGAGTTAACTCCACTAGCGATAGGTCTCTCATTCCGTGAGTAAACTTGTGGACAAGTTTTAGCTAGGTGTCCTTCATCCACATTTGTAACAGCTCCAGATCCACGGCAAATACCCCAATCTTTGTTTCCCAGTCTTTACACGTAGGCACACCCCCCTTTGTAGTATCATTAATGGTTAGATTCGATTTATCATTTACGGACCCCACTGATTCACTAATCACTTCTACTTTCTGTTTCTTAAATGTCTTACCCTCCCTGTCGGTCATTGTCGTTGATTTGGACATTTTCAAAGCCGCAATATTTGTCTCGGACATCAGAGCCCTATCCAGTACATCAACATATTTCTCCAATTTTAGCACATTTACTCGGTCAAGCACTTCAACCTGTAGACCACCCTCAAATTTCCTTGCCTTTTTATATTCGGTATCAACCATATGAGGAGCGTAACGAGCTAGTTCAGTAAATTTACTTTCATACTCTGCTACTGACATTGCACCTTGCTTCAGCTGCTCAAATTCAGATATTTTCCTGTCTCTCATGCGTTGTGGGAAATTCTTTTCATAAAAGATCTCTTTAAATCGATCCCATGTCAAATCCCTATTCTGATCCCGTACCAACATCTACCATCGTCTAGCTTCTTCTGTCAGAGTAAAGGTTGCTAACAACACTTTGTAAACATCATTACACGGAAATACTTCAAAAATCTTTTCTGTTTCTAAGACCCAAGCCTCTGCCTTTAAGGGTTCAATACCCCCTGCAAACTCTGGTGGTTTCAATTTCTTGTATTTCTGTGTCAAACTGATAATGTCATCGTTGTTCATCTGTTCTACTTGCACTGGTGGTGGTGGAGGAGGCGGAAATGGCTGTCTCTGCTGTGGTTGTTGGTTTTGTTCTAGCTGCTGTCTAACCAACCCAGTCAAAACTTCTACCATTCTTTCTAATCGATTCATTCTTGCATCAGACGGTTACTTTCATCTCGTTTGTTGCATTGGTATCTTCCATTGTCTATAGAACCCATAGCAAATACAACATTTCATTTTCTATATACTGTTTCCTTTACTGCCTCATCATCATTCAATTCTGGTTTCTTATATACTGAAACACACACACACATGCACATATGCTCATGCTATGCTCTATATCTTTTCTAATGCACCTAACAGCTCATATGGACACGTGTGTGGGTAAATTAACTCGTGCGCTCTGATACCACTGTCATCACGCCCGAACCCGCCCTAGAAGTTCGATAGAACGTGACCGCCAAGAATCCTAGATTACCACAGGCCTTCCTGTACAACACATAAATAAAACGGGGCTCGCGGAAGCGAAAAGAAAACTAATAGTCCAAGAGCTGTGTATTTATATGAACAAGCATTACATGCCAAAAAATATAATGTTAATTTACCCACCAACTACACATGACATAAACCAAGTCATATCCAAAACATAAATATATGCTACAGATGCAAGACAAAAGAAAAGCTCTCAAAACGGCCTTCGGGCCTAGCTCGACTCGGAGCACTCAAAAGCAGTAGGCTTTCAAAAGCGGCTCGATCCGAGACTCGCTTTAGGCTTGACTCCCAAACATTTCACCTATAAATACATAAATACAAACAATGAGCTAAAGCTCAGCAAGTAACATTAAAGTAAAGGGTTAGTGAACGAAGTCTGACATTTTCATAAAACCATAATAAAACAGTCATAAACATACTTCAGTCATTCGTCATTATAAGAACATACATAATGGCATACTCCATAGAACATAACATGTGTCGACTAACGACTAGAGTAACGGTCCGGACACCGATTAAACACATACCGAGATCTCAGAATGGTCATGGGCTTGTCCTTCCATGCCGTCCCCCATGACTCATGACGCATGGGCCTGCATGTTCTCGCTCCCATGACTCAACTGACTATGGATGCCATACTAGGTTTGCAATAGAACATTCGTTCACAGAAAACATTCTCATTTCAAAACGTATCATATCATAGCACTTTTAGAACATAATTTCATAATAACATATCTTCTGAAATGTCACTTCTGAGAGGGTTTCCGAAACCGATGGCACGGTCTTCTCAATTTGACCTGCAATAATAACATTATAGCACATTTCTCAATATACATTATCCTTAATCATGCACTTCATTCCTTTCTTTACTTTATTTCATATTCATTCATTTCATTTCAATCTCATGTAATTCATAAGGTTTCATGCTCATACGGTGATAAATGATGCAATTAACATGTAGAAATCATGTAGTTCATTTTCTAAAATTTTTCGAAAATAAGCCCTTCCGCTCGGCGCTACTTTGTCCGCCGAGCGATCGCACATTTCCAAAGCTAGCTGAGGTGATTTTCGCTCGGCGGGCTCTCCGCCGAGCGGACCTTCTGAAAGTGAAATTTTGGTTCTTCTTCTACACTTCATCCTTTTCTTTGAAACATTAACTTCCTTCCTATGAAATCAAAACCCAAAACATTTAAACCACATAATTCAACATCAAAGCTTCAAATCAAAACCCATGAACCATAAACAAGATCCAACCCATGAATCAAGGTGGAAAACCACAAACATATACATACAAGCTTCATATCTCTACATCTATGGAGATTCCTCCTCAAATTGGCCAATAATCATAATTTCATGTCATATATGCTCAAATTACACATAATTTCTCTTCCATTCTATTTACTTGCCATGCAATCATGGATCATTTAACTTCTTTCAAGAAATTAGAGAAGAACTTCTTACCTTGATCACTTAATTGAAAAGTTTGAGCTTGATCTCCCTTTTCTTTATCTTCTTCCTCCTTTGCTCTCTCTCTTTCCGAATTCTCTCCCTCTCTCTTTTTTCCAGATTTTTCCTTTCTCTTGTGTTGAGTCAAATGAGTCAAAAAGAGGCATACATCCTTATCTCTAAGTCATATATATATCCAATAAACCATTATGCCCAAAACATTTAAGCCAAACAAAGCCTAACGAATCAGATGAAATTCAGTCTTCAATTTATTGTTCCAAATGGCTCTAAAATTCTTGTATCACATAGACGTGCTCAATTTCATTTTCTGAACCCATTATGGTTGTCAATTTCAGTCGAAGTCGTACTTCCAACAGATATTTATCTAATTCGAACAGATTTTTCTCAATTATATCACGTAAACATATAATTAATTACTGAAAATTACATTATATTTGCGGTCGTTACACTCTCTCACCTTAGGAAGTTTGGTCCGCCAAACTTAACTTATTCTGACAAAAGTTCAATCAGAAATCTGGGTTACACATTCTTAATTTCCCCCGTCATAAATGTTCCATCCATGCAAAGGTGATATCATAACATAACAATCCATAGCAAAGGTAATAATAAAGAAAATTCGTTCTATCATCAGTTAAATATTCCACGTTCAATAATCTCCATCGCATAGGTAATAATGCTATCTTACTAAATAGTAAAGTCATACATGTCTTCGCTTTTCCAGTATTTTGTGTCTTTTCGGGAACTAAGCTATAAACTCTTGCTTGCCTTAAAGCATTCCCCTCGGAAGCAGACGTTGCAATCGTCATCGGTGTCGTTGTTGAGTTAACTCCACTAGCAATAGGTCTCTCATTCCGTGAGTAAACTTGTGGACAAGTTTTAGCTAGGTGTCCCTTCTGTCCACATTTATGTAGCTCCAGATCCATGGCAAATACCCCAATGCTGTTTCCCACAGTCTTTACACGTAGGCACACCCCCCTTTGTAGTATCATTAATGGTTAGATTCGATTTATCATTTACGGACCCCACTGATTCACTAATCACTTCTACTTTCTGTTTCTTAAATGTCTTACCCTCCCTGTCGGTCATTGTCGTTGATTTGGACATTTTCAAAGCCGCAATATTTGTCTCGGACATCAGAGCCCTATCCAGTACATCAACATATTTCTCCAATTTTAGCACATTTACTCGGTCAAGCACTTCAACCTGTAGACCACCCTCAAATTTCCTTGCCTTTTTATATTCGGTATCAACCATATGAGGAGCGTAACGAGCTAGTTCAGTAAATTTACTTTCATACTCTGCTACTGACATTGCACCTTGCTTCAGCTGCTCAAATTCAGATATTTTCCTGTCTCTCATGCATTGTGGGAAATACTTTTCATAAAAGATCTCTTTAAATCGATCCCATGTCAAATCCCTATTCTGATCCCGTACCAACATCCACCATCGTCTAGCTTCTTCTGTCAGAGTAAAGGTTGCTAACAACACTTTGTAAACATCATTACACGGAAATACTTCGAAAATCTTTTCAGTTTCTAAGACCCAAGCCTCTGCCTTTAAAGG
This sequence comes from Camellia lanceoleosa, assembly GCA_025200525.1. Classification (NCBI taxonomy): domain Eukaryota; kingdom Viridiplantae; phylum Streptophyta; class Magnoliopsida; order Ericales; family Theaceae; genus Camellia; species Camellia lanceoleosa. The sequence continues at coordinate 61,312,784 of CM045761.1, forward strand.
TTCAATACCCCCTGCAAACTCTGGTGGTTTCAATTTCTTGTATTTCTGTGTCAAACTGATAATGTCATCATTGTTCATCTGTTCTACCTGCACTGGTGGTGGTGGAGGCGGAAATGGTCGCTCTATGGTTGTTGGTTTTGTTCTAGGCTGTGTCTAACCAACCCAGTCAAAACTTCTACCATTCTTTCTAATCGATTCATTCTTGCATCGACATTTCTGTTTCATCTACGTTTCTTGCATTGGTATCTTCCATTGTCTATAGAACCCATAGCAAATACAACATTTCATTTTCTATATACTGTTTCCTTTACTGCCTCATCATCATTCAATTCTGGTTTCTTATATACTGAAACACACACACACATGCACATATGCTCATGCTATGCTCTATATCTTTTCTAATGCACCTAACAGCTCATATGGACACGTGTGTGGGTAAATTAACTCGTGCGCTCTGATACCACTCTGTCACGCCCCGAACCCGCCCCTAGAAGTTCGGTAACGAGACCGGCCAGTAATCCTAGATTACCACAGGCCTTACTGTACATAACATAATAAACGGGGCTCATGAGCAAAGAAAACTAATAGTCCAAGAGTCAGTATTTATATGAACAAGCATTACATGCCAAAAATATAATGTTAATTTACCCACCAACTACACATGACATAAACCAAGTCATATACAAAACATAAATATATGCTACAAATGCAAGACAAAAAAAAAGCTCTCAAAACGGGCTTCCAGGCCTAGCTCATCTCGAGCACTCAAAACGGTAGGCTTTCAAAACGGCGGCTCGATCCGAGACTCCGCCTAGGCTTAACTCCCAGCATGCTCACCTATAAATACATAAATACAAACAATGAGCTAAAGCTCCGCAAGTAACATAACAGTAAAGAGGTTAGTGAACGAAGTCCGACATTTTCATAAAACCATAATAAAACAGTCATAAACATACTTCAGTCATACATCATTATAAGAACATACATAGTGGCATACTCCATAGAACATAACATGTGTCGACTAACGACTAAAGTAACCGGTCCCGGACACCGATTAAACACATACCGAGATCTCGTAAACTGGTCATGGGCTTGTCCTTCCATGCCGTCCCCCATGACTCATGACGCATGGGCCTGTATGTTCTCGCCCCCATGACTCAACTGACTATGGATGCCATACTAGGTTTGCAATAGAACATTCGTTCACAGAAAACATTCTTATTTCAAAACGTATCATATCATAGCACTTTTAGAACATAATTTCATAATAACATATCTTTACAGAAATGTCACTTACAGAGGGTTTCCGAAACCGATGGCACGGTCTTCTCAATTTGACCTGCAACAATAACATTATAGCACATTTCTCAATATACATTATCCTTAATCATGCACTTCATTCCTTTCTTTACTTTATTTCATGTTCATTCATTTCATTTCAATCTCATGTAATTCATACCCGTTTCATGCTCATAAGGTGATAAATGATGCAATTAACATGTAGAAATCATGTAGTTCATTTTTCTAAAATTTTCTGAAAATAAGCCCTTCCGCTCGAGCGCTACTTTGTCCGCTCGAGCGGACTGCACATTTCCCCCAAAACTGCTGAGAGACTGATTTTACCGCTCGAGCGGGCTCCCCTCCGCTCGAGCGGACCTTGCGAAAGTCTGAAATTTTGGTTCTTCTTCTACACTTCATCCTTTTCTTTGAAACATTAACTTCCCTTCCTATGAAATCAAAACCCAAAACATTTAAACCACATAATTCAACATCAAAGCTTCAAATCAAAACCCACATGAACCATAAACAAGATCCAACCCATGAATCAAGGTGGAAAACCACAAACATATACATACAAGCTTCATATCTCTACATCTATGGAGATTCCTCCTCAAATTGGCCAATAATCATAATTTCATGTCATATATGCTCAAATTACACATAATTTCTCTTCCATTCTATTTACTTGCCATGCAATCATGGATCATTTAACTTCTTTCAAGAAATTAGAGAAGAACTTCTTACCTTGATCACTTAATTGAAAAGTTTGAGCTTGATCTCCCTTTTCTTTATCTTCTTCCTCCTTTGCTCTCTCTCTTTCGAATTCTCTCTCTCTCTTTTTCTAGATTTTTCCTTTCTCTTGTGTTGAGTCAAATGAGTCAAAAGAGGCATACATCCTTATCTCTAAGTCATATATATATCCAATAAACCATTATGCCCAAAACATTTAAGCCAAACAAAGCCTAACGAATCAGATGAAATTCAGTCTTCAATTTATTGTTCCAAATGGCTCTAAAAATTCCCGGTATCACATAGACGTGCTCAATTTCATTTTCTGAACCCATTATGGTTGTCAATTTCAGTCCCGAAGTCGTACTTCCAACAGATATTTATCTAATTCGAACAGATTTTTCTCAATTAAATCACGTAAACACATAATTAATTATCGAAAATGACATCATATTTGCTCGGTCGTTACACTCTCCCCACCTTAGGAAGTTTGGTCCTCCAAACTTAACTTATTCTCGACAAAGTTCAATCAAATCTGGGTTACACATTCTTAATTTCCCGTCATAAATGTTCCATCCATGCAAAGGTGATATCATAACATAACAATCCATAGCAAAGGTAATAATAAAGAAAATTCGTTCTATCATCGCTTAAATATTCCATGTTCAATAATCTCCATCGCATAGGTAATAATGCTATCTTACTAAATAATAAAGTCATACCTGTCTTCGCTTTTCCAGTATTTTGTGTCTTTTCGAACTAAGCTATAAACTCTTGCTTGCCTTAAAGCATTCCCCTCGCAAGCAGACGTTGCAATCGTCATCGGTGTCGTTGTTGAGTTAACTCCACTAGCAATAGGTCTCTCATTCCGTGAGTAAACTTGTGGACAAGTTTTAGCTAGGTGTCCTTTCTGTCCACATTTGTAACAGGCTCCAGATCCACGGCGGCAAATACCCCAATGTCAAGTTTCCAGTCTTTACACGTAGGCACACCCCCTTTGTAGTATCATTAATGGTTAGATTCGATTTATCATTCGGACTTCCCCGATTCACTAATCACTTCTACTTTGCTTCTTAAATGTCTTACCCTCCCTGGGTCATTGTCGTTGATTTGGACATTTTCAAAGCCGCAATATTTGTCTCGGACATCGAGCCCTATCCAAGACATCAACATATTTCTCCAATTTTAGCACATTTACTCGGTCAAGCACTTCAACTCTTGTAGACCACCCTCAAATTTCCTTGCCTTTTTATATTCGGTATCAACCATATGAGGCGTAACGAGCTAGTTCAAGAATTTACTTTCATACTCTGCTACTGACATTGCACCTTGCTTCAGCTGCTCAAATTCAGATATTTTCATGTCTCTCATGCATTGTGGGAAATACTTTTCATAAAAGATCTCTTTAAATCGGTCCCATGTCAAATCCCTATTATGATCCCGTACCAACATCCACCATCGTCTAGCTTCTTCTGTCAGAGTAAAGGTTGCTAACAACACTTTGTAAACATCATTACACGGAAATACTTCGAAAATCTTTTCTGTTTCTAAGACCCAAGCCTCTGCCTTTAAGGGTTCAATACCCCCAGCAAACTCTGGTGGTTTCAATTTCTTGTATTTCTGTGTCAAACTGATAATGTCATCATTGTTCATCTGTTCTACTTGCACTGGTGGTGGTGGAGGAGGCGGAAATGGCTGTCTCTGCTGTGGTTGTTGGTTTTGTTCTAGCTGCTGTCTAACCAACCCAGTCAAAACTTCTACCATTCTTTCTAATCGATTCATTCTTGCATCAGACGGTTCTGTTTCATCTACGTTTCTTGCATTGGTATCTTCCATTGTCTATAGAACCCATAGCAAATACAACATTTCATTTTCTATATCTTTGTTTCCTTCTTGCCTCATCATCATTCAATTACGGTTTCTTATATCTTTGAAACACACACACACATGCACATATGCTCATGCTATGTTCTATATGTTTTCTAATGCACCTAACGACTCATATGGACACGTGTGTGGGTAAATTAACTCGTCTTTCTGATACCACTCACACGCCGAACCCGCCCCTAGAAGTTGATAGAGACCGCCAGTAATCCTAGATTACCTCGGCCTTCTGTACAAAACATAAATAAATGGGGCTCATGGAAGCGAGAAAACTAATAGTCCAAGAGCTGTATTTATATGAACATTTATTACATGCCAAAAAATATAATGTTAATTTACCCCCCAACTACAAATGACATAAACCAAGTCATATCCAAAACATAAATATATGCTACAGATGCAAGACAAAAGAAAAGCTCACAAAAGCGGCCTTCCGGCCTAGCTCACTTCGCAGCACTCAAAACGGCAGGCTTTCAAAACGGCGGCTCGATCCGAGACTCCGCCTAGGCTTGGCTCCCAAACAGCTCACCTATAAATACATAAATACAAACAATGAGCTAAAGCTCAGCAAGTAACATTAAAGTAAAGGGTTAGTGAACGAAGTCTGACATTTTCATAAAACCATAATAAAACAGTCATAAACATAATCACTATTCATCATTATAAGAACATACATAATGGCATACTCCATAGAACATAACATGTGTCGACTAACGACTAGAGTAACCGGTCCCGGACACCGATTAAACACATACCGAGATCTCGTAAACTGGTCATGGGCTTGTCCTTCCATGCCGTCCCCCATGACTCATGACGCATGGGCCTGCATGTTCTCGCCCCCATGACTCAACTGACTATGGATGCCATACTAGATTCGCAATAGAACATTCGTTCACAGAAAACATTCTCATTTCAAAACGTATCATATCATAGCACTTTTAGAACATAATTTCATAATAACATATCTTTACAGAAATGTCACTTACAGAGGGTTTCCGAAACCGATGGCACGGTCTTCTCAATTTGACCTGCAACAATAACATTATAGCACATTTCTCAATATACATTATCCTTAATCATGCACTTCATTCCTTTCTTTACTTTATTTCATGTTCATTCATTTCATTTCAATCTCATGTAATTCATACCCGTTTCATGCTCATAAGGTGATAAATGATGCAATTAACATGTAGAAATCATGTAGTTCATTTTTCTAAAATTTTCTGAAAATAAGCCCTTCCGCTCGAGCGCTACTTTGTCCGCTCGAGCGGACTGCACATTTCAAAGCTGAGAGATCGATTTTACGCCGAAGGGCTCGGCTTCGGACCTTTAATCTGAAATTTTGGTTCTTCTTCTACACTTCATCCTTTTCTTTGAAACATTAACTTCCCTTCCTATGAAATCAAAACCCAAAACATTTAAACCACATAATTCAACATCAAAGCTTCAAATCAAAACCCATGAACCATAAACAAGATCCAACCCATGAATCAAGGTGGAAAACCACAAACATATACATACAAGCTTCATATCTCTACATCTATGGAGGTTCCTCCTCAAATTGGCCAATAATCATAATTTCATGTCATATATGCTCAAATTACACATAATTTCTCTTCCATTCTATTTACTTGCCATGCAATCATGGATCATTTAACTTCTTTCAAGAAATTAGAGAAGAACTTCTTACCTTGATCACTTAATTGAAAAGTTTGAGCTTGATCTCCCTTTTCTTTATCTTCTTCCTCCTTTGCTCTCTCTCTTTCCGAATTCTCTCCCTCTCTCTTTTTTCCAGATTTTTCCTTTCTCTTGTGTTGAGTCAAATGAGTCAAAAAGAGGCATACATCCTTATCTCTAAGTCATATATATATCCAATAAACCATTATGCCCAAAACATTTAAGCCAAACAAAGCCTAACGAATCAGATGAAATTCAGTCTTCAATTTATTGTTCCAAATGGCTCTAAAAATTCCCGGTATCACATAGACGTGCTCAATTTCATTTTCTGAACCCATTATGGTTGTCAATTTCAGTCCCGAAGTCGTACTTCCAACAGATATTTATCTAATTCGAACAGATTTTTCTCAATTAAATCACGTAAACACATAATTAATTACTGAAAATGACATCATACGGTTCTGGGTCGTTACACTCTCCCCACCTTAGGAAGTTTGGCCCTCCAAACTTAACTTATTCTGACAAAAGTTCAATCAGAAATCTGGGTTACACATTCTTAATTTCCCCCGTCATAAATGTTCCATCCATGCAAAGGTGATATCATAACATAACAATCCATAGCAAAGGTAATAATAAAGAAAATTCGTTCTATCATCAGTTAAATATTCCACGTTCAATAATCTCCATCGCATAGGTAATAATGCTATCTTACTAAATAGTAAAGTCATACATGTCTTCGCTTTTCCAGTATTTTGTGTCTTTTCGGGAACTAAGCTATAAACTCTTGCTTGCCTTAAAGCATTCCCCTCGGAAGCAGACGTTGCAATCGTCATCGGTGTCGTTGTTGAGTTAACTCCACTAGCAATAGGTCTCTCATTCCGTGAGTAAACTTGTGGACAAGTTTTAGCTAGGTGTCCCTTCTGTCCACATTTGTAACAGGCTCCAGATCCACGGCGGCAAATACCCCAATGCTGTTTCCCACAGTCTTTACACGTAGGCACACCCCCCTTTGTAGTATCATTAATGGTTAGATTCGATTTATCATTTACGGACCCCACTGATTCACTAATCACTTCTACTTTCTGTTTCTTAAATGTCTTACCCTCCCTGTCGGTCATTGTCGTTGATTTGGACATTTTCAAAGCCGCAATATTTGTCTCGGACATCAGAGCCCTATCCAGTACATCAACATATTTCTCCAATTTTAGCACATTTACTCGGTCAAGCACTTCAACCTGTAGACCACCCTCAAATTTCCTTGCCTTTTTATATTCGGTATCAACCATATGAGGAGCGTAACGAGCTAGTTCAAGAATTTACTTTCATACTCACTCGACATTGCACCTTGCTTCACCGCTCAAATTCAGATATTTTCTGTCTCATGCATTGTGGGAAATACTTTTCATAAAAGATCTCTTTAAATCGATCCCATGTCAAATCCCTATTCTGATCCCGTACCAACATCCACCATCGTCTAGCTTCTTCTGTCAGAGTAAAGGTTGCTAACAACACTTTGTAAACATCATTACATGGAAATACTTCAAAATCTTTTTCGCTTCTAAGACCCAAGCCTCGCCTTTAAGGGTTCAATACCCTGCAAACTCGTGGTTTCAATTTCTTGTATTTCGTGTCAAACCGATAATGTCATCATTGTTCATCTGTTTCTACTTGCACCGTGGTGGTGGAGGAGGCGGAAATGGCTGTCTCTGCTGTGGTTGTTGGTTTTGTTCTAGCTGCTGTCTAACCAACCCAGTCAAAACTTCTACCATTCTTTCTAATCGATTCATTCTTGCATCAGACGGTTCTGTTTCATCTACGTTTCTTGCATTGGTATCTTCCATTGTCTATAGAACCCATAGCAAATACAACATTTCATTTTCTATATACTGTTTCCTTTACTGCCTCATCATCATTCAATTCTGGTTTCTTATATACTGAAACACACACACACATGCACATATGCTCATGCTATGCTCTATATCTTTTCTAATGCACCTAACAGCTCATATGGACACGTGTGTGGGTAAATTAACTCGTGCGCTCTGATACCACTCTGTCACGCCCCGAACCCGCCCCTAGAAGTTCGGTAACGAGACCGGCCAGTAATCCTAGATTACCACAGGCCTTCCTGTACAACACATAAATAAAACGGGGCTCGCGGAAGCGAAAAGAAAACTAATAGTCCAAGAGCTGTGTATTTATATGAACAAGCATTACATGCCAAAAAATATAATGTTAATTTACCCACCAACTACACATGACATAAACCAAGTCATATCCAAAACATAAATATATGCTACAGATGCAAGACAAAAGAAAAGCTCTCAAAACGGCCTTCCAGGCCTAGCTCCGGCTCGGAGCACTCAAAACGGTAGGCTTTCAAAACGGCGGCTCGATCCGAGACTCCGCCTAGGCTTGGCTCCCAAACAGCTCACCTATAAATACATAAATACAAACAATGAGCTAAAGCTCAGCAAGTAACATTAAAGTAAAGGGTTAGTGAACGAAGTCTGACATTTTCATAAAACCATAATAAAACAGTCATAAACATACTTCAGTCATTCGTCATTATAAGAACATACATAATGGCATACTCCATAGAACATAACATGTGTCGACTAACGACTAGAGTAACTTAGGTCCGGACACCGATTAACCACATACCGAGATCTCGTAATCTGGTCATGGGCTTGTCCTTCCATGCCGTCCCCCATGACTCATGACGCATGGGCCTGCATGTTCTCGCCCCCATGACTCAACTGACTATGGATGCCATACTAGGTTTGCAATAGAACATTCGCTCACGTAAAACATTCTCATTTCAAAAGCGTATCATATCATAGCACTTTTAGAACATAATTTCATAATAACATATCTTTACGTAAATGTCACTTACAGAGGGTTTCAAACCGATGGCACGGTCTTCTCAATTTGACTGCAAACAATAACATTATAGCACATTTCTCAATATACATTATCCTTAATCAGGCACTTCATTCCTTTCTTTGCTTTAGTTGATGTTCATGCATTTCATTTCAATCTCATTAATTCATACCCATTTCATGCTCATAAGGTGATAAATGATGCAATTAACATGTAGAAATCATGTAGTTCATTTTTCTAAAATTTTCGAAAATAAGCCCTTCCGCCGAAGGCTACTTTGTCCGCTTCGGCCAGACATTTCAAAAGCTAGAGATCGATTTTACGCTCGGCGGGCTCCCTCTCGGCGGACCTTAAAATCTGAAATTTTGGTTCTTCTTCTACACTTCATCCTTTTCTTTGAAACATTAACTTCCCTTCCTATGAAATCAAAACCCAAAACATTTAAACCACATAATTCAACATCAAAGCTTCAAATCAAAACCCACATGAACCATAAACAAGATCCAACCCATGAATCAAGGTGGAAAACCACAAACATATACATACAAGCTTCATATCTCTACATCTATGGAGATTCCTCCTCAAATTGGCCAATAATCATAATTTCATGTCATATATGCTCAAATTACACATAATTTCTCTTCCATTCTATTTACTTGCCATGCAATCATGGATCATTTAACTTCTTTCAAGAAATTAGAGAAGAACTTCTTACCTTGATCACTTAATTGAAAAGTTTGAGCTTGATCTCCCTTTTCTTTATCTTCTTCCTCCTTTGCTCTCTCTCTTTCCGAATTCTCTCCCTCTCTCTTTTTTCCAGATTTTTCCTTTCTCTTGTGTTGAGTCAAATGAGTCAAAAAGAGGCATACATCCTTATCTCTAAGTCATATATATATCCAATAAACCATTATGCCCAAAACATTTAAGCCAAACAAAGCCCTAACGAATCGATGAAATTCAGTCTTCAATTTATTGTTCCAAATGGCTCTAAAAATTCCCGGTATCACATAGACGTGCTCAATTTCATTTTCTGAACCCATTATGGTTGTCAATTTCAGTCCCGAAGTCGTACTTCCAACAGATATTTATCTAATTCGAACAGATTTTTCTCAATTAAATCACGTAAACACATAATTAATTCGAAAATGACATCATACGGTTGCTGGTCATACACTCTCCCCACCTTAGGAAGTTTGGTCCTCCAAACTTAACTTATTTCGACAAAAGTTCAATCGAAATCGGTTACACATTCTTAATTTCCCCATCATAAATGTTCCATCCATGCAAAGGTGATATCATAACACAACAATCCATAGCAAAGGTAATAATAAAGAAAATTCGTTCTACCATCAGTTAAATATTCCACGTTCAATAATCTCCATCGCATAGGTAATAATGCTATCTTACTAAATAGTAAAGTCATACCTGTCTTCGCTTTTCCAGTATTTGGTGCCTTTTCGGGAACTAAGCTAAATAATCTTGCTTGCCTGAAAGCATTCCCCTGGGAAGCAGACGTTGCAATCGTCATCGGTGTCGTTGTTGAGTTAACTCCACTAGCAATAGGTCTCTCATTCCGTGAGTAAACTTGTGGACAAGTTTTAGCTAGATGTCCCTTCTGTCCACATTTGTATGAGCTCCGGATCCACGGCGGCAAATACCCCAATGCTGTTTCCCACAGTCTTTACACGTAGGCACACCCCCCTTTGTAGTATCATTAATGGTTAGATTCGATTTATCATTTACGGACCCCACTGATTCACTAATCACTTCTACTTTCTGTTTCTTAAATGTCTTACCCTCCTTCGGTCATTGTCGTTGATTTGGACATTTTCAAAAGCAATATTTGTCCGGGACATCAGAGCCCTATCCAGTACATCAACATATTTCTCCAATTTTAGCACATTTACTCGGTCAAGCACTTCAACCTGTAGACCACCCTCAAATTTCCTTGCCTTTTTATATTCGGTATCAACCATATGAGGAGCGTAACGAGCTAGTTCAGTAAATTTACTTTCATACTCTGCTACTGACATTGCACCTTGCTTCAGCTGCTCAAATTCAGATATTTTCCTGTCTCTCATGCATTGTGGGAAATACTTTTCATAAAAGATCTCTTTAAATCGATCCCATGTCAAATCCCTATTCTGATCCCGTACCAACATCTACCATCGTCTAGCTTCTTCTGTCAGAGTAAAGGTTGCTAACAACACTTTGTAAACATCATTACACGGAAATACTTCAAAAATCTTTTCTGTTTCTAAGACCCAAGCCTCTGCCTTTAAGGGTTCAATACCCCCTGCAAACTCTGGTGGTTTCAATTTCTTGTATTTCTGTGTCAAACTGATAATGTCATCGTTGTTCATCTGTTCTACTTGCACTGGTGGTGGTGGGGGGGGCGGAAATGGCTGTCCCTGCTGTGGTTGTTGGTTTTGTTCTAGCTGTCTAACCAACCCAGTCAAAACTTCTCCCATTCTTTCTAATCGATTCATTCTTGCATCAGACGGTTCTGTTTCATCTACGTTTCTTGCATTGGTATCTTCCATTGTCTATAGAACCCATAGCAAATACAACATTTCATTTTCTATATCTTGCTTCCTTATCGCCTCATCATCATTCAATTCGGTTTCTTATATCTTTGAAACACACACACATGCACATATGCTCATGCTATGCTCTATATCTTTTCTAATGCACCTAACGGCTCATATGGACACGTGTGTGGGTAAATTAACTCGTCGCTCGATACCACTCATCACGCCCGAACCCGCCCTAGAAGTTCGAGAACGTGACCGCCAAGAATCCTAGATTACCACAGCCTTCTGTACAACACATAAATAAAAGCGGGGCTCATGAAGCGAAAACTAATAGTCCAAGAGCGTATTTATATGAACATTTATTACATGCCAAAAATATAATGTTAATTTACCCACCAACTACACATGACATAAACCAAGTCATATCCAAAACATAAATATATGCTACAGATGCAAGACAAAAGAAAAGCTCTCAAAGCGGCCTTCTGTGCCTAGCTCGCTCGGAGCACTCAAAACTTTGGCTTTCAAAACGCGGCTCGATCCGAGACTCCGCCTAGGCTTGACTCCCAAACAAATTGCTCACCTATAAATACATAAATACAAACAATGAGCTAAAGCTCGAAGTAACATTAAAGTAAAGGGTTAGTGAACGAAGTCCGACATTTTCATAAAACCATAATAAAACATTCATAATCATACTTGGTCATTCACATTATAAGAACATACATAATGGCATACTCCATAGAACATAACATGTGTCGACTAACGACTAGAGTAACCGGTCCCGGACACCGATTAAACACATACCGAGATCTCGTAAACTGGTCATGGGCTTGTCCTTCCATGCCGTCCCCCATGACTCATGACGCATGGGCCTGCATGTTCTCGCCCCCATGACTCAACTGACTATGGATGCCATACTAGGTTTGCAATAGAACATTCGTTCACAGAAAACATTCTCATTTCAAAACGTATCATATCATAGCACTTTTAGAACATAATTTCATAATAACATATCTTTACAGAAATGTCACTTACAGAGGGTTTCCGAAACCGATGGCACGGTCTTCTCAATTTGACCTGCAACAATAACATTATAGCACATTTCTCAATATACATTATCCTTAATCATGCACTTCATTCCTTTCTTTACTTTATTTCATGTTCATTCATTTCATTTCAATCTCATGTAATTCATACCCGTTTCATGCTCATAAGGTGATAAATGATGCAATTAACATGTAGAAATCATGTAGTTCATTTTTCTAAAATTTTCTGAAAATAAGCTCTTCCGCTCGAGCGCTACTTTGTCCGGCCGAAATCGACAGACATTCCCCAAAGCTGAGATCGATTTTACCGCTCGGCGGGCTCCCTCCGCGGACCTTAAGTGAAATCAAATTTGGTTCTTCTTCTACACTTCATCCTTTTCTTTGAAACATTAACTTCCTTCCTATGAAATCAAAACCCAAAACATTTAAACCACATAATTCAACATCAAAGCTTCAAATCAAAACCCACATGAACCATAAACAAGATCCAACCCATGAATCAAGGTGGAAAACCACAAACATATACATACAAGCTTCATATCTCTACATCTATGGAGATTCCTCCTCAAATTGGCCAATAATCATAATTTCATGTCATATATGCTCAAATTACACATAATTTCTCTTCCATTCTATTTACTTGCCATGCAATCATGGATCATTTAACTTCTTTCAAGAAATTAGAGAAGAACTTCTTACCTTGATCACTTAATTGAAAAGTTTGAGCTTGATCTCCCTTTTCTTTATCTTCTTCCTCCTTTGCTCTCTCTCTTTCCGAATTCTCTCCTCTCTCTTTTTTCCAGATTTTTCCTTTCTCTTGTGTTGAGTCAAATGAGTCAAAAAGAGGCATACATCCTTATCTCTAAGTCATATATATATCCAATAAACCATTATGCCCAAAACATTTAAGCCAAACAAAGCCTAACGAATCAGATGAAATTCAGTCTTCAATTTATTGTTCCAAATGGCTCTAAAAATTCCCGGTATCACATAGACGTGCTCAATTTCATTTTCTGAACCCATTATGGTTGTCAATTTCAGTCCCGAAGTCGTACTTCCAACAGATATTTATCTAATTCGAACAGATTTTTCTCAATTAAATCACGTAAACACATAATTAATTACTGAAAATGACATCATACGGTTCTGGGTCGTTACACTCTCCCCACCTTAGGAAGTTTGGTCCTCCAAACTTAACTTATTCTGACAAAAGTTCAATCAGAAATCTGAGTTACACATTCTTAATTTCCCCCGTCATAAATGTTCCATCCATGCAAAGGTGATATCATAACATAACAATCCATAGCAAAGGTAATAATAAAGAAAATTCGTTCTATCATCAGTTAAATATTCCACGTTCAATAATCTCCATCGCATAGGTAATAATGCTATCTTACTAAATAGTAAAGTCATACCTGTCTTCGCTTTTCCAGTATTTTGTGTCTTTTCGGGAACTAAGCTATAAACTCTTGCTTGCCTTAAAGCATTCCCCTCGGAAGCAGACGTTGCAATCGTCATCGGTGTCGTTGTTGAGTTAACTCCACTAGCAATAGGTCTCTCATTCCGTGAGTAAACTTGTGGACAAGTTTTAGCTAGATGTCCTTACATCACATTTGTAATGAGCTCCAGATCCACGGCAAATACCCCAATCTTTGTTTCCCACAGTCTTTACGTAGGCACACCCCTTTGTAGTATCATTAATGGTTAGATTCGATTTATCATTTACGGACCCATTGATTCACTAATCACTTCTACTTCTGCTTCTTAAATGTCTTACCCTCCCCGCTCGGTCATTGTCGTCGATTTGGACATTTTCAAAGCTGCAATATTTGTCTCGGACATCAGAGCCCTATCCAGTACATCAACATATTTCTCCAATTTTAGCACATTTACTCGGTCAAGCACTTCAACCTGTAGACCACCCTCAAATTTCCTTGCCTTTTTATATTCGGTATCAACCATATGAGGAGCGTAACGAGCTAGTTCAGTGAATTTACTTTCATACTCTGCTACTGACATTGCACCTTGCTTCAGCTGCTCAAATTCAGATATTTTCCTGTCTCTCATGCATTGTGGGAAATACTTTTCATAAAAGATCTCTTTAAATCGATCCCATGTCAAATCCCTATTCTGATCCCGTACCAACATCTACCATCGTCTAGCTTCTTCTGTCAGAGTAAAGGTTGCTAACAACACTTTGTAAACATCATTACACGGAAATACTTCGAAAATCTTTTCTGTTTCTAAGACCCAAGCCTCTGCCTTTAAGGGTTCAATACCCCCTGCAAACTCTGGTGGTTTCAATTTCTTGTATTTCTGTGTCAAACTGATAATGTCATCATTGTTCATCTGTTCTACTTGCACTGGTGGTGGTGGAGGAGGCGGAAATGGCTGTCTCTGCTGTGGTTGTTGGTTTTGTTCTAGCTGCTGTCTAACCAACCCAGTCAAAACTTCTACCATTCTTTCTAATCGATTCATTCTTGCATCAGACGGTTCTGTTTCATCTACGTTTCTTGCATTGGTATCTTCCATTGTCTATAGAACCCATAGCAAATACAACATTTCATTTTCTATATACTGTTTCCTTTACTGCCTCATCATCATTCAATTCTGGTTTCTTATATACTGAAACACACACACACATGCACATATGCTCATGCTATGCTCTATATCTTTTCTAATGCACCTAACAGCTCATATGGACACGTGTGTGGGTAAATTAACTCGTGCGCTCTGATACCACTACATCACACGCCCGAACCCGCCTAGAAGTTGATCCTAGATTACCACAGCCTTCTGTACAACACATAAATAAAAGCGGGGCTCATGAGGCGAAAACTAATAGTCCAAGAGGCATGTATTTATATCAACAAGCATTACACACCAAAAAATATAAGGTTAATTTACCCACCAGCTACACATGACATAAACCAAGTCATATCCAAAACATAAATATATACTGAGATGCAAGACAAAAGAAAGCTCTCAAACGGCCTTCAGCCTAGCTCCACTCGAGCACTCAAAACGTAGGCTTTCAAAAGCGGCGGCTTGATCCGAGACTCCGCCTAGGCTTGGCTCCCAAACAATTTCACCTATAAATACATAAATACAAACAATGAGCTAAAGCTCGAAGTAACATTAAAGTAAAGGGTTAGTGAACGAAGTCGACATTTTCATAAAACCATAATAAAACATATAAACATACTTTCATTCGTCATTATAAGAACATACATAATGGCATACTCCATAGAACATAACATGTGTCGACTAACGACTAGAGTAACCGTCCGGACACCGATTAAACACATACCGAGATCTCAGAAATGGTCATGGGCTTGTCCTTCCATGCCGCCCCCATGACTCATGACGCGTGGGCTGCATGTTCTCGCCCCATGACTCAATGACTATGGATGCCATACTAGGTTTGCAATAGAACATTCGTTCACAGAAAACATTCTCATTTCAAAACGTATCATATCATAGCACTTTTAGAACATAATTTCATAATAACATATCTTTACAGAAATGTCACTTACAGAGGGTTTCCGAAACCGATGGCACGGTCTTCTCAATTTGACCTGCAACAATAACATTATAGCACATTTCTCAATATACATTATCCTTAATCATGCACTTCATTCCTTTCTTTACTTTATTTCATGTTCATTCATTTCATTTCAATCTCATGTAATTCATACCCGTTTCATGCTCATAAGGTGATAAATGATGCAATTAACATGTAGAAATCATGTAGTTCATTTTTCTAAAATTTTCTGAAAATAAGCCCTTCCGCTCGAGCGCTACTTTGTCCATTTCGAATTCTTTATTCCCCAAAGCTGAGATCATTTTACCGCTCGAGCGGGCTCCCCTCCGCTCGAGCGGACCTTGCGAAAGTCTGAAATTTTGGTTCTTCTTCTACACTTCATCCTTTTCTTTGAAACATTAACTTCCCTTCCTATGAAATCAAAACCCAAAACATTTAAACCACATAATTCAACATCAAAGCTTCAAATCAAAACCCACATGAACCATAAACAAGATCCAACCCATGAATCAAGGTGGAAAACCACAAACATATACATACAAGCTTCATATCTCTACATCTATGGAGATTCCTCCTCAAATTGGCCAATAATCATAATTTCATGTCATATATGCTCAAATTACACATAATTTCTCTTCCATTCTATTTACTTGCCATGCAATCATGGATCATTTAACTTCTTTCAAGAAATTAGAGAAGAACTTCTTACCTTGATCACTTAATTGAAAAGTTTGAGCTTGATCTCCCTTTTCTTTATCTTCTTCCTCCTTTGCTCTCTCTCTTTCCGAATTCTCTCCCTCTCTCTTTTTTCCAGATTTTTCCTTTCTCTTGTGTTGAGTCAAATGAGTCAAAAAGAGGCATACATCCTTATCTCTAAGTCATATATATATCCAATAAACCATTATGCCCAAAACATTTAAGCCAAACAAAGCCTAACGAATCAGATGAAATTCAGTCCTCAATTTATTGTTCCAAATGGCTCTAAAAATTCCCGGTATCACATAGACGTGCTCAATTTCATTTTCTGAACCCATTATGGTTGTCAATTTCAGTCCCGAAATCGTACTTCCAACAGATATTTATCTAATTCGAACATATTTTTCTCAATTAAATCACGTAAACACATAATTAATTACTGAAAATGACATCATACGGTTATGGGTCGTTACAATTTCGGTTGAAGAAACTTAAAGAACTTTGGTTTTGGTTCTTGGTTTGTGACGAGTGGAAAGTTGAGTATTGGGTACATAAAGCCGATGAGTAATGATCTCGAACGTGGAAGAAAAAACAAATTTCAGTCGATGTGGTAAATGAACTAGCGATGTAGGTTCAACCACCTCAGGTTGCCAAGGTAATAGAACCTGGGGGGCAGTTGTGGGGGCATATTTTGTGAATGACAACATGTGGCCAAAGTGACGCTGAAGTGTCAGCCGAGGTGCCACGTGGTCTGGTCTTGATGCCGAGGTGATCTTGGCTAGGCTGAGGTTGTCTACGGAGATATCGAAATCCGAGATTAGCGGATAAGAGACAGGAGTCCCAGAACAAGAGAGGATCTCAGTCTGGATAAAGATAAAGCTTTTAGGAAGTTTATCCCTATCTAGCTGAGAGTCCAAGGTGAGTATTGTGCCAAAGTCCATTGAAGTTAGACTTCTACAAAGATCAAGTCAATAATGGCTATAAAAGCAGGGCACCTTCGTGGGTCTAGGGATGGGTAATAAACTGTGAGCAGTAAGTTATTTTTCTTGTGAGTTAATCACTCTTTGCTATCTTTGAGAGATATTTGATTACTGACTTGAGCGTCGGAGTGCCCCTAGGTGGACGAACCACCGCCGGATTCTTATCTTTCTGTGACAGGTTATTTAGGCTTAATCTATTCTGTCAGTGCTTTCCAATTGAGTTCTCTGTTTGGTTGTATGGTCAAAAATCAACACCCACAATATGATTTCATTTTTTCTATTTCAAGCAATCATTTCTTCAAATTAATGTGATAGTTTGTTAAATTTTCAATGATATGATACCAACATAAAAGATTAATTAAACAAATCATTAAATTTAAACAATTCTTCAAAATATAGTTTTATTTGTTGTTTTATGCTCCAATCACAAAAAAAAAAAATTGTATATATATTGTTATAGTTATTTGTTGTTTCATGCTCCAATCACCAAAAAATTGTATATATATTGTCATAAAAGCGTTTTGAGGTTTTGTCCCAATTAATTCATGTTATATTATGCTTTCATCCCAACTTTATCTCATCAATACATCATTTTTTGTAATACCTTGTTTGAAATCAATAAATAATATTTTTTTAATTATATGTATCTACATTTTTTCATAAACATTTTTTGGGTACTAATTATAGTCTTCTAAATTAATATGAAAAATATCAAAATAATTAAAATTTAAATACATATTTCATATAATTTTTGTATGCAATTCAATAGTTTTTTATACATAAATTGAGACTTATAAACAAACCAAACCAAACTAAACCAAGTATTAAGTCCCATCAAATATGGTCGGTTGCATGAATCATTATTCTCCACTCAACTCGATCAAAGGCTATTTTGTTAATCAAATTACGGAGATTCATATATCTATTTACTACATTAGTCCACGTCAATCTAGATCTACCCCTTCCCCTAACACTACCACCTACCATCACTATATCGTCTCTTTTCACTACAGCCTCTGTTGGTCTCCGTTGTATATGACCAAATCATTTCAATCTATTATTTCTCAACTTATCTTCTATCGGTACTACTTCTACCTATTCTCAAATATACTCATTTCTAACTCTGTCTTTTCTAATCTTGCCACACATCCATCTTAGCATCCCCATTTC
Source organism: Camellia lanceoleosa (assembly GCA_025200525.1). Taxonomy (NCBI): domain Eukaryota; kingdom Viridiplantae; phylum Streptophyta; class Magnoliopsida; order Ericales; family Theaceae; genus Camellia; species Camellia lanceoleosa. The sequence goes on from CM045761.1 coordinate 61,331,211, forward strand.
AGCAACACTCATATTATCTACATGTTGTTTCTTAGTTATCCATCATTCCATCACATATAACACCGCTGGTCTAATAGCCGTTTTATAAAACTTCTCTTTTAGTCTGATGGATATTCGTTTATCGCACAGTACTCCAGACGCATTCCTCCACTTAAGCCACTCCGTCTTAATTCTGTGAACCACATCTGCTCCAATCTCCCCAGTCGTTGTGATAATTGATCCTAAATAACGAAAATGTTCACTCTTAGGTAGTTCTTGGTTCTTAATCTTCACTTCTTCTCTGCTTCCATTGTGATTGTTATTAAAATTATACTCCATATACTCTGTCTTAGTTTTGCTTATTCTAAATATTTTAAATTCATGTGTTTTTTTTTTTCCAAATCTCCACCTTAATGTTAACTCATTCTCTAGTCTCATCCACTAATACGATATAATCTACAAAAAGCATACATTAAGATACATCATCCTGAATATTGTGTGTCAACTCATCCATAACTAAACCAAAAAGATAAGGACTTAATGTTGATCCTTGGTGTAACCCTACAATAATTGAAAATTCACTCGTCTCTCTAGTAGACGATCTAATAGTGGTCTCTCTAACACCCACTAGATAATATCATGAGGCACTCTATCATATGCTTTCTCAAGATCAATAAACACTATATGAAAGTCTTTATTCTTTTCTCTATACTTTTCTATTACTCTCATCAAAAGATAGATCGCTTCCATTGTTGACCTACCAGGCATAAATCCAAATTGATTATCTGACACCTCTGTTATATCTCGTAATCGACATTCCATCACTTTCTCTCACACTTTCATTGTATGACACATTAATTTGATTCCTCTATAGTTGTTGCAATTTTGGACATCTCTTTTATTCTTATATATTGATACTAAAATACTCTTCCTCCATTTCTCTAGGATTTTCTTAGTCAACAAAATCTTGCTAAATAATCTAGTCAACCAAATAGTCCCGTTCTTACCCAAACATTTCCACGCTTCAATAGGTATATCATCAGGTCCTAAAGCCTTATTCTATTTCATCTTCTTAAGTGCAAACTTCACTTTAAAATCCCTGATCCTACGATAGAACCTATAGTCCCAGTTTTCCTTATTACTGCCTACTTTCTCTCCTTTTGACCTACTTCTATATTTCTCATTTAACAATTTCTCAAAATAGTTTTTCCACATTTTCTTAAACTTTTCATCCTTTACCAACACCTTAGAGTCGTCACCCTTGATGCACTTATTGTTTTTTTCTCTCTTATCTGAGCAAGTTTGTATATCCTCTTCTTTATCTTCTTTCTATCTAGTCTAGTATATAAGTCATAATAGGCTTTCAATTTAGTCTCCCTCACTACTTTTTTGACATTCTTATTAGCCAATCTGTAGTGCTTAAGGTTTTCCTTAGTTCTATCATTCTGTCACTTTTTAAAGCTCTCATTTTTCGTCTTTATTGTCACTTGGATTTCCTCCATCCACCACCAAGTTTCTCTAAAGTTAGGTCCCTTTCATTTCGACTATCTAATAACTTCTCTTGAGATTCTTCTCATACAACTCGCCATCGAGTTCCACATAGTGTTAGCTTCATCTTCCAAGTCTCAAGTACCTTCTTTATCTATTCTATTTTTAAATGTTTCTAGTTTATCTCCTTTTAGGTCCTATCATCTAGTCCTACGACGCCCACTATCTTTTCGAGCTTGGAATTGCCCTTTAAAGCATAAATCTAGTACCAAAATCCTATGTTGAGATATCAAGCTCTCTCTCCAAGAATCACCTTACAGTCGCTACATTTTAGATAGTCCCCTTTTCTTGTTAGAAAGTAATCTATTTGGCTCTTAATTGACCTACTCTTCAAGGTTATCAAATGCTCATTTCTCTTCTTATACATAATATTGGCTACCACTAGGTCAAAAACCAACGCAAAATCTAAAATACTCTCTCTAGCCTCATTTTTATCACCAAAACCAAATCTACTATGCATCATCTCATAACCTTATTTATTTACTTTTACATGGCCATTGAAATCACCACCTATAACTAGGTTTTCTCATATGGGTATCTCATGCAATAACAATTTCTCAAAATAGTTTTTCCACATTTTCTTAATCTTTTCATCCTTTACCAACACCTTAGAGTCGTCACCCTTGATGCACTTATTGTTTTTTTCTCTCTTATCTGAGCAAGTTTGTATATCCTCTTCTTTCTCTTCTTTCTATCTAGTCTAGTATATAAGTCATCATCGGCTTTCAATTTAGTCTCCCTCACTACTTTTTTGACATTCTTATTGGCCAATCTGTAGTGCTTAAGGTTTTCTTCAGTTCTATTATTCTGTCACTTTTTAAAGCTCTCATTTTTCGTCTTTATTGTCACTTGGATTTCCTCCATCCACCACCAAGTTTCTCTAAAGTTAGGTTCCTTTCATTTCGACTATCTAATAACTTCTCTTGAGATTCTTCTCATACAACTCGCCCCACATAGTGTTAGCTTCATCTTCCAAGTTTCAAGTACCTTCTTTATCTATTATATTTTTAAATGTTTCTAGTTTATCCCCTTTTAGGTCCTATCATCTAGTCCTACGACGCCCACTATCTTTTTGAGCTTGGAATTGCCCTTTAAAGCATAAATCTAGTACCAAAATCCTATGTTGAGATATCAAGCTCTCTCTCCAAGAATCACCTGACAGTCGCTACATTTTAGATGGTCCCATTTTCTTGCTAGAAAGTAATCTATTTGGCTCTTAATTGACCTACTCTTCAAGGTTATCAAATGCTCATTTCTCTTCTTATACATAGTATTGGCTACCACTAAGTCAGAAACCAACGCAAAATCTAAAATACTCTCTCTAGCCTCATTTTTATCACCAAAACCAAATCTACTATGTATCCTCTCATAACCTTATTTATTTACTTTTACATGGCCATTGAAATCACCACCTATAACTAGGTTTTCTCAGATGGGTATCTCATGCAATACCTAATCCATTTGGTCCCAAAAAACTCTTTTAGTCTGATTATCTAATCCTACTTAGGGGGCGTATGCACTAATAGCATTCACTATATTCTCTTCAATAATTAGTTTAACTAATAACTAGTATTATCCTTGTCTCCATTAATATTTGAAAATAATACAATCAACTTTATACTTTTGACATAATTATATTAATCACTATCTTAGTAAAAAAAATATAAATTTTGTAAGGAAAAAAAACATTCATATGACTAACAAATTAATAATGAAAATGGCTTAGTTGTTATATAAATTATGATTTTAAAAAAAAAAATTGAGAAATTTAATGAAATATCTCTTTCTAACTTTTGGTAGTAGAAGATATTCAATAAGTTTTTTTCTTATCAGTTAAGGTCCCTCAATAATATTATTAGAGAAATTTCAATTCGTTATATAGAAATTTCAAATTTTTACGTGACAAATGCCTTTGTGAAATTTTTCTTTGAAGAGTTGAAATTTCTCAGTACCGAAAGTTCTCAGTGAAAATTTTGAGGGATCTCAACTATGATGAAAATATTGCATCTCATTTATCTTATAAAATTTAATATCAAAAACCTTAAACTAAAAATTTCAAAAAGTTATTATAATTATGTAAGAAATATAAGCTCAACAACATTTTTTTTTTTCAAATAGGAGGAGAATTGAGTATAATTTATCATATATTTTTATATAAAATGAAAGTAAAGAAGAAAAAAAAGAGAAAAAAATTGAGGTCTCATTTAGCAACCTTTAGTTTTAGTCAAAAAGTCAAAAGTCACTATAATTATCACATCATTCTCTCTATTTTTTTACATATCTTTTCGTAAAAAGTTAAAAAAATTATTAAAATAGCCATTTCCCAAATGAGGCCAAATTGAAAATAAAATCAAGATTGGGTTACTGTTGGGTCTGTAGAGGCTTATTATGGTTCCTATTTCGATAATTTGAATCGTTCAATGTGTGAAATTCATCGAATACTATACGCCTGTAAAAATTCACGTTGATTTGATATCGATAACTATGTCATCGGATTAGATTTCTGTCAATCGTTTATTTTTTTTATACAAAACTAATTTAATTATGTAACTATCGATATCCCATTAACGTAATTTATTACCAACATATAATACTCAATGGTCATGTTTGATTCACAAGATTAATAGTGAAGTATTAATAATCCTATTAAATTAGTGTAGTATTCACTATCCAATTAGATTAATATTCATTGGATTAATAATCCCACCCCTACCCCATTATTAATAATCCTACAAATTTGTTGGATTAATAATCCTAAACCAAAATGTTAAAACAAACATGGAATAATTGAATTAACGGATTAATAATCCCAATCCCATGTCCTAATCTACCCAATCAAACATGCTCAATAAATACTATGCTAAATAATTTAAATTATCAAAATAAAATCTATAACAAGTTCAACACCATCGAATCCGATCACGGATGGAGGAAAGGCAATCCCATAAAACTAATTTCTTGCCGTAGCCATTGATGGTGAGCATGAGAAGACGACAATAAAAATAGATTAAAAGATTAATTATTTATTTATTTATATATATACACTCCATACTCTATCTGAGCTTTTCTTCAATATCACTCACTCTTCTCTCTCCCACCACAACCCCCCACTTTAAAGTTTAACCAACCGATTCGTTAAAGTCAAACTTGACACACACATCTCTGGCTACTCCGATCGATCTCGGAGCCCAATGGCAGATCCCAAGGCCAATTCTGAGATCTCATTCGCCGGAACCTTCGCTAGCAGCGCTTTCGCCGCCTGTTTCGCCGAGGTATTCTTCACCATCCACCGCTTCAATTTCAATCCTCAATTCGCCACATTTTCTTCCAATGTTTCTCAATTTTTGTTAATTTTGGATTCGATCGCTTTTGAACTTCATTTTGTGGATCCCTGATTCACCGAACGATTTTGAAATCTTGTTATATTGCTTTGCATTTCGGTTTTAAATTAGTATTGCTTCGAGTGGTGTAGCCAGAAATTTTGCTCACTGGTGTCATTCAATTAGTGATTCATTACCTCAATTTTTTTTTTAGTACTACAGAACTTGTAAAAATAAATTTTCTCATATTGTAGTATATTATACTGTAATATTATATATTAGCAATAAGTAATTCAAACTTGCCAAATTATTATATATACAACAAAACTTAGAAACACTAATATATTATTATTTCAATAAAATTGAACAAAGCGAAATTGTGCGATTCCAATTGATGAAACAGAGAGTGAGATAGACAAAATGAGTCTGCAAACTCGGGTTTGACTCTTATAACAAAATAAATTCTGAATTTTTAATTTTATCAATTTAAAGCTAAATTCTATTTTTAAAAAATAGAAATATGACACCATCATGTCTATTATGTCAATAATGCTACATTTATTACATTTTTATACAATGTTTTGTTTGTCATCTAATGTGTCACATCCACAATAGTTGTTGCAATAGATCCACACAAGTCTCATCAATATTAAACAATTACTTACTATGTCACATAAGATGGTATACAAAATTGGTTTAAAAATATGATAATTATAGCATTACTCTTTTTTTTTAAAAACAATTTCAGTGATGTCAATTTATGAAAACCTTCCAAAATTTTTACATAATACTATGTAAGTTTTCTTGAAAGTTTGTTGGGTTCACTTGAACCCACTCACTTCTACTTGGCTCTGCCCATGACTGTTTTTCTCAGTTGGCCAATTGATATGACATTTTTTGGAATGTCTGTGCATACAAGTTTGGGAAGTTGCTCTTAGAACATCTCCATTGGATATAGCTCTTTGTATGCAATTCCTTTTCGTATTTCTTGAACTTGGTCTTATTGTTCATGGAGAATCAAAATCAACTTCAATTAGATTTTGATTGGAGTTCATAGAAATAGGAATCTCAAAATGAGGGGGAGAGGATTGAGGGTAGAGTTAGGGATTGTTGCACGAGTCGTTTGACTTTTTGGAATCTTGCCACTTTAATAGTCTGTTTGGATCAGGTGATTTGATGATAAATGGTAAGAGATAAAGAGAAACAGAATTATGTTCTTATCTTTGGTTTATAAGTTAGGTGTGAAATGGAGAGAAAGTTAACTTTTTTATTTTATAGGTTTCATTTCTCGCAAAAAGTGGTGAGAGTAAAAAAAACTAATTGGTTGTGTATTTTTATAATATCAAGATTGCCTATTGAAATACAAAGGAAGAAAAATAAATCCCACCCATATCCCTATATTGCTTACTTTGCTATTATTCATCCAATCATGATAGTGAGAAAACATAATCATTGCTTTTATCTTCTCACCCAGATGAGAAACCACAGTCATCCATGATCCAAACGGAGCCTAGTAGATAAGTGGGGTTTTAATTTCTTTGTTACCAAATCAAACCAAGCCTCAAGTCTTATCAAATGGGGTCGGCTACATAAATCCTTCTTTTCTATTCAACTCTATCAACGGCCATTTAGTTAGTCAAATTAAGGAGATTCATATCTCTATTTACTACACTCGCTCATATCAATCTAGGTCTGTCCTTTCCCGTAACACTTATATCTACTGTTACTGTATCACATCTCTTCACTACTGTCTCTATTAGTTTCCGTGGTATATGACCAAACTATCTCAATCTATTATCTTTCAACTTATCTTCTACATCGACCCATTCACGAATATACTCATTCATAATTCTGTCTTTTCTAGTCTCGCTATACATCCACCTTAGCATCCTCATCGTAACAACACTGATCTTATCTACATGTTGTTTCTTAGTTGCCCAACATTCTGTCCCATACAACATCATTGGTCTAATAACCATTCTATAAAACTTTTCTTTTAGTTTAGTGGGTACTCGTTTATCACATAGTACTCTAGATGCACTCCTCCACTTAAGCCACCCTGCCTTAATTCTATGGACCACATTCATTCCATTCTCCCCAACCGTTGTGATAATTGATCCTAAATAATGAAAATGTTTATTCTTAGATAGTTCTTGGTTTTCAATCTTCATTTCTCCTCTACTTCCATTGTTACTGTTACTAAAATTACACTTTATGTACTTTATCTTAGTTCTGCTTATCCTAAATCCTTTAGATTCAAGTGTTTCTTTTCAAGTCTCCAATTTAATGTTAACTTATTCTCTAGTCTCATCCACTAACACGATATCATCTGCAAAAAGCATATATCATGGCACATCATCCTGAATATTTCTTGTCAATTTATCCATGACTAAAGCAAAAAGATAAGGATTTAAGGTTGATCCTTCGTGTAATCCCACAGTAATTAGAAATTCACTTGTCTCTCCAGCAAGCGATCTAATAGTGCTCACTACACCTTTATACATGTCCCTAATCACATCAATGTACCTTTTGTCACCCATTTCTTCTCTAACACCCACCAGATTATATTTTCGCCATACTTTTCTATTAATTTCTTTGTTATTGGATTAATAATGGCAGAATAAATTAGTGATGAATTAAATTCCAATTACAATGGCATGATACAATTTTTATAAAAAAAGTCAACTACTGAAAGGTGTAGTATAAAATAGTATAGTGCTATATCTTGTGTCAAATTTGGCCCAGGATATAATACAATGCTATTTAAGCACAACATATACTATACAGTTGGAGTGAGGTTTAATGTTTATTGATTGTCATTTGTTGACTGTGGGTTGGTTTTGTGCCTATGATATGAAGGAAGACAGAATTTTATGCCAAAACTTAAGCAAACTGGATTCATTTGATGTCCTCACACCTTAGCTGGTAGCTGCTGCCACCACCAAAAATGCTGCATAGCTGCTGGTCCAATATCTCAATTTCTTTATTTAAATTTTAATTTTGAGGAAACAATTTAGTGAACTTGATATAATGTTCGCATTTGTGTACATCCAAGGCTTCAAGCCTCAATGTCAATGCCAATAAGTCTTAAACACTTTCTTATTTTCTATCCTTATTCAACTATCATTTGCCATTATCACGCCCGCATGAGTTTTCCACTTTCATTGTTGTCATAAATTTGTATTGTGGTTCCAAACAATTGTGAAGCCAACTAGAATCAAGTTTGAAATTACCAAGTCAGGTATGTTGTAGTCCAATTTAAGAAGATAAATCATTTTGGATATTCAGTTGATTGATTTCTTCTTGAATGTTGAGATTTATGTTCGAACCAGGTGGTGTAATATGTTTCTTTCCTTTTAATATCACAAATGAAAGTGACTGATTGTAGCTAATGCAGTTTGGTTCATGTGAAATTAATGAACCCTTTTAATCCATGTATATGAATTTTGTGCAGTTGTGTACTATTCCTTTAGACACTGCTAAGGTTAGGCTTCAGCTCCAAAAGAAAGTCAATACAGAGGAGGAAGCTGGTGTTCCTAAATACAGGGGAATGTTGGATACTATTGCTACTATTGCTAGGGAAGAAGGTTTAATAGCACTTTGGAAAGGCGTTATACCTGGATTGCATCGTCAGTTTCTATATGGAGGTTTAAGGATTGGATTATATGAGCCTGTATGTTTTGTCTTCCATGAACTTGATTGTTGTTTATGTGTTCATGGTGATACATTCTTGTGTCTTTATAATCACACGTTGTACAGGTCAAGGCCTTTTTTGTTGGCAGTGAATATGTTGGGGATGTTTCTTTATTCCAGAAGATACTTGCTGCTCTGATTACTGGTGAGTGGTTTGGGTGATTGTTACTCCACCACACACCCCCCCACCCCAATGCAGAATATAGCTTATAATCATAGTTGTCAAATCGGGATTCGAATCGTGAATCGAAATGTCCTTGTACCGGATCGCGAATCAAATTGAATTATGAATCGTAAAGATTTGGTCATTTTAAAAAATGAGATAAAAAAACATATCTACACACTTAAATATTAAATTTATCTTACAAATATGAAATATTTAGACTAAACTGAAAATGCTATTTGGTTTTTTGTTTTGTGTTATGTTATTTTTAGTTATTTTTTTTCGTATTTTAATTATTATATTTTAATTTTTAGATGTACCTAATTTAGGTGTGTACTTGAAAGGTAAAATATTTGTGATAGATTCTAAGAAAAAAAAATTAATAAATATAAAAATATACTAAATTTTTAGATGTGTATAAAAGGCAAAAAAACAAAAACAGTTATCAACCATTCTTTAATCTTGATAAAGAGAGCAATTAAAAACTCAAAACTCCAAATTCCAACACCAATAGCACAGTGACAGCAATAACAGAGGTACTAAAGTAATAAAAAGGCTCAAAGTGGGCAAATTATAAACTATTCAATTCAATTCTTGTACAACAAACAGTATCGTATTGGACGAATAGCAGCTCAAAGTCCAAGCACGACACACCTCAAAAAAGTTTGTTGAAGCTTCAAGATTTAATTAACGTTGAAGGCGCAAGGACCCAACATCAAAAGCTACTTCTTCATAACTAGAGAAAGAGAAAAACATTTTTTTCTAGGGTTTTTTCATTTGAGAGTTAATAGGCAAACCAAAAGACAATGGGATTATTATATAATAACTCGAAAGGTATTAGAAGACCTAGTTGATCCATTCTCTAGCAAAATAAAGCAAAAAAAATGCATCAGAAATCAAAGAAATTCATTCGGGTCCGACTGGTTGCGGGTTTAGCCGTGATTTCCATAATCATGCGATTCTGCAATTTGTTACGATTTGGTGATCGATTCAACAATACAGGTGCAATTCATTGCCATTTACGCTTCTCTCTACTAGTTCGTATCGATTTGTATGTGTATCGAACCGAATCATACGATTCTAACAACAGAGCTTATAACGTGAATCAACCTCATCTCCCCCATGCAGAATATAGCAGAATATAGCTTATAACGTGAATCAACCTCATCTCTAGCTTTATCTGTCATAGAAAAGTTCTAAATAAATTGTTTCACAATTTCTTTCATTTCTGATTTTGTAAGTGGCTACTTGCACATCAAACAGGTGCTCTAGCAATTGCAGTGGCTAATCCAACTGATCTTGTGAAAGTTCGACTTCAAGCTGAAGGTAATCTGCTGCCTGGATTGCCTAGGCGGTATTCTGGAGCATTGAATGCTTATTACACCATAATGAAACAGGTATGTAATTTGATAAAAACTAGTTCTATTTAATTTTATCTACTTATTTTCCATAGTTGCAATCTAACAAGGTAAAAAGTAGGAAGGACTGGCAGGTTTGTGGACAGGGATTGGGCCTAACATTGCACGAAATGCTATTATAAATGCTGCAGAACTAGCTAGTTATGACCAAGTGAAAGAGGTAATATTATGATGTAGAGCCCATAGCTTTGCACTACTTGTGTTATTTGTAGTCTTGCTATTATATGTTTATCCTGGTTCTTTTCTAAGTTGTTCCTACCTGTGCAGACAATTCTGAAAATTCCAGGGTTCACAGACAGTGTTTTTACCCATCTACTAGCTGGTTTAGGTGCAGGGTTCTTTGCAGTCTGTATCGGTTCTCCCGTTGATGTGGTGAGCTTTTCTTTTTCACTTCCTACATCCTCGTATTTGCTAATTGATTAAGCTCACTATAGATGCTTTGTTAGTCTTGTATCAGCATCAGGCTTTTATTCATGCATAGACATTGTTTGCTAGGTTTTGAAATTTTGTGAAGGCTTACAGTAGAAATTCTGATAAATATTTAGGACTAGGTTGACATAATGAAATTGAAGAACAAAAATTTTGGAGAGACAGAACAGACTCATTATTTTTATTATTTTTTTGTAATTACAATATCTTATAATCAACTATTTGTTTATTGCAGTAGTGAACAGTGTTATTTAAGGCGCGCCTAGGCCCAAGTCCCATCTAGGCCCAAGGTTTTGCTCCTTGTAGTGTTCCAGGCCAGGCGACTTCGATAAGGCACGCCTAGGCGTGTGCACCTAGGCCCAAGTTCCATCCAGGCCCAAGGTTTGCGCCTTGTAGTGTTCCAGGTCAGGTGACTTCGATAAGGCGCCTGATTGGTCCAAGGCACAATAAGGCCCAAGGCTTTTGTCTTGAAGGCTTTTTTTATTGTTGCTTTGATTGGTTCTGTTTAAAATTTGATCATTGATTTAATATGGTGAAGCTACAAAAGATCTCTACTTCTATTACAGATGCCAATATATTGGGGATTCAATCCCAAATCAATGATAGAAAAAAATTAGCCCTTATTCCTAATATCTAAAGAATACTAAATGTTTAACATTTTATTTTGTTTATGTTGAATCCTAAATTATTTACTTATATTAAATTATATATTGTTTTCCGTAGAAGGTGTGTCTCACTTTAGTGAAGCTTACGCCTTGAGCCTAGGCCCCAGGAGACCTTGGTGCCTTAGTGTGCCTATCGCCTTTAATAACACTGGTAGTGAATAATGAAGGAACATTAGAAAACGGCATGCGCTTGTGTGTTTTTGTGTTTGTGAATATATTTATTACTTTAAAGGTTAGAATTTTGATTAACACACAATCTTCACATATTTCTCTTGTTGGGTTCTTATTTTTGAAGGCTCAAGTGTTTACTTGGGTAAAAATCTAATTAGAATGAAGGATTCTTTCGAAATTGCAATGACAACACTGCTGAACATAGTATTGGCGGCTGGTTATGAGTAGGGTTGCAAACAAGCTGATTTGAGTTCAACTTACTGACAATAAGGTGTGCTCAAGCTCGAGACGAGCTTAAAGAATCAAGCTTGAGCTTGACTCATTTAGTGTTCGAGAAATTCGATTAAATAAATGAGCTGAGCTCAAGCTCAGGAAAAAAATAAAAATAAAATCAAACATAAATTAACATGCATGTTAATTAAGAGAAAAAAGAGAAGATTATATAACTTTCGTCAATTAAATATATCAATTTGCACAACCACCAAAGATAAACAAAAAATAAAATAAAATAACAAAAATATAGTTGATATGTTATTAGAAATAAAAATTAATTGTTCGTGAGCCTGTTCAAGCCAACTTGGTCTACTCGAGTTCTCAATTCAGCAAGGCTTTAATCTGACATCTATGAGCCTATTAAGGTTCTGCTACATGAAGCCTTCTTATTTAGTTAGTTCTGTTTAACAACCTAAACCAACATCTGTGTCCACTCCTCTTTTCCTTTCAGTTTTTTAAGCAAATATTTGATTTATAGAGATATACCTTCAGTTTAACAGGGGATCCGACAGTTAATTTTTGCCTCTTTTTTAGTTAAAAAAACGTATATCTGTCTTTCTGGAACTAATTTAGTTATATTAACAGAGTTATCTTTTGAGAAATAGTTTTGGTCTAGTAATGGAAAGCTGTAGGGCTAGTCAGTCAAAGGTGTCATGAGGATATCCTGTTTAAGTGAACAATATCAAATCCACCCATGGTGAAGATCATGAGATTCGTTATACCTTAATATACTTTGCCATAGTTATCAAATTTTCGCTGGTTACTGTCTTTTGTTTGGTGATTGCATCATAATGTATGCATGAACATTTGTTTCTAATCATGTAGAGTAATTTATTGGAGTTTCTGATGGGTGGGCTATTCGCTCGATGTCCGCTTAGATTTGTGCTTGTTATGTTTTAGGTTAAATCTAGAATGATGGGAGATTCTATCTACAAAAGCACCTTAGATTGTTTCATCAGAACTTTGAAGACTGAGGTACATTTATGTTTTCAGCTTTTCATTTGGCAGTGAATTGTGATAATCTAACATGTTATGATTAGCTTCTAGCATCTTAGTGTTGGGACTTCGGAGGATAAACAACTTTTCAAATTGCCTCTGATGTTAAAAGATTTATGTTCTACTTGATCCAGCAATAGAAATTATTGCTAGTGGAGTTAAAATGATTCTTTTGGAGCATATGCCTTTCGTTTGTTCTGAATGCTTGTTTGGCCACCTTCTTACATACACCAAATATGAGTCATATGCCTTTCATTTGTTCTGAAGGCTTCCATTGATTGGCCACCTTCTTAATTATTCCAAATATGAGTCTTTTTGGTGAAGCAAGTTTAAATTCTCTTACTATTAAAAATTACCTTAGTTCCTTCTATGTGTTAAGTACAATTATATGATTTCTAGTTCAATGTTAACTTCTCATATGCCTTGTTCATTCGGTCAAAACAATTGAATAAATAAATTTGAACAGGAGGTTATTTGTACTTATATTTATTTTCTTTCTTTTTCTTGTGTCTTTCTCGTTTTCTATTTTTGTATGCACTGCCTGATCTCACATAGAATTTTATGTTGGATTTAATATTAAATGAAAAATTGGAATTGGTTGAGGGTATATTAGCATGGAAGAGACTAATTTTATCTGGTAGTATCTCATGCTAGTTAACATATTGCAGGGACCTTTTGCCTTCTATAAGGGATTCCTCCCAAATTTTGGCCGGCTTGGAATTTGGAATGTGATCATGTTTCTGACTCTGGAGCAAGTAAGATTTCCATATTCCTTCATTTTGGTACATGTTCTCTAGCATGAAAATTTAGGCAATTACTTCAGGCTGTTTTGGTGGCGGACTTACTGTTCATAGTTAACTTCTCAGGAAAATGAATTTTGTTTTTTGAGAAGGAAGAACTGCTTACCCTCTAGGTAGAATTTAACAGAGTACGTTTGCTAAGAAGCATAGAGACAAACACGGGACACAACGATTTCGAAAACATTAGGATATGGACACGGTCGGGATACATATATATATATATATTTGCTATGTATATGAATATAAATTTTGGGCACAAAGATATTAGGGGGATAGGGTGATATTTGCTAATAATTGAGTATAATTAACCCAAGATATTAAAGACATCTATGTATATGTGGGTATATATATATATATATTTCTTACTTTCTCCCTACTTTGTTTTCATGTATTTTACTCCGATCCTAAATTAATTATCTATAATTTAAAAAAAAAAACCCGCAAAGGTGAAGCTTGTCCAAACATAGAACATGCATGTTCATGAAGTGTCTCCAAAGTGTCTTGCAAAAAGATAATAATTAAAAAAAATTGACACACCATTTGGCGTGTCCGACATGTGGACAAGTGTGTCCCTGGCATGTCGGTGTTTGATACGTGTCCAACCTGGACACAACACCCATTTTGAAGTGTCCGTGTTTCGTAATATGTTGGTTTCTTGGACAAACCAAGCGCAATTATAATATTCAATGGATTAACATGGGGAAGTAAGTTGAAATCTGTTTGAAATTTTATTTCTGTGCTTAATATTTGATTAGTGATGATGAAAGGCTGCCATATAGAGATAGACTGGTAATAATTAGTTCACTTTTAAAAGTCTTGCTAGGATTTGGCTTTAGCAAGGGTTATAGCATGCCAATAGAGATGCTCTTAACTCAATCAAAAACACCCATGTCCAGTATGGCAAGTGTGGGTCATGTGATGATCTCGTTTTGTTGCTTAGACCCTCAATTCTAGTTCCTATATTGGCACACGTGAAATGTGCTGGAAGCTATATTTGGTTCTCTGTATTGCATTCAGCGAATGAGATCTGCTGTCCTGTACACATGTCTATATACCCCACCTGTAGTTAATATAGGGATGTTTAATCTGATCAAAATGAGCCCAAGCAGATGCATTGAGATGTAAGGGCAATAGATTGCTATTAGCTTTGAGGTTCAAGCAGGTGACATCATGTATCATGGAATGGTATACGAAGTTCCCCAAATGATACACACCATTGACTCTTGATCAACACACCCTCTCTTTCCTTCCCCATCATTCAATTTTATACCTTCTTGTGGATCTTATGATAAATTCAAGATTTATGCGTTGTTTTTGTTTTTGTTTTTGTTTTTGATTTTGATTCCCATATAGCAATGTCATTAGGGTCTTTTTGTTTGTTCTCAGACTTGAACTGATCGTCTTTCTTCTGTTCCCCGTGACAGGCCAAGAAATTCTTTGTGACGGCAGTTTAAATGAGATAACCTAAGTTATCAATCTTGGCAAGCAGGCAGCTTTTGCTAGGAATATGCCTCCACAACTGTTGAAGATTCTTTTTAAGAAGGGTATAGACAATCCCTTCTTCTATTAGTCACTCCATTTCAAATTTATAGATACTAGATTCAGGTCTCTTGTGTAGCAAAAGCTGCTTTTGGTATAATATTGGTTATATTATTGAACCAAATCTACGATAATTTGTAGGATTGTCAATTCCCATTTAAGAGCGGGTGGGTTATAATGTCATTTGCAAGCCATAGTAAGATACATGTGGTCACAAAAACTCATTTGTAGTGGTATTGGAGCATCATTATATGTTCTTTTTGTAATATTATTCTATTGATTATGGTGGAATTTGTCATTTGTGAATATTCTTGTTGATCTTCAATCCAGGTTGTGGAATTATGCTGTTTGGAAACTTCCTAGTTTTTAATCTCACTTGTATCCCTTAGTCCATTGTTTCAGTATGCTGGCTTTTAAACAATACCCCAAACGAAATATTGAGAATTAGAAAAGTAAAGGCAAGGTGCTCTCTCTCCCGGCAAACATCAGAGGCTATAGTATGCGTCTCAGAGTGAGGGAGTTTTGCTTGTAACAATACTTGAACCCTTGCTCTCCGAGTCGTGGCCAATTGAGCCAGTTCCAGTTGGCTAATTTTTTGGGTGAACCAGTTGGTTAATTGAATCTGTTTCTTTGGTCAACATTCAGTTTGTATTTCTCAGCAGGACCGCTTGTCAAGAAGTTTTTGGCTTTGTAAGTCTTGATCGAAACAGAGAACCTAACCAACAACAATGACCATAACATTACAGCTAGATGTTGTCTCAAATCTGCAAACTAGCTTTGGCGATCTCCTTTCCCTGCTGGTTTGCTTTCTTATTCCTTGCAGTGATGTGGAAGCAATGAAGTTTAGTTTCATTTCATGGCATTGCATTATTTTCACAAAACAGGCAATCAACCTGCAGCCACACACAAGAAATAAAATAAACCAATGCTTCATTTATTTTGGCAAAATATATATATATATATATTTATATTTAGTTACTTTCTTGAAACTAATGAATCAATAGTTGCACTAGTGGTGGTGGTGTTTAGGTGTTTAGGGCTCATCAAGGAATCCGTGAAATCCGTAATTCAATCCAGTTCAGTCTAATCCAGTAGATTTGGATTGATTTTTTGAATCCGTGGTTCGGTTTCGGATTGAAAAATTAAAAATCCGTAGTTTAAGGATTAGTTCCGGATTGAATCCCACAGTTTCGGATTGGAACTGATCCGGACTGTATATAAATAGTCTATATTTTTATTATACACCTTCTTGCATAGTATCTTCTCATATTTCATATAAAACTTAAATCCAAACCTAAACTCACATAATATCTTCTTTTATTACTTTTGTTTGTTAGTTTTTAGTGTTAATTTGTAATAGTCTAAATACTTATGGTGGAACTAGTTTCTTTATAGTTGTTTAAATTTTAGAACAGTTTGTTACTATTATAAAAAGACATGTTATTGTGAAACTAATATGGTACTATATTTATATTTTTATAAAAATAAAGTGTTATATATATTTTTTTGTTATTTAATTATATAAATCCGGGGTCCTAAACCGATCCAATCCGTATTTAAATGGATTGGTTCGGATTGGTTCCACGATTTAAACAGATTGGATTGGTTCCAATTTTTCAAGATCCATAGATAACGGATCGGTCTTGATTTTATTCCAATTTGATTCAATCCGGGTCATGCTCACCCCTAGTGGTGTTGATGGGGTGGAGGTCACGGTGATGGTGGTCATGTCTATGGTGGTAATGGTGTGGTGGTGGAGTAGATGGTAATTGAAAATTTTAGTTTAAACGTTTTTTAACTTTTAAAATGAAAAATAGTTTCTATCCAAATAAACTTGTTTTTTATTTTTCATTATATTAAATGCTAAAAAAAAAACATCATCCAAACAAACGGACCAAAAAAATATTTCAGTAATTCTTACAATAAAAATCCGTGTACTTTTGGTTGCTAATTCTTTTAAGGGGATTTTGTGGTGAGTCCCATAGATAAGTATGTAGTTTAACTCAAAAAATTTCATTGATTTTAGTCTTCAACAAGTTAAACTGCATTTTTAAATTTGAAGTGAACATTCAGACGAATTTATCCATTTAGTGAAACACAGCTTATGCACTTCACAAATTAGTTATTATTATTATTTTTTTATTTCAAATTTTAAAATGTCATAATTTTTATCATACTGTTGGCTACATATTTTGTAAAAGTCAAATCACAGTTTGACACGTGGCAGAATAAAGGTATTATGGGAAGATAATTCAGGTCCTCGATCTTGATCGAACACGTGGCAATGAACATTGGTTCTCGTAGCACTAGATCTACAAAATGGATATTCAAATTCAAATACAAGAGAGAAGTTCAAGAGATGGCGTAGTGGGACTACTTCTAAAGATGATCAACGATAATGGAGGAGTAGTTCGACGGTTTGAAGTGGTCATTTTGACAAATATAAATAGCAGGAAGCCCTTTTTACTTCATATTTTCCTTTCGGTTTACATTTCTTGTTCTTTAAATACTTACACTTTAAATATCCTTCATAGGAGTAGATTCAAGTCTTGGAGGCTGAGTTTGGATTATTGTAAGTATTCATTTTAATGAAATATTTCGATTATTCTTCATATTAACTGTTATTTCTCTTAATTTCTCCTAAGTCAAGCCATCAGTAAAAGTCCTCTTCATTGAGGCTGAAAGAACTAAAACACAATCGTCTGATAATTGGTTGGCAATTATAATTTCTGTAAGGACTGATTGATCCTTGCTGGCACGCTCGCATTTACAAAAATACCTTTCAAAAAGCCAAAAAGCCAACACATACGCATCAATTTTAAATAAAATTTGTATATTGAAATTTAATCGCGGAAATGTATAAACAAGATCAATATTAAAAATATGAAATATTTTGGCAAAATTTCGCAAACCACTATAATTGGAGAGATGATTCGTAAAATAGTAAACTACAAGAGGATGAATATCCCATTGAGTTGGATCAGTGAACAATTTTTCTTATTCGTCAAATTGTCCAAAACTGCTATACGGTTTTCCTCATTCATCAATTCGCAACTCAATCTTCAAAAAATTGTAATGTAAATAACAAACGCATTGCGTTTAGTCTGACAAACAAGACCAGCCCACTGTTCTTGATGCACTCTACATCAATTTTAGACTACACCAAACGCACTTAATTCTCCCAGCTCCATTATCAACCTCCTTCCCCCACATCACACATAACATTCAGTCATGTTCCTACATCAAAATTGCAGTGAACATCAAAGAAATGATCAAACTTTGCACTCATGTTGCCACTACCTTGGCCGTATTTTCCTCTGTTCTTGTTTTCTCAATCCAGATTATATGTTCTTTCAGTTTACAAGATGATGATGACAATGCCGGTGTTGATATCTCCTTGCCACAAATCTCCCCAAGTTTGGCCCAGCACATACACAGATTCCCAGCCTGTTGCAGAAAACTCATTGGCACTAACCAAGTAACCATATTGCTCCCCAAGGCCAAAAAAACCCATGTCCCTATTCTCTTCAAAGCCATGACTGTCAACATCCCTTGGGTTAGCCCTACAATTGAACAGACCTTGGAGAGTGCATTGACCAGTACCAGCATCAAGAAGTGTAACATCAAATTTAGGGTTTGCTTGCTTTGCATTGATGTATTCTCTTGAATACTTACCAACAATCTCGGCAATTACAATTACCATCCGAGAACTTGTGGTATCTGTTAACATCTCTCACAATGATCTCCCTCTCCACCACCAAACTGAAGTACTTAAAAGCTTCATGACAGTCCCTACATATCCTCAAATTTTTCACAATCCTCATAGCCTTCCCTGGTGGTGCCGCTCCACTAACCAACCCGAAAGCCACTGCCAACTTCTCGCTGTGGAACATTAGTGCTTCTCGCTTCTCACTTTCTCCCATTTCATGCAACACCTCATCCCAACACGGAACATATCCCAATTTCTCAATCTCCTCAATCAACTCCACTAACTTTCCATATATCTCCTCTGTTCTCTCATGTCTTCGATCCCCAGCCAAAAACACGTGAACCTTTCCTTGTACTTCGATCCAACTACGCCCCCCTTCCTTCCTCACTCTTCTATCCTTCATCATCTTCCTTATTTCCTTCACTTCTTCCCACCTCCCTGCACCCGCAAAGACATTTGCAACAATCACATAAGCAGAGTCATCATGTGGGTCAAATCCCAATAACCGCTTTGACATTGTCCAAGCCATGTCCACATTACCATGTTGCGCACAACCTGATAACAATGCACGCCAGACTGCTGCATCCGGTGCAAATGGCATTGTCATTGCAATCTTTTCAGCTTCCTCCAATCGCCCTGCTCGACCCATTGCTCCCACTAAACATGTATAATGCTCGAGCAACGGCTCTAACCCATAATCAAATCTCATCCTGCTCAACCACTGTTCAGTCTCCCCAACCAAACCGGAATTGTAAAAAGCTGAAAGAATTGCAAGAAAGCTATATTCATCCGGGACAAGCCCTCTAGCCTCCATCGAACCAAAAAGCTCCATCACCGAATTCCAATCCCCTTGCTGTGCATAACTCGCCATCATTGCATTCCACCCGATAATACTCATCTCCGACACAAGCTCATCAAACACCCCATGAGCGTCCGATACCAAACCACACTTTCCATACCCATCAACCAATGCAGTCCCCACAACCATACCCAAATCGAGCCCAGTAACAACCGCGTGCCCGTGAATTATCCTACATTGCTCCAAAGCAGCAAGCTCCGCTGCAGCACGGAGCGTTCCCGATACACTATACATAGTAGACCCAATCCCACAACTTCTCATGTTAGCAAAGCAAGATAAAGCCTCAAACGACCACGAATTTTGCGCTAACCCAACAATTATAGACCCGTAACAAACTTGGTCTCTGTGAGGAATTTCGTCGAACACTTTACTAGCATCATCTGGAAGTCCGGTTTTGGAATAGAAATTGATAAGCGAAGAGGCGGTGAAGGGTTGGGAAGATAGAGAGAGCTTGAGAGAGAGAGTGTGGAGTTGGAGGCCGAAGGAGAGAGAAGGGAGGGAAGAGCAGGACTTGAAGAGGGTGGCGAGAGTGCGGTGGTTAGGGAGGGTGGGGTGGCGGAGCATGGAGACGAAGTAGTGGAGAGAGAGGAAGGAGTTGGAGAGGGCGGAGATGAGGGCTGTCCAGGAGACGATGTTGGGGGAGGGGATGTGGTGGAAGAGGAGGAGGGAGGACGAGAGGAACCTTGATTTGGAGTAGAGGGTGATGAGGCTGTTGAGGGTGGAGCGGTCTGTGGTGCCGGTCTTGATGGCGGCGGCGTGGAGGCTGCGTGGGTCGGTGGCGGGTGGTGGTGGAGATGGGTCCGCCGCCGAGGACCACCTCATCATCACGGTGGAGCTTTTCTGAGAGTTGCATATGATATGAAGGCCAACGCGTCCTTTATTGGCAAAAATATATATTATAGTTTTCAAAAATGTCTAATACCCTCTTTTTTTTTTTTCTTTTTCTTTTTTTTTTTTTTTTTTTTTCAATAATGACTTGAACCCCATTTTTTTTCTACATCCGACCCCCTCTTCACCTGATTGATTACTTTTTATTTCTTTTTTTTTTTTCTTCTTCTTCTCCTCCAATCACCACCCGCCACGTGTCTGTGGGGTAGTGGGGGTGGTGATTGGAGGGGTCTCAATCATCACCTTTTTTTCCTACCCCCTTTGACTCTCCCTCTCTCTCATTGGTTAGATTTTTTTTTTTTTTGTTTCCCTTATCCTCCAATCACCACTTGCCATATGTGTATGGAGTGGTGGGGTGGTGATTGGAGGGGGTCTCTATCACTCCTCTATAATTTTACATAATAAACATGGTAAAGGAAAAAGAGGCAGACCCCACTGGGGTGACCCCACGCCCCCAGTGGGGTGTGATTGGTTGAATTATTATTATTTTTTTTTTTGTTCCTTGGTCCACAATCTCCTACGTGAATGTGACATGGTAAAACACTAATAAATTCTAGTTAGTGATCTTATCAATTATTTAATATTTTATTTTATTTTATCTTATGAATTCAAAGGTTTTATTATAATGAAAATTATACAAAAGGACAATTATAAAACACGTGTATTTATTGTGTTGAGTGAGAAATGTGAGTTTTGTCATTAAGATGGAGTTACATATTTGTACAATTCGTACTATAGGCTTTTTTGCTTTACCCTCATTGATGAGCAAATCCCACACTACTAATACAGAAAGATTCTCAATCCCATGGCGATATTGTTCAATTTTCTAATGAATTTAGTAAAATCGTAAATTGGAGCGAGGGATTTTCGCTCATAATCTCTGATTTAACATTCAAATCTTAGGTACAAACCCTACATTCTCAGTCCAACAATCACAGTGATGCAAATATTGTTCAAAAAATCTATGAAACATGTTATTGTCGGTTGAAACCACCGATTCACACTCAACATTGGGGATACTGAGATTGGGCAAACATAACCAGATGTAGAATTCGAGCAG
This sequence comes from Camellia lanceoleosa, assembly GCA_025200525.1. Taxonomy (NCBI): domain Eukaryota; kingdom Viridiplantae; phylum Streptophyta; class Magnoliopsida; order Ericales; family Theaceae; genus Camellia; species Camellia lanceoleosa. The sequence continues at coordinate 61,352,721 of CM045761.1, forward strand.
TGGCCATCAGTGTTGGTGTTGAAGATTCATGACAATGAGATGGGAACATATATAATGTGTGATTTTAGTGGCATAATGTGAATGTCATGTTAGGATTGGTGTGTGCCTATTAGAATGTTGTATGTTTTCCGTTTGCATGCGTGCAATTTTTGTTTTGATGTTTAAGGTATTCGTTTGTCCCTTGATTGTTGTTAATGTGGCCAATGTTGTGGGGTTGATGTAATGTTTATTTTCTCTATTTGAGTGTTAATACGTATTTAGGTCATCAATGATTGTCGTAATATTTGTGTTAATGTGACAATTTTACACGATTCATTTTATTTTGTTCGCGTCAATGTGACACCTAATATTACGCCATTTGTTTTATTTCGTACTATGTTTGAATTTAATTCGTAATAGGTCACACAAATTCACATTATCCTTGTTACAATGGCATGTTGGGTATATTGGTTGGGTGTTGGTAATTGGAAGATAATGCGGGTGTTTGTACTAAAGATTTGATTATGATCCGTAATGTGGATAAGAAGGCAGTGGGTTGTTCATGGTTCGAATAATATGAATATGGGTAACATTTGTTTAATGTGGTTATGCTTGAACATGTTGTTTGGTTTGTAAATATGCAAGTTCATGTGTGTAATTTAATTTTGTGAGTTTGTTGTGATGGGGCTGTTTGTGTTTTCATGGTGGGTTGTAGAATTCCGCATTGACATGTTGCGATGACATGATGGGTTTGTCTCTGTGATGTTATTTTGGAGATGTCAGGTGTTTGGAAATTACAGTGTGCAATGTGCACAATGTGGGACAGTGGATAAATGTGATTGAGTGGCTAAGTTGGTGGGTTATATTTTGGTGAGGCTTCTAATTGTTAGATATGATCATAGTGTGAACATATATATGCAAGTGGATTCCAATATTTTGAAGTCATATTTATCAGCATGTATCATTAGCTACTATGTTGCTTATATCGTGTTAATGTGGACCTATATATATCAGTACATTCATAACCTTTGTTGTAGATGTTTATATTGGTTAAACTTACACAGTACTGAAAAGATTATATAATTCCTATTTTCGGTTTGATGTAAGTTTCATATTATGTAAGTTTTACATTGACATTGATAGTAGTTAATACATCGAAACCCAATAGGATAACCACCCAACACAATCCGAAATCTTTCCAATTTCAAATCCCCTAAAAAATACATTGTAAATTGTACATTTTCAGTATAAAAAGAAAAGATAGATGCCCACACTATTATCAAAGGGTGTAACTGTAACATCACATGCCAATAAATATGTCAAAATAAATTACTAAAATGAATAAGACTAAATGGTCTACAAGAAAATTCTTGAGACTAAATGGATAACCATTCTTCCATATGAGATTTATTGGTAAATTTTCTTAATAAATAATATTTTTTTTATTTATACTGTCAATTAATAGTTTTTAGGGATAACTACTAAAAAAAAATCCTCAAAATTTGAGCCTTCTAACAAAATAAATCTCAAAATTTTAATTTCATTAATTTGAAGTTTAATTTGTATTTAATTTAAACCGTCCGTCTATTTTTGTTACATAAAACTAGTTTAAAAATAAAATTTTAGTTATTAAATTCAATGTAGATATACATAAAATATCTAAAATATCATTTTTATTGAGTTTAATGTCTAAAATACCTATTTTCTATCAATTTTACTTAACAAAAATAGGCAAATGGTTTACATTGAAAACAAATAGAAAATTTAGAATTTAAATTAGCAAAATTAAAACTTTGGGATTTATTTTGTTACAATGGTCAAACCCTAATAAGTTTTTTTTTAAAAATATTTAATGATATCAATAATATATTTTAATTAATAATTTTGATAATTTCATTGTTATATAGAAAGATAGTTATAAATTTTATTTTTTTTATCAATTCTATTAAATGACAAATTATGACAAAAATATTTGTAATTTTTTAAATCATATGATAGTGTGTTTTAAGCAAATAGCAAGGGATATATTTATAATGAATGTTACTATTAGCACCCTATCAATTATTTTAGATCCTTTATTTTTTAGTTTTTTTTGTTAAATTGTTTTTATTACAATAATAATCTCAAATAAAATTACTAAAAAGGACATCAATAATTTGGGACAACCCATCTTACAATCAAGCCCATATACCTACTATATCATGAGTTAAGATTTATGAGAGCATCCATCTCCATCACCACCCATCAATCTTTTTCCAAATCCCACATTCAAAACCTACTCACCCTCAAAACCTTAAAAACCCTTTGGCGACAATATTCCGACGGTAACAGTGATAACCATTTGATTACCAATACTTCTCCGGCAATGACAATGAGTAGAAGTTTTTCCAGCAAACACAACTCCATGAGATGAGAGGAGTATAACAATAAAAGTTTAAAGGAGATTCATAGCTTTAATAGTGTTATTAGATCAGAGGAGATTGGTCTTGTAAGGGTAAGTTTTTTGAAAAAAAATGGCAAAAATAATAAAAATTGTTCGTTATTTTTTTCGAGACTGAACTCCTGAACATATGATTGAAATTCGAAAATACATGTCCGAACATTGTTTATTTGTTTAGGAACAGGTAACCGAACGTAGTATAGTTTTCCATCTTTATTGAAGATGTCCTCGTATTTTAAAATAAAAAATTAATTAATGAACCTTTTTCAAACTTTAAAATCACAAAACTCAAGTAAGATAAGGAACAAAGAGAATTCAAAGAAACCCATCTAAGAGATCACAAATCCAAACTTGTGGAGATTACAAAACCCACAAAAGTGGAATTTTGAATCAACAACAAAACACTCTACATTTATTTTCTCAGGTCATGAACAAGTATGTGGAGATGAAGTAGTAATCACCTTCATGAGTTTTGTTAGGATTTCCGGGAGAGAGGATTTTTAGGGTGTGAAGGTGTAAATCAAAAAACAGTAAATACGCAGCGGATGAAAAATATTTAGATCATACCTTTTAGCGATAGAACCTCGTGGGTAAATCACGTGCTTCCTGAATCTGATCAATCAACCCAGCAATGGGGTGATATTACAATAGTGAATATCACCCACACAAACCACAGTGCAAATAGCTTGATCGTTGTTTTTGGAAGAGAGTCAGAGAGAGAGGAGAGTCTGGGAAAAAAAGGTTATAGGTAAAAACCCCATAACGTATCTGATATACGTATGTATAATATCTGATTCAATATCTGATATATAACCAAATATCTATCTTATCATATCAATTATATGATAGACATATATATATCTTGAATGGTTATCCAAATAAGTTTGAATTAAAATTCAAACTTACATGGATAAGGTTCAAGAGGTTCAGACTCAAAAAGCTCAAAGGGCCATGCCACATGGGCGCCCAATTTCTAACATTTCCCACTCGCACATGAGTTGGCATGACACTGCCACATCTCTATCTCAATCTCCCAAAAAAATGAACAATCTCATACTAGCCAATGCACCGTGCGGCGATCACGAGAACACTGCGTGTGGGAGCTCTATACTAGAAACTCAAAATGAGCCAAAGATAGAGACATCAACCCAAAAGGAACAAAAATAGTGTCTCATATACCCTGCACCCATCTAATTACACCGGTCCAAAAGACATCTCTAATCCCTCAAAAAGAGCATGTTTGACCCTCTCAATTCTTGCAATATATTCACACTCAATCCGCTTCTCATACAGAGCGATGTGAGTTGCCGGCAATGAATATACAATAGTGGTGGTGTAATACTAGATGATCTTCCCTTTGCACTCATGCCATTTAGTTTAGGATTGACCGCTTTCCCAGTGATGTCCCTTAAGGCCGAATCATACATAACCGCAGGCAACATACCAAAGTAGCAGAACATTAACCCCTTACCTTATGACATAGTCAAAAGTCACAAAAGGGTACATAAATGAAAGTCATATCAATAATGACACGTAAGACTCACACGGTGAGGAAACAGGGATCCATTCTCTCACCTCATTACTTGGTCGCCAAGCACATGTAGTATGAATACATGCTACGGTGGAGTAACTCTTCCAAAAGAGTGACGTCATACTCGATACATCGCATGATATTAGTCTAGTCGCTTCTAGCGCCTAACCCGATTCTCTATTTGCTCGCTTCCTAGGCGCCAAATGAGATCTCAGATCTGGCTAATCATAACAGCACAACATGGAAAGTGGGTACTAACATCCATGTTTGGTCCTTAACACGACCTCATCTTGGTTGTAACCAAGGCGACATGCGTAGTGGATAATTTCATCTCTTGGTTCCAAACAAAAATAAACCACTAGTCTCATCCTTGCTCGCTCCCAAGCGCCAAGGGCGATTGCTCGTGTGAGTGAGCCAATCTTGCCTGCTGACATCATCATCTGCTAATCATTATGACACAAATCATAATAGTGTCAACATCCCATCATCTCATAACAAATAAGTGATCGATTTTTCTAAAAAACGACCACAGTCTGCGCAATTATAGATTCCAAGCATAAGCCTTATCAGCACCTCTTGCGATAAGCATATACAACGAAATCCACCATTTGCGCCTCACATGAAGTGGTTCAAGATCACTACCTATTGCGCAATTACCTCTCTAAAGATGTTTTGGTGACCAATTTGCGTTCATTCTTGATGCGCCCAACTAGCGCATTGAATCTTACAAGGAGCAAATTAATATACTACTAGTAAAGCATTTTATCCACAGTCTAATGAGCAAGGTCAATGTCTAAACAACTCAGTTGACCATTTACCAAAGATAACACTTATCATGCCGAATACGCCCACATAGCGTACTTTAGGATCCCACCACAAAGAAAAAGATCAAGGAATATAGGTCATTTGTTTCTCCCAAAGACAATCCAAGGATACACTTAATAGCTAAGGCTCTGGCTTTTACCGATAGGTAAGTCAATGGGTTTGTAATTTTGCATCTAGAACCATTCTAGGATATTCCTTATGTAAGTCATCGAAGACAAAATAGAAATTCTCCCAAAACAATCCCTAAGGATCGTACATCCGAGCATATAAATTACATCACCCATGTCCATCATATCTAAAATAGAGGATCGCCCACCCTAGGTGGCGACAACCCTATAAATTCTCGCTCATAATGACTAAGTAAGGAAAAACTTCTTTTGGACCATTGATCATGCCTCGCTGGTCTTCATCGATTATCGTTTGCCTATCATGGCTTGACGAAATCTAAGAACCACTATTTGGATAACTGCTTTTAGGTCAGAAAAGATTTATTGGAACTAGCAACCTTTTGCGCTCCTAACTTTTCACCATAAAACAGAAGGTAAATCCTCACGGATCTACTTATCCAATTCTCCAACGAGAAGTTGGGTCACAATGTCCACAAATTAATGTTCAACTTATGTCAATCATAGCCTAAGTCAAAATAACCTCACCCCTAGGAGGAAGTTAAAATAACCTCACTCCCCAGAGGAAGTCTTCTCATGGTCTACACTTTCCTCAATGGTGCGACTTTTCTAGATCTAGCAAGCCTTATGCCTCAACAATGACTATCCAAATTACGCATAACTTTAGAATAGTTTCAAGGTCATAATGGGAAGTCAATCAAATTATAGAAATGGTTAATCCTCAAAGACTTTGTCTTAAACCGCAACATTAATCCACTTTCTAAAAACAGGGGACTAGAGCCTTTGGCATTATCCTAGGCTCTTTATCATCTTATGAGCAATCATGAATATTTCCTTCTCAATCACCCAAAGGATGACGTGGAAAATTTTCACATTTGCTACCACGCAACTATGAATGTAGAGTATTCTTCTCTAATGGAATAATCCATTAGTAGGCACATCGCCCCATCGTCCCTAGGATATTGGAAATTTCTTTCCATTCTCAACTAGGCTATATAAAGCGCTATGCTTAGAATTCTCTATCTTATAGAGTTCCAAAACTCTATTCACGTCACCTTTACTAAGAAAACTTTATGTGACTTAGTTACACTACCACAAAGCTGCTTACCTATATGCATATGACCTGGAGGGTTTACATGACAGCATACAATAATGCACCACGTGACCCTATGTGTTCACAAGACAGCATACAATAATGCGCTATAGAACCCTAGGTCTTAACTTCATAATCTTATGAGAAGTAAAATAAAGATAAGCTGCTTAACGGTTACAGATCGCCCATAGATGGCTCTCTGCTAACCCATTACTCAAAATGGAGTGTAAAAATTGATATGGAGGGCACTGAGTTAGGGATATAGGCAATAAACTAGTGCAATTCCCAATTGGGAAGCATTTGCGCCATTATCCACCTAACATTAACAATATTTAATTCCTTATCTCTACTACACCATTATGTTGTTGAGTACTAGGAATAATCAATTTTCTAAGCATCCATTTCTCTTCACAGAGTTTTCTAAAATAACTCAAATAGATACTCGCCACCTTGGTCAAAACTAAAAACTCGAAAGCTATTATCTAATTGATCTCAACCTCATATGTGCAATGTCAAAAAAATCATCTCAAAACTTTTGACTTATGGGAGATCAAATAGTCTTGACTCAGATGCGTATCGTAATCTATAAATGTGTCGAGATTGAGGCTTAGCTATCATACCCTTACACATATCTAGTCACAAAAATCATAGTGGACTAAATGCGCCAATACAAATGACTTTCTATGGCTTTCCTACTTACTTGTGCGCAACCATTGCGAACAAAGTTACACATTCACATGAGAACAGGATGTCATAAGCGAGTGGGCCCGAGAAGGCCTACTCAAACCATCGTGTCATCATCTCATTAATGTGATTAAGTATAATAAGCCACCGGTTCATGACCAATGTCATAAACTAATTCCAATCATCTTTATGTGTGAGTTCTCGAAAACAAGTTTTAAAGGTTTAGGTCCAACTAGGTAATGACTCACAACTAACTCATATTTACTAGATCATAAAAGGATGTCATGGAGATTCCAAGTGCGCTAAATCGCAAATTTAACTAGTAAGTGCTAATCCCCGCACCTTCAAGTCAATTTTATTCTCCATACACTTTAATGTATCTAGTTGAAAAATGACGATACTCCTCTTGCCATATCTATTTCTCGCTTCATAGTTACTTGCAATTAATTCTACTATCCACAAGAAGGAGAGAATAAGCTATCAATCTTTGACTCTTGAAGTAACTTAAGCGGAATTAGGCTAAAGAGTCTAATTCAACACAATGCTCTCACAAGCGCGTCAAATTCTTAGAGTCATAACAACCTTGTCGGCCTTGACCATTTCATTACTATGTCGCAACGCTTATGCTTAGTGGTAAATGTTATTCAAAAACGTTAGCCTAGCTAAGGAATCATACAAAGAAGCCCCTCCTCATGTCTCACACTAAGTGTGGAAACAGTAAGTGTCCTGACTTAGACAAGTTGGCAATGCTCATAGATTTTGCAGCCACTAAGCGCTAATCTTTTCACTTAGTGTTAATAGATTTTGCACTTCTAAGCGCTAATCTTTCACTTAGTGTTAATAGATTTTGCGACTTCTAAGCGCAAATCTTTTCACTTAGTATTAAAGATTTTGCGCCTTCTAAGCGCTAATCTTTTCACTTAGTGTTAATAGATTTTGCGCTTCTAAGCGCTAATCTTTTAACTTCATGTGATATTTCAATGCACACTATAATAGTGCATGAAATTTTGCTCCATCCACTCCCAAGAATTGGGTAGAGAGCAAAACACCGCTCATAATCAAGCTACTCGTCTTACACTTTAATGACTAATTTATTTAAGCTCGCATTTCTTGGATGACGTGACTCTTGAATGTTACTTCATCCAATGATGCAACATTATTAAAAGTCAAATTACAAAGTCAATCCGCGCAGCTCAATAGTCAAGATCATATACAGATCTATTGAGGGCTTAATAATTTTATAACTCCAAAATTCGCCAACCAAAACTACGTAGCATGCCGCTAACCATAGCGCACACATTAAGTTTTATTGTGCCAAATAAGGCAACAAAACCACGGCGACTTTGAGTCATTTTTCCTTACTTTGGCTCAATTAAGGTTTGACCTAAAGTCTCCAAGACTTTTGCTCATCTAAAGAATGGGATTACATTGTTCACATTTGAACATCTCTACTAAGTCTAGGTCAACCAAATTAACTTCCATAAGTTAAGTCAATTTAGAGAGAAATTCGCATTGGGATTAATTTGATTAGCATAATATAATTTTGCCGCAAAAACCTAAATTAAATAGTGACAATATTACACAAGTCGCAAGATCGAAAATCCGCTAAGCTCGTAATCATCTCTTGCGCCACAGGTGACAATTATCCAAAATTTAATTTAATTTATGCGCAAAATATTGGTTTTCGGGAGTTAATCTACAAAGATTTCTCTAAACCGAATAACCTCCCACTGATTATGGCATGTTTAAAAGCATGATAAAAAATTCTAATTCCATACAACAGCATCATAATGTAGATTCACAATCAATACATGCTATGTTATATTTAATAACGGAATTAAAATAAAAAACAATTAATCATGTTATTCTTATTACAACAATTTAGAAATTCTAGGCAAAAAACAACAACATGCTGTATTTAATATTCAAATTATGCCATAACAGAAAGTATATCACTTCTGGAATTTTCTGGTATTTTTCTGGAATTTCAAATAACTAATAAACACACATAAAATTAGAAATAAAAAATCCAGAAATTGATAAACTGAAACAATATTCAGATTATGCCATAATTAAAATGTATATCATTCTGAAATTTTCTGGAATATTTCTGAAATTTTCTGGAATTTTTGAATAACTAATAAACACACATAAAATTAGAAATAAAAAATCCAGAAATCGATAAACTGAAACAATTATACCAGTAAATAGTAAAATATTTCAGAAGTTCACAATAAAAATTTCAACCCCAGAAAATTAATTATGCAATACCAGAATCATTTTAAAGCATAAAAATTAAATTATTAACACATAAAAAATATTTTTTATTTTCGTAAAATTTTCAAAATTTTACAGAAGATACAAAATTTAATTCTGAGTCTAACGGTACCAACCATGCTTAAAACAAAGCTATAACGAATAAATTATGGCTATTTAACGCGATTCAGAATTTAAAAAACAGAGCGTCGGAAGCCAATGCGGCAATGAAGCGCGATGCCTGTGGCGTGGAAGCGTCTTGCGTAGCGTCCGCAGCGTCGATTTGGCGCGTGAAGCCCACGCCTTCCAGTGGTGTTTTCGTCCGATTTTATACTTCCGGACTCCATTTTCCAAAATAAAATCATTTATGGTCTTAAAAATTACATTAATAATCATAAAAAATGAAATATTTTGGATCTCTTTCTCTTTTATAAATATTCATGAGTATCGATGTGTACATATATATATATATATAAATATACACATGATAAAAGAAAGCACGAAAAAACCCATACATGGCTCTGATACCAATGTAAATCAAAAAACAGTAAATACGCAGCGGATGAAAAATATTTAGATCATACCTTTTAGCGATAGAACCTCGTGGGTAAATCACGTGCTTCCTGAATCTGATCAATCAACCCAGCAATGGGGTGATATTACAATAGTGAATATCACCCACACAAACCACAGTGCAAATAGCTTGATCGTTGTTTTTGGGAGAGAGTCAGAGAGAGAGGAGAGTCTGGGAAAAAAGGTTATGGGTAAAAACCCCATAACGTATCTGATATACGTATGTATAATATCTGATTCAATATCTGATATATAACCAAATATCTATCTTATCATATCAATTATATGATAGACATATATATATCTTGAATGGTTATCCAAATAAGTTTGAATTAAAATTCAAACTTACATGGATAAGGTTCAAGAGGTTCAGGCTCAAAAAGCTCAAAGGGCCATGCCACATGGGCGCCCAATTTCTGACAGAAGGTGTGCACTTAATTGAATGAGTGAAATGTTTTTACAATGATAATTTAGGTATTATTTGGGAGAAGAAAAGAAATTTTAAGAGTTTTAGAATTTATAAGTGAGTGGATCCAAAATAATTGATGGGTTGCTAACAACAGCACTCTTTATAATTTACCATTGTTTTAGTACCTTTTTACCCTTTAGGTAAATAATCAAATAGAAATCCTTGGTGCCTCGAATTGAGCTACCTTGAATGGCTCGAATTAGTGTTCATCGGACAACAAGGTGAAACACTTGTTTACTTTGGTTGTCACCTTGTTGATCGCGGCTGTCAGCTTTTTTGCTAGACGACTGAGTGAAACACATGTCTACTGGGGTTGTCACCTTGTTGATTGCGGCTGTCAATCTTTTTGTCGGACGACTGGCAAAATAAAATTCGAGCCATTCAAGGCAAGCTTAAATTCGAGGTACGTAGCATTGCTCATAATCAAAATGGCCAAAATCGAAGAAATATCATTTTGCCTTCCGAACTATCATGTGTTTTTCAATTTAACCCCTATATTTCGATTTATTTCAATTTAGTACCTGAACTTTTAACAAATTGATCAATTTAATCCCTACCGTCACATTCCGCCTACAATTGGACGGAATGTGCTAATGTGGCACTAAAGTTCATTTAGTGTCATTTTACCTCCCAAACTATACCTTAAAAATCAATTTGCCCCCAAATATAAAAAAAAATTAAATTTAAATATTTAATGAATATTTTTTTATCTCAATAATGAAAAAATTAAAATTTAGATAATATATACTTTGTAAAAAAATAATTAAAAAGTATAAAAGTCCTCATTTAGAATTATCTTGAGACTATGAAGCATAGATTCTTTGACAAACATGTTATACCTGTACCGGTTACTTACTGAATTTTGAAATTTTTTTCCCACCAAATTTTGAAATTACTATTAGTCGATCAATTTTGTTGAAATAAATTTAGGTAATAAACTACTTACAATTGTGCGCGCGCACACATAGAGTAGTCAAGAAATTTTCAGCTCAATAAGTTTCTCTAGGATTAACTCGAGATAATTTGAGACCTATGAAGCACAAATGTGGGTATGAGTACTGGTATTGGTACGATATGAGTACATCGATATGGTAAAATTTTTAAAAAGTAGGGTACGAGTATGGGTATGGGTATGGTTTAATATGTTTGTAAAAAATATTTATTTTTAATCTGAAATAATACAAAAATTGGTTAAATGGTTTAATTTGTTAAATCCAACATACAATTGACATTTAATGCCAAAAGCATAGATATAAGATAAAATTAAATATAATTATATTAATTCGTTAAATAACTTATAAACCATAACTTAATTTTAAAATCATACTAAGTACAAAACTAAAAATGAAAAAGAAGTTTAGTAAAAAGAATTTTATCTTTGTAGTAGAAGAAAAATATTATTTTCGCTTGAGGTACAACACAGCTTGAATATATATTAGATATATCTGGGCAGGCCAAAAATTAAGAAAGAAAAATTTGAGTACATATTTGGTGGACCCGGTATATATGCAGAAATATCATATGTCTGTAAGTACCTGATACAGGTACAATATGTTTGTCGAGTCATCCATGCTTCATAGTCTCAAAATAATTCAAAATGAGAATTTTTATATTTTTTATTATTTTTTTGCAAAGTATATATTATTTAAAATATGAAATTTTCATTATTGAGATAAAAAATTATTTATTAAATATTTAAATTTAATTTTTTTATATTTGGGAGGGGGGAGGGGGGAAATTGATTTTTAAGGTATAGTTTGAGGGTAAAATGAAATTCCAAATGAACTTTAGTGTCACGTCAACACATTCCGTTCAATTATAGAGGGAATGTGATGGCAGGAGTTAAATAGATTAATTTGTTAAAAGTTTAAGTACTAAATTGAAATAAATCAAAGTATGGGGGTCAAATTGAAAAATGCATGATAATTTGGAGGGCAAAATTATATTTCCTCACTAAAATCCTTACTCCAGCAGCCACCAGCCAACCCCCTACTCTGGTCATCCTCTTCCTAGCTCTGGCCACTCCTTTCCAGCCCCTTTCCTGACCTCTAGCGTTAACCGCAACCCTTCCTCACCTTTCGCCGTCGCCGCTACCATCAATGGCACTTATGCAACTCACCAAACCAACACTCACCCCCGTGTGACTACACAATGGGTAATTACCAGCTGCAGACACAGTGGTTTAGGATCATGCTCTTTGCATTCCTCTTTTTCATAGAAAGCAATCCATATTTTACCTTTATTATGCAACTTCTGCATAAATATAAGAATTGTCCGAAATAAATAGAATTTGAGGGACATTAAGGTCATTGGCAAAAATACAAATAACTTTATTATAATTTTGCTTAATAAAGACAAAATATAAAGTGTTTTTAGTAAAAAGTGGAGTGGAAATAATTCCACCCTAGACTTAAATGGTGAAAAAAATTTAAAAATAATAAAACATAGAGCAAAGAGCATCATTAATTTAAAATTAGCTGACCATGCTTTTTGACAAGAATCTGAGTAATGCACAACTTGGTAGATTACAAGCTGTTGGGTATCACAATATATTGCTCCTGTTTTAAAATGTGTTGATACAATAAATTTACAAAATTGTAGTATAACAATTTACAAACAGCTACACACAATTCACTAAAATTCATGCAGATTTAAATCTATAGCACTCATCACCTTCAATTCCAAACATATTACGATGAGCATTTCTCACATCAACTTTGTCGGAATGATGAGAAATGGAAGAAGCAGCAAGAGCAAGGTTCATATCTCTAAAATCTTTTCGAATTCCCCATAATACCTCACAGCATTGCTTCATAGAGGGTCTTGACGGTCTTTGAGGCGCAAGGCAATGTCGAGCAAGTTTGAGAATCTTCTCCACGACCATGAGTGATGCTGGGCTTCGCCGTAGTCTTGGATCCATTGCCACCACCGCAGCCCCTTCTTTGAGTCTTTGCAATGCCTGCATACACAGATGATATTTTATTTCTGTTGGCACGGTCACTTGATTGAAAGTGTCATCTGATTTAAAATTTAACATAAGTTGTATTGTTTTTGAATCATCTTTGATAGAATACCAAATGATGCATTTGTTAAGCAAGCTTTTTTGCTAAAATCTAGGATATGTACTGCCAGGATACGGCATTTTTGTTATATATATATATATTTTTATTTTTGACATATATGTATATAAATTTAGGAGACATATATAAGAGGCATTGATGTATATGTGGGTTTATTTATTTATTTCACTTTCCTCTCTCATTGTTTTCATATGTTCTACTTTGACTGTAAATCAGTTTTCTAAAATTATAAAAAAGAAATTTACAAAGGCGGCATGAAGCATGTCTAAACAAAGGACACACGTGTGCATAAAATGTCCTTGAAGTGTTCTATAAAAAAATAAGAATTAAAAAAATTGACACGCCATGTGGTGTGTTCGACACTTGGACACGTGTCCCCAGCATGTAATTGCTTCATAGACTAAAACATATCTGTCTTATGAAGCATATCCTGGCATTTAGAAGAGAAAACATGCAAAAGGAAGATATTTAGGCAGCTGATAGATATGTTGGTAGTTGATAAATGAAGAAGTAGATATGATATTGAATAGCATTATGACTGTAAGTAACAAATAAATTTAAATTTACACACAAGCTTTGAATTTTTGGGGGTTTAAACTTAATTTCAAATAATAATAATAATAATAATTATGATGAGGAGCTATATAGTTAGGAACAGGTTTACTTCAGTACAGGGGTTACGACTAAAAGTTGCATTGCTGCATATCTGGCTTAGTAGCCATTCCTGGTAGTTATAGTTGTCAATCATCCGCGACAACTGTCCCTATGAAGGGGAAGTGTTACCATTTAATTATGGAAATTATAAAGATGTCATGTGGTGAATTTGTAATTTGCAACAATTGAGACAAGGCTAATACGAAGAAAGCTGGAATGATGTGACTTAACTTATTAAAGCAGATTGGAAGTGGAAGACATTGATTTTCAGAGAGCTGAACACTGTGACTCCCAATTTTTAACATTATAGACATGCCATGTGATGAATGTCTAATAAAAATAGGAAATAGAACTCTGACATCTTACAGCATAGATGTTCCATGTGAAGAATGTCTGCTAGAAATAGTAGCAAGATACATTTATATGATCAAGAGTAGATTTCTAGATTATAACTACTAGCATATACATTTATATGATCAAGAGTAGATTTTTAGAAGCAATTATCTAGTTTATGTAGATATGAAACAGTCTCGAAGGAAGAAATCAAACTCAAACAGCATTCCATATTTGAAGTTTCCACTTCATTGATGACTATTTACCACACCGGAAAATCCCCAACACTAATCCAGCACTATTTTAAGATTACATTGTATATTTTTGTGAAATCACGTTAGGATCATAACATCCAGATTTTCTTTTTGTATGTGTCCATTATTTAACAGGAGGCAACTAGTTCAGTGGTTAAAACTCGTCTTATCTACCTTAAGGTTGTGAGTTGGAACCTATGGACGGCCACTTTGTGCAAACTATGCTAAAAGTTAGGTTTGTCCTGATCTACCCCTCCCAGACCCCCATCTAATGGGAACTAAATCAGGTGTACTATTTTATGTTTCCATAATTTAGGGATTTGAGAACACCTTCGGAAGTGTGAACCATTTTATTGTCTCTGTTAGGAGTAGAAAGCAGTAATTAGCCTAGATTGAATAGAACAATTATTTACTAATGCTAACATACTGTTCTTTTTGTAAAAATTCATGACTTAGGCTGAAAGAATTATAGAGGACACAATTTCATGTGAATGGTTGGAAGGAACTCTCAAGCCAGGTTGCACGAAGTTGCTCAGCTACTAGTATAGATTGTCCCCACACATGCTGTCATTTATAGACATTTTAAGACGTCTTTTGTTGCCTATGAGACAGAGATTTGTGTTGAACTGTTGCTTTATTTTGACTGAATCCTTAGGGGTGAGCATGTTCCGGATTGAACTGGATTGGGATAAAACCAGGACCAATCCGTTATCTACGGTTTCTGAAAAATTAGAACCAATCCAATCCGTTTAAATCATGGAACCAAGCCGAACCAATCCATTTAAACACGGATTGGATCGGTTTAGGACCACGGATTCACATAATTAAATAACAAAAAAAATATATATAATACTTTAATTTCATAAAAATATAAACATAGCGCTATATTTGTTCCACAATAGTAACATGTCTTTCTATAATAGCGACATACTGTTCTAGAATTTAAACAACTATAAGAAAACTGGTTTCACCATAAGTATTTAGACCATTACAAATTAAAACTAAAAAATAACAAACAAAAGTAATAAAATAAGATATTATGCGGATTTAGGTTTGAGTTTATGTTTTATATGGAATAAGAGAAGATACTATGGAGGAGGATGATGTATAATAAAAATATAGACTATTTGTATACGGTCCGGATCGGTTCAAATCCGGAACCGTGGGGTTCAATCTGGAACTAATCCGTGGACTACGGATTTTAATTTTTCAATCCGGAACCGAACCACGGATTCAAAAAACCAATCCAAACCTACCGGATTGGACTGGACTGGACTGGATCGGATTACGGATTTCACGAATTCATTGCTCAGTCCTATGAATCCTATAATTTTTTAAGGCTCATAATCACTTTCAATTTCTGACGTTTCTATTTCAAGCACTTTTATCCTAGTTCTTTTATATTTGTGCTGTCAAAATAGACAATACCTTTATAGCGTTTGTACACTGGCTCTTCCAAGTGTTTATAAATACCCTCTAGCCACTATAGATGTGCCTATGTATTAGTTATCAGGATAATTATTTTACTTATAATACAAAAATGCATAATAAACACAATATCAAGAGACAAAACCTTAAAAAATGATGAGAGAACTAATTTGCATAATTTATGTGAACATTAGGGCCAAAGGTGAGCTATTTTGTCACCGATGACATGGATAGTCTCCTGACAGATTAACATCAGACTCCCAGTTACCTACAACTTGGTATTCAAGAAGAAGTTGCATATTAATTATGGGAATATTAATGATAGATAGAAGGGTATCTATGTATATCCTTTCAGTGAATTTTTTTTATAAAATAATGTAATTTATGGATTAATCAAGATTAATTGAGCATTTACACAGCAAACAGAGCTATAAATGTTACGCTAATATTTATTGTTTATGTACTTGGAAAGTGAGGCGCAACCTGTTTCTGCCTTGTTCCCTATTCAACTCAGCTCTTTATAGAAAGGCATTTTTATTGAGAATGCTTAAAAACACATTCCATTGGCTACTAGTTTTATGTTTTTGTTGCATTACTGAGATTCCTGAAATGCTTACCCATTTTGCTGTTACTCTTTCTTTAAGTGGTCTCGTTGGCTCGAGGGGATACCGTCCTGTAATCAGTTCTACAAGCACTATACCAAAGGAATAAACATCGCTCTTTTCAGTAAGTTGATTGGTCTTAATGTATTCAGGATCCAAGTAGCCAACTGTTCCTTTGACTTGGGTCGAAATGTGAGTTGCTTCTGGATCTTCAACAGCTAATCGTGCAAATCCAAAGTCAGCTACTTTGGCTCGGAGTTTCTCTGTGATGAGGATGTTTGATGCTTTTATGTCTCTGTGGATTATTGGAAGATCTGTAACATAACTGATCAAAACTCAGCATTTTCAATGTTTTTTTTGTTTTTCCTTTAGTTTGATCATCTTAATGAAAAGGATAACTTTTTTTTTTTTTTTTTTCCATATTAGCAGTAATTGATTCAAAAAAGTGTGCCATACCCATGTACATGTGCAGATATGTAACTGCGTGAGCTACATCAATTGCAATGTCCAGACGTTCTGAAATTTCAAGCTTATTTCCTCGTGTACCTGCATCAAAACATTACTATCCCAATCTTAACTTTCCCAAATGAACTTTCAAGCAAATACCTTGAGCCTGTGCTCTATATGCTAATCTTAAAAATGTTCAGTGATTTTAATTTTTTTTTACTGGAGAAAGTTTGATCTTCTATATAAGAATGATTCTGACACATAGATTCAAGTTAACAATTCTGAGAATAGGAATTGAAAACAATAAAAGCAATAAATCTTCTTCCTCTTTCTCTCTAGAAATCTAACATTTGCAGGGTTTTGTCTAAACATTTTATGGAGAAAGGAAAGACAATTTAGTTCTAAATGTTCTTGATGATTATCTAATTTAGTCAGATATGTAGACCTCTTGTACCATATGGAACTAGAGAAGCTCAGTCAGAAATCTATATATATTTTTGGCAGCTGAGCTGGCAATTTTGTATACTGTAACGGTACTGATAGTTATACAGTTATACTTTATTTCCTAATTTATACTGACAAATACAATCACATATTCAAATGTTGGTATATATGTTGCTCGACTTACCATCTAAATGCTCCCGAAGTGTCCCATTGGCAATATATTCAACTACAATAATCCGTTCATCCCCATGCTCCAGATATCCAAACAACCTCACTAAATTTAGATGTTCAATCTTCGATAAGGTAAGAATTTCATTCTTAAACTCTGTGAACGAGCGTTTTTCATGCATGTCCTGCTGCAAAAGTTTATAGTTAATAGGCATACTGATTGTCAATTACTCTGCAAATATGGCCTAGTTCTACTAGTACTGTGAATTATAGAACTCGAATGACCTAAGCTGTCCGGAAATTTTATATTTTTGTTCGCAATCACATCCAACTGATGTGAAGTTTAGGCAATGACCACTAAATAGTGCCTGCTACCACAATGGCTAAATTGGGTCATGCCAACGACAAGGAAAATGCCAAAATAGGGAGTCCTGGGGCACTTTTCACACATTCCCAAGCATTTTTATTTATTTTCAAGCACTTATCACACATTTTAAAGTAATTTTCTTGTGCCCATTGAGACTAATGTTTAGTATTTTCAAGACTGTGTACCTTCTTAGCGCGCTTTATGGCAACAAAAGATCCATCCTTCAATTTTCCTTTGTACACTGTTCCAAAGCTGCCCTCGCCGAGTTTATTTGCTGTGGAGAAATTATCTGTTGCCTTGTAAATTTCCTCAATGGAAAAGGCAACAGTGCCAACCTGTCCATTTGTGGCAACTGATGAACCACTGGAATCAGAAAACTTGGATCTCATCTGACTCCTGCTGCTTCCTGTAGAATTATCTATTGAAGCTGCAGGTCACAGGCAAGAAAGTATTGGGAAATTAGTATTTTAGCCAAAAAATCATTAAAAAAAAATCAAAGATTCCTTCCTATTCTCTCTGCGTTTTGCACAATTTTTTTTTTCCTTAAAAGCCATTTTCAAACACTTGAGTTACTTTCACCTCATATTTTAGCCAAAAATTCCAAACGGGATTTAAGTATTGTTCCATACTTCCCACCAGAATAAACTAATTGAAATTACTACACACAAACAACTTGAATACAGATCCAATCTTTTTGGGGTATTAAAAATATGATAAACAGTTCAATTTCATGCCTCAGCAATGTCCAATCACTGTCTCTACTTATTAAACATCTTTTTTTTTTTGTTGTAAAAAGTCAATAAAAAAAATCAATTAAGCTTGCCAGGTTTAACATGGCTATTGGCGTGTGGATGTGGTTGAATAAATTAATTTTAAAAAAAAAAAAAAAAAACGAAGCAGATTGTGCAAATGATGCTAGTTCAGCAAGTTCATTACAAATTGAGATGAATCAACAAAACTCACAGTTAATTCCCATTACAGCATCGGATCTAGGTCCCTTAGAGCTGGGCTTTCTTTGGCAGAGCAGAATCGCAGCAACTTTGTTGACCACAGCTTTTAAGTAACTCAACGCAGATCGATGACTCTTGTTCTTCTTCTTCTCATGATCATCATGGTTCGTGTTGTTTCGCTTGGGTTCGCTGGGGCCGACATTATTAATCCTCATTTCCAGAGCAACTTGGAGTATGGTGGTGGTTCCGCGTATTTAATAGTGGGGCTGAGGGGGGCGTTGTACAAGAAAAAGACGCGTTCAAATTCCATACTGTTTTGTTTTGATGATTGAATATTACAAATTGAGACTTCTAATTTAAATTTTTTGGATTGATTGAGGCCCCCCACATGGCTAATGGCTGAGGATAGCTGGACTTATTCCATAAGTTAAAAGTCCAATGGACGACAGAATACCATAAGTTAAAAGTCCAATGGACGACCGAATAATATTGTTGGTAGGCTAAAAGTCCAATGTCCCTTATCTACATATCTCGGACAGGAGTCCTAGAAAGAAGAAAAATTATAAGATGGATATAGGTAGTACTCTCAGGGAGTCTATCCTTATCTCTTGAAGAGTCCAAGGTAGATCCGGAATTGGAGTCCATAGAAGTGAGACTTCTTGTGGGACTAGGATAGAGAAAGACTATAAAAGAAGGGCACCCCGGCGGGTCTAAGGTACGCAATTTGTAGTTTTGAGCAGGGATTTAAGTACTTGTATTATCTTTGAGAGATACTGACTTGATCGTCGGAGTGCCCCCGGGTGGAAGAACCACCGCCGGAGCCTTTTTCTTCTGTGCAGATTACAGGGTGCCATCTATTCTGCATGTGTTCTACAGCTGGATTACTAAGGAGGGCAGTGTGATCGGAAAATCACTCACACAATTTGGCGCCGTCTGTGGGAACGAAAGAAGAGTAGATGGCCAGTAATACGCAGAAGGAAAAGATTTGGAACAACACTCCTACTGGAAGTGGAAGACCCGTCGACCCTAACGCTGAAGGAGAAGACTACAACGAAGAGGCTCATGATCAGAATCACGCAGAGAAAGCCGTCGGCCAAGATGGTGATACATCAAAGAAAGCAGACAGGGGCAAATACTATAACGAGAACGACCTCCAGACCTGGAAAGACAGATGTCTGAGGAGGGATGAAGAAGTAAAGGAGATGGCAAACAAGTTGGCAGACCTTCAATCGGTCGTCAACTTCATGATGCAGAATAATGTCATGTAGCCGCCATACCCGCTGCAGGACACACCAATGCCAAAGAAGAACGCCTGTAAGAAGGAAGAATCCTCAAGCCCTCAAAGACACGAGAATGGAAGGTACTCTCACCACCGACCTCCAGGAAGTCACCGAGAAGAGCCGAGAAGAGAAGAGTCCCGGCGACATATTGCGAGAAGGCGGACCCCAAAGAACATCGGCATGTTCCGGCGAGTATTGTGCTTCGATGCATCCCGCGAAGGATCGAAAAGAGGCAACCATGAGGTCGAGAGTCTTGGAAAGTGCCGAATCCAAAGACAAACAACAGCAGAAGAAGTAAGGAAGACTTGAGAGATTACCTCAAGAGGAAGCAGGAGAATGCCGGAGCCGAAGTAACCTCCCCGGTGAAGCCGAGGACACCATTCTCGATTGAACTGGACAAATTCGTCGCACCAAAAAGATTCAGTATGCCGAGGTTCCAGATATATGATGGTAAGTCAGACCCTAACTTCCATGTTGGATTATTTTTGAATTCGATGGCATTATACAGTGGGAATGAGCCGTTGCTCTGCAAAGTGTTCCCTTCATCCTTCGGAGAGATTGCATCAGATTGGTTCCACAAATTACCGAAGGGGAGCGTGAAGACTTGGGAAGGTCTGGCCGAGATGTTTGTGGCCAGGTTCATAACAAACAAATTGCAGCCGTTGATGGCGGATGCATTGATGTCTCTGAAGATCAGCAAAGATGAAAGCCTTAGGGCCTATGCAAAGAGGTACTATAAGGTGTTCAATCGAATACCTGAATGCAACCAGGAGGTGGCGGTCGTGTCTTTCAAAAACAGCCTGAAGGATGACTGTCCACTACGGAAGTCTTTGGCAAAAACCCTGCCAAAGAGCATGGAGGAGCTCATGGCGAGAATTGAGAAGTATGCAAGAGCCGAGGAAGATACGTCGGCAAATAAGGAGACGAAGCCAGAAAAAGGCAACGGCTCGCCGAAGTGAGGCCGAGATAATAATGGACCCAACAAACAAGAGACAGAGTTGAGGGCTAAGCGGTGATGGCAACGGTGTTCAATTCGTCCACAAAGTCCTTGATCAAATTCGAAATCAGCCCTACTTCAGGGCGCCGGCAAGAGCACTAGGAGAATTTATGGGGAGAAACCTTGGTAGGCGTTGTACTTACCACAATGAGGAGGGGCACCCAACTCAGGGTTGCAGAGCCCTTAAAGCACACCTAGAAGATTTAGTGAGGCAAGGCCCAGCAGCCCCGCCTCCCTCAGCGCAGCAACCACAGGTAGGTGGACCTCGGGTGGTTAACGTGATCCATTCAAAGGTGAATGAAAACGACATACGGGGGGAGACACAGAGGGTAAAACACCTGCACCATGTCAACCAGGTCGGGCTAAAAAGACCTCGGCTTGAAGTGTGCCAAAGACAGATGATAGCCTTCACGAAAGCCGACCTGGATATGGTTCAGCACCCGCACAATGATGCCTTGGTAGTATCCCTCCAGGTTGGGGAGTGCCAGGTGAAACGCATCCTGATTGATCAAGGTAGCTCCTGCGACATCATGTATGTCAGATGTTACAAGGAGTTAGGCCTTCACCTTGATGACATGGAGCAGTCAAACGGCCCGATGGTCGGCTTCAATGGAACGCCGACATGGCCATTAGGCGCAACAAGCTTGGAGGTACAGGCTGGCACGAAGAAAATCAAGACAGAATTCATTGTGATTGACACGCCCTTGCCTTACAACATCATCTTGGGAGGCCGTGGTTGCATGCAATGGGGCGGTTCCTCAACATCGTGCATCAACTCTGCGGTTCCCAACGAACATGGGATTGAGAAAGTCGAGAGGAGATCGATTCTTGCGAGTAAAAATTGCTCTATGGCAAAATGAAATTAACCTGCAGATTCGGGAACTAGAGGGCGAAGTCGGAGAAGAGGACATGAAGGTCTAGATGATGTCGCAAGGAGCCGAGAAAAGTGAAGAAGCACTGAAGAAAATCCTCGTCCAGGAGGACGATGAAGAACGCTTCTTTCTTCTCGGCACAGGATTAGCCGAAGAAGAGGAAAGGGAGCTGGAAATCTTTCTGAGGAAAAATATTGAGGTGTTCGCCTAGACACCTTATGAAATGTCTGGCATTGACCCCGAGGTCACATGTCATAGACTCAACGTTGACAGGTCGGCCAAACCTGTAATACAACGAGCCAGAAGACCGACGTTGATGCACGTCGAAGCAGTGGAGGAAGAGGTAGATAGACTCCTGGAGGCCAGGGCCATCAAAGAAGCCAATTATCCGACATGGTTATCAAACACCGTGGTAGTAAAGAAGAAGAATGGCAAGTGGAGGGTCTACGTAGATTTTACAAACTTGAACAAAGCTTGTCCCAAAGACAGCTTCCCTCTGCCAAAGATCGACCAGTTGGTGGATGCCACATCTGGACATGGAAGAATGAGTTTCTTGGATGCATATAGGGGGTATCACCAGATAGCTATGTACCCCCCGGATGAGGAGAAGACAGCGTTTATCACTCCCAAAGGTCTGTATTGTTACAGAGTCATGCCTTTTGGGCTAAAGAACGTAGGAGCAACTTACCAAAGGCTGGTAACCAACATGTTCAAACACTTGATTGGCTGAACCGTAGAAGTCTACATTGATGACATGGTCGTGAAGACCAAGGAACCAAAGGATCATCTCGCTGACCTAAAAGAGGTCTTTGACATACTCAAAACATATCGGCTCCGACTAAATGCATCGAAATGCGCATTTGGAGTCGGATCCGGTAAGTTCTTGGGATACCTGGTGACTAGAAGAGGCATTGAAGCCAGCCCAGATCAGATCAAGGCCATTCTGGAATTACAGAGTCCGACATCGGCAAAACAGGTTCAAATGCTTACTGGAAGGGCCGCAGCCCTAAACAGGTTCATAAGCCGAAGTTCGGACAAATGTAAACCTTTTTTCAATCTGGTGAAAAAGGCCACGGATTTTCTATGGATAGAGGAATGCGAGGCCGCTTTGGCCGACCTGAAGAAATATCTTACCACGGCTTCAGTCCTCTCAACACCTCAACCAGGGGAGGAACTGTTTTTATACTTAGCAGTTTCAGAGCACGCAGTAAGTGCAGTGATAATCCGAGAAGAGAAGGGAGAGCAGAAGGCTGTTTACTATGTAAGTAAAACCTTGGCCGATGCAGAAACAAGGTATCTACCATTGGAGAAATTAATGTTGGCCTTGGTAATGGCCTCAAAGAAGTTAAACCATTATTTTCAGGCTTACAAGATAGTGGTTCTAACAGAGCACCCACTAAAATCCTTGTTGCAACAAGGAGACTTAACTGGAAGAATAGCAAGATGGTAGTAGTTTTGGGCCAATATGACTGGAGTTCGGTAGAAACGAATTAAGGGCCAAGTCTTGGCCGACTTCGTGGCCGAATTCTCGCCAGAATACATCGAACATCGGGCTCCGTTGAGCCAAGATGAACGATGTCCAAACAAGGAAGGAGAAGACCAGCCAAAGGCTAAAGAACCAAAGAAGGAAAAACTCAGACCCTGCAGCATTTACATCGGCGACTCCTTTCAACTTTTTGTTGATGGGAGCTCAAACCGGTAGGGGGCAGAGGCAGGAGTAGTGTTAATATCCCCCGATGGAGAGATATTGGAGTAGTCCATTCGACTGGGGTTCAAAGCCTCGAACAATGAGGCGGAATATGAAGCATTGATCGCTGGACTGAAGCTGGCAATAGCAGCAGAGGCAGATGAGGTAATAGTTTTTTGCGACTCACAACTTATAGTAAATCAAACTACAGGAGAGTTTGCTGCCCGAGATGAAAGGATGTCGGCATACGCAAAATAAGTCATCAAGCTGGCAGACATGTTTCAAAACTGCCGACTTCTTCAGGTCAGCCGAGACGATAACAACCACGCCGACGCGTTGGCTAATTTAGCAAGTTCAATGCAAACCGAAAAGACGAGGACAATAATGATCGATTACCTATCAAACCTGAGCATAGAGCCACCGAACACAATGCAGGAGGCATTATGTGTGGACATGGGACCAAGCTGGATGGATGCAATTATCGCATTCTTAAAAGAGGGAAAGCTGCCAGAAGATCGAAAGGAAGCACACAAGGTCCGATTGAGGTCGGCAAGATTCAGTCTGACAGTAGAAGGACATCTCTACAGAAGATCCTTCACTGGACCTCTTTTAAGGTGTGTACACCCTCTTTAGGTCGAAGACTTTTTATATGAAATTCATGAAGGAGTTTGTGGAAGCCACACGGGGGGCAGATCGTTAGCTCACAGGGCCATTACCCAGGGGTATTGGTGGCCCTATATGCAAAAAGATGCAGAAGCCTTTGTGAAGAAGTGTGAACAATGCCAGAGGTTTGCACCTTTGATACATCACCATTCTTGACTGAACCTGTTTCAAATTTTGGCCATTTGCCCAATAGGGCATGGACCTCGTTGGACAATTGCCCCAAGCAACTGGGCAGCGGAAATACTTACTGGTAGCAACAGACTACTTCACAAAGTGGATAGAAGCAGAGCCTCTTGCCAAAATCTGAGATGTGGATATGAAGAACTTCATTTGGAAAAACATCATCACCAGATTTGGGATTCCAAGAGCAATCGTTGCCGACAACGGAACACAGTTTGACAGCAAACTCATCAAGAATTTTTGCGCAAAGTTCAAGATAAAGAATTACTTTTCAACACCAAGCATTCCCCAAAGTAATGGGCAAGCCGAAGCATCCAACAAAGTCATTCTGGATGAAATAAAGAAGAGGCTGCAGGTAGCAAAAGGAAAGTGGGTAGACGAATTACCCAACGTGCTCTGGGCATATCACACTACGCCGAGAAGATCAACAGGGGAATCCCCCTTTGCCATGGCTTATGGCACAGAAGCAGTCATTCCATTGGAAATCGGCATCCCAGGGATCAGAACACAGGGAGTTGAGAACGGGTCTAATGATGTGCTCTTAGCCCGAGAACGGGTCTATGAAAGAAGAGAGAAAGCTGCAATCCAGCTTGCAGCATACCAGCAACAGCTTGTCAAAGCTTACAACAAGAAGGTCAATCCAAGGGATTTTCAAGTCAACGACTTAGTCTTGAGAAAAGTCGTCGGCAATAAGAAGGATCCCAGAGAGGGCAAGCTTGGCCCAAACTGGGAAGGTCCCTACAGAATTACTTCGGTGTTAGGAAATGGGGCATATCGGCTCGAAGATAATGAAGGCAAAGCATTGCCTAGACCATGGAACACTTGTAATTTAAAGTTTTTCTATCATTATATGTTCTTTGATTTTTTGCCGATATGATCAATAAAATCTTAGCAGAACTTTTCAGAACTTACAAAACTATGCATAATGTTGTTTTTTGAATAATGAGAACCCAAGTGGAACTTAGGTTTACATTGGGGGCAGAGAGAAGACAGTAGTAATTAGAAGTTAAAGTTAAGCTGAGATAAATTCCTTATCTTTACTTGTTGAAATTTGTAGCAATTTACAAGTTAAAGTTAAGCCGAGATAAATTCCTTATCTTTACTTGTTGAAATTTGTAGCAATTTACAAGTTAAAGTTAAGCTGAGATAAATTCCTTATCTTTACTTGTTGAAATTTGTAGCAATTTACAAGTTAAAGTTAAGCCGAGATAAATTCCTTATCTTTACTTGTTAAAATTTGTAGCAATTTACAAGTTAAAGTTAAGCCGAGATAAATTCCTTATCTCCACTTGTTGAAATTTGCAGTAATTTACAAGTAGATCATTGTTTAACATTTGTTTTAACTTGAGTGAAGTTTACTGTTTATACTAATCCTTGTTGAAATTTGTAGCAATTTACAAGACAGTATCTTGCCGACATAAAACTTGAAGTTATCATACCCAAGTTGTTGTACCCGGGTTGCAGTTAAAGAAGGCACTATGGCCTAGCAAGTCAATTGTTCACAAGTGACAAGGAAGGGCACATCAGCCACAAAACAAAGCTTACATTGTTCAGAAAACAAAACAAAGTACAAAAGTTAAAGAAAAAATAAAAACTAAGTTTCTTCAGCCTCAGGAGCGGTTTGAATCTGGATCTCGAAAGTCTCTGGAAGAACAACCTCGGCGTCTTTTTGTACCACAACTTCGGCGTGCTTTTCCACTTCAACCCCGGTCTCCCTATCTGCCGCAATCTCGGCGTCAATCTCGGCTAGAGTCTTCTCAACACTTCTCTCAGCCAGAAGAAGGTTGGATGATAACTGGACTGGTTGAGTTTCCTTGGATACCTCCTCAACCTCATCACCCTCTTCATCTTGGGTTAAGTTGATAACCTGCTCAGTTGGAGGAAGGGACTTGGTCTCAGTGGCATCCTTGGATTTCCTCACCAAGGCTTCGTCATTATCTTCATCTTCATCTTCGGCTTGAGACTCAGACTCTTCACCGACTTGGAGGAGGAGGAAAAGGCAAAGGGCGACAAAGGCCTTGCACCATGGCGAGTCATCTGGGATGTTCAGCTTTTTGGCCAGGGACATCCAACCAAGGGAAAATCCCCTGTTGCATGCCTCCCTGACTTGAAGCATGTAGTCCTCAGCGACGTCGGCCATCCCCTGGCTATAGGCCTTTTCGTCGGCAGCCTTGATTTCGACTACCTTGGTGGCCAGGGCTTCTTGCAGCTCCTTTTTGGCTTGGGCTGCTTTTTCCTCGGCCTCCTTTTGCTGAGACACAGCAACCGTTTTAATAACCGGCTGACCTCGGCTCTTTCATCGACTATTTGTTTATCGGTTCTTTGCCTCGGCTGGTTTTCCAGAATCTTCATTTTATTTTTAAGACTCTTGTTTTGTTTCTGAAGGGCAGCAAACTCCTTCTCCATCTCGGACAATTTCTCCTTCGCTTCAAATGCTTGCATGGAGAAGGTGTGGGCGTGTTGAATGGCCTGAAAGTTCACAAAGCATAGGTTATCACAAAATATTACAAGACTTTACAAGTATGAAGAAAAGTGGTAGTAAGAAAAGTTATCATATTCAAAGACTTACTTGGACAGAGCGCTGCAGCATGAGGGCGTAGTTCTCGTATTCGTTCATCTTGGCATTACGCTCAAGATCACCCTCAAGGAGAACTGCAGTGCTGAGTGCCACGCCGATGTTGACATCGGCGGCGCTTTCATTGGCATAGACGGGCCTATTTTCAAGTGTAATTTTGGGCTCCCAGGGAACTTTGGGAACCCTGGACCCCGAAGTCGTCGCAGAGGACGACCTCGGCCTTTTTGGCTGAGTTGACCCCGATGGCTGGGCCTCAGCAGATCTTTTGGCGGGTGCAGAAGTGGTCTTCACAATTGAGGTTAGTTGGGAGATGGGTAGAGCATCTTCAACCTCGGCCTCAGTAGCTTTGGCCTTTGGCTGGGCCTTTTTGACTCTTTTTTTGGTGGAGGCACCGTTTGAGACGGTACAACATCCACGTCGGTTGGAAGGTCGGCCAAAAGATCCCGCACGACTGGCTTCGGACGAACCATTTCGGCTGTTTTAACAAGTCGTCGCCGGCGTTTTCTTTCAGAAATGGGAACCAAGAATGGTGCCGAGGTAGATGGCAAATCCGCGGGGTCCGATGTTGATCCTTGGTCTGTTCGTGATGTGGACGCAGTCTGGGCTGTGACAGACGATGGAGAGTGGCTTTTCTTCTTTCGTTTGGGGACGTCGGGAAGAGTTGATCTGTATGTGTCACGACCCAAACCCGGCCCTATGGGTTTAGTAATCAGAACCCGATGTCGTGATTACCGAAGGCCTGCTTAATGATATCTGATAAAAGCAGTCTGAGGCCTGGCGGAAGCCAATGCAGTAAATAAACAATGTCCAATGAGCTGTGATAGTCTGTATGCAAAAAGATTTTCCATACATATGCATATTAACAGTCGGTACAGAACAGTATATACAATATTTACAACCACTCAATATAGGGACTTAATCCCTACTCAACAGTGCAGTAAACATTCAGTCTATACATTCGATTCAGTTATTACAAAACAGTAAGACAGTACAGTAGGGGAAATACTAAAACACCCCTAAGCCTTGGCAAGGTAGGCTCGGAACCTCACAGTGAGGCACATAGGCTGGCTTGACAAAACTGAAGTAACCCTGACGCTTCTAGCCGCGGTCTGGTGCCTGTACACCTA
Source organism: Camellia lanceoleosa (assembly GCA_025200525.1). Classification (NCBI taxonomy): domain Eukaryota; kingdom Viridiplantae; phylum Streptophyta; class Magnoliopsida; order Ericales; family Theaceae; genus Camellia; species Camellia lanceoleosa. The sequence continues at coordinate 61,380,804 of CM045761.1, forward strand.
CATATGTATATGAGCAGTGAGCTAAAGCCCAGTGAATAATATAATGCGTAAAGGGGGTTAAGAATAAATGTCCTTTCAGTATTAAAACCAGTCATTTCAGTCAGTTTATCAGTCATTCAGTTTGTGGCTCATATTTCAGGCCATAACAGTCATTCAGTTAAAATAGTGATATGTGGTACATCCCTTGGCGTAACAGTACAGTAAACGGTAGGTCTTAAAAGACCGGGTCTTATGCATCAAACAAGAAATGATGGCCATCCGTAGCGATGCGATATGATGGCGATATGCACAATTGAGGAAACGATGCAAGACTTGTGGATTCAAGAGGTGGCTCCCTTGTAGCACTTAGTTCAGTAGATTCTAGAGGTGGCTCTAGTGTAGCACTTTGCTCCTTATCGATATCTAGGGATTCAAGAGGTGGCTCCCCTTGTAGCACTTAGCTCAGTAGATTCTAGAGGTGGCTCCTGATTAGTACTTTGCTCCATATCGGTATACCGAGTGGCCATCACAAAGTGATGCGATAGTGGTTCCAAACTTGGGAACCGACAGAGATCTCTCTGTCACAAGATGTGGATTCAAGAGGTGGCTCCCCTTTGTAGCACTTAGCTCGTAGATTCTAGAGGTGGCTCGATTAGCACTTTGCTCCAAATCGATGTGATGAGGTGCTAAGGATGCCCTAATGCGATTCGAATATAACTCATACGTTCATTTAGTATCTGATATGTCGATTCGATAGGCGATTCAATTGATGGCAAGGTCAATTCAAGAAATGATTCGATTCGATGGGCGATATCAATTCGATAGCAGTGTCAATTGAGAACGATTCGATTCGAAGAAATTCGATAAAATAAACTGACTCAATAAGGTAGCGATTCAATCAACTAAACAGTTCAGAAGATAATCATTTTTGGACATATCTTTACACAGTTGTTACTCATAGAGTTCTGGGCTACAGTATGCTAGAGCGTCTCCTTTGTAAGCCAACCCTACACAGTATACAGGATGAACACACACTAAGCTATACAGTTGGAGGAGGATCAATAACTTACCCTAATTTGCCTCGGTGTGTTCTACATCTATATCCTCATTAAGATGCCTTAAACTAGGCTTAAGAATGCCTAGAATGGGATGAGGATGCAAAGATGCACTTAGAAAGTACTTTACAAAATTTGCTGAAAATAAGGGCCTTGCTCGAGCGAGCCTTCCTTCCCTCGAGCGAGCTTCCAAAATCAAAGGCTTCGCTCGAGCGAGAAATCCTTCGCTCGAGCGGTCTGATGAAACAAGAAAATCTTGGATCTTTGAAATTTTACGCCGAGCCACCATTTCTTCGCCGGCGGAGCTCTGAACAAGCGATGGTCGCTCGGCGAGAATCCTTCGCTCGGCGAGGAGGCCAAATTCGAATTTCAGATTTGTCTTCCAAGTCAGAACCAAGCATTCTACCACTCAATACTCGACCTCTTGGGCCCAAATTCTGGGAAACACATCTCAAATCAATATACAACAAGTTTCAAAGCTCAATTTATGAATTCAAGCCCCAAAGGTGAGTCAATTAAAGCCATTTTCAAACCCATTTTCAAGAATAAACTTCAAACATGCCATGCATGAGTTTTAAACCAAATTGGAGTTTCAAAGCTTGCTCAAATGAGCTCATTTCCTCAAAACAAGATGAAAACATGGACTTATGCATAGATATGAGCATGCATGTGACAATTAGCCATGAAATCAACTCAAAATGTACCCATACAAACATGCATGCATGATGTATGCTATAATCCAACATATTTGAACTAAATCATGACTTAGTTCTACATTGAAGCATGAATCATGCAAGAACTTGTTCAATATCAACAATAAGAAGGTGAATTCCTTACCTAGGTCTTCAATTACAAGTCTAGGAGTTCAATGTTGCTATCACTCTTCAATTCTTCCAAGATTCAAGCCAACTCACAATGAAATCAAGGTGAAATCACTCTCTAGGTCTCTCTCTCTCTCTCTAGAGTCGGTTTTGAGCTCCCAAAATGTGATGATGGAATGTTTTCTCAAGTGTAATGAAGTTCAAAAATGTTATAATAAAGGGCCCACTAACAATGGCAATTCCGTAAATAAGGCAACTCTGTGATTTAACTTATTCTAATCTAATTCAATCCAGTTAAATCATACCAAATCAGTTTTCAAATAAATATACCATGAAATTACACAAATTATGGTGACCACAACACACTAAACGATTTTCAGTTCGGCCGCCGATAAGGCCTTCAATTAGCAATTTAAACGTAAACACACGAACATATAATTAAACAGTCGAACAGATAGAAATGCAATACAATAGGCACACTCAGTCAATTCGGTTCCAGTTTTCAATCAGTCTGTTCAGTATTTCAGTTGATTCAATTATCAGTCATAAGCAGTCTCAATTTCCACGATGTCGGTAATAAATCGGTGGTCGAATTAATCAAGATGTCGACGAGGGTTGTTCTGATATGTTGGGATGAAGTTCAGCACCAATGGAGCTTTGCGCTTATGGATTGGAAGGTCCAGGAACTTCTTCAGGCCTTTCCCAGGAAAATAGGACTGGCGAAAGTCCTTGGGAGGCTTGCGAACGTCTACAAAACAGAACATAACATCAGAAACAGATAAAATTTTTGGAAAAAACTTGAAGAAAGCAACAGCTAAGCAGTTGACGTTGGGCTCTTACCCTTGTCCTTTTTTACTGTTCGGGGGAGAGGGAAAAGATGGACTTCTTCATCTGGGCCAAACTCCCAATTACCAGATGCAATAAGATAGTCATCTCCAACACCTTTGTTGGAGTCAGGAAGGTCGGCTACAATTTTAAACTCGGTGGACCTCGGCTTGAGGTAGTACACATAACCTTTTTCCTTTAGGTTGAGGGCACACATGGTGTAACAGTATTGGATGTCGGCAAGAGTGATCCTGACACTCTCCTGCCGAGCTAAGGCTATTATACCATTGAGGGTTCTATAGGCGTTGATGGTGAGTTGCATAGGGTTCAGGGTATAGTAATGAAGGACCTCACGAAAAAGGGGATCTAGAGGGAACCGAAGCCCACATTCGACAAAGGCTACAACAGGAAAGGGCATGGTATCATCCTCGGGCATAATAGAGTCGCCCTCCCCAGCCAGTCTTAAGTGAACATCGGCAGTGATGGAGAACTCTTGCCTAAAATATTCTAGTTTGGTTGGGGTGTTAACCCTATTTCTCTACATACCCATGGTTTTGGTATACAAGTACTTGACTACAGAAACAGAATATTCCTAAAGGGTTCTTGGGACCTCGGCTTAAACCTAAGTATGTATTGGTAAATTTGTTTCAGTTTTTCCTAAAAAATGAAGGTCCTACAGACAAATCCCAAACCTAAATCTACGAAGAATGAGTATGGAGGGCAGAAATCTGGAAAACAGAAAAGCAAAAACGAAGTCTCAGATTCAAGAACACAAATGGTGGAAGACCAAGAACAAGAGGTGCAACAGTGCAAGTGTTCATAACATGTGCAAAAACCAAGAAATAATACACACTCAAGTGAACGATTCACAAATCAAATAGTGAGCAGAACAGTCAAGTAGCAAGAAGTTCCAGAAAAAATCAAGAACTGAGAAACAAAGGACAAGTGGCTTACCAGAAAAGTTGAAGCCGAAATGAGTAACACCGATATGACAGAGCTTCAAAGACTTTGCTGGAGTGAAAGAACGGGATCAAACGCAAAACTTCGAGCTAGAACAATGGCAGACTCAAGATGAAAAAAGCCTTAGTGAGAGAGAAAGCAAGGAAATCAAAATGCAAAAGTGAAGCGAAGAAGAGAGAGGCAAATGTTTTGTCCAAAAAGTGAAACGGCGGCAAAAGCAGAGCATTAAATGCGCCTAGGTTAACGCATGCGTCAGACGGCGCAAGCTGAGAAAAGACGGCTTATGGGCGCGTCACCAGCACGGACCAATAAGGGAACAACGCGTCAGTGAAACGGTTGAAAAATGGTGCATGACAGCTCATGCGCGAAGGAAAATTGATCTGAATTCTTGTTCTTAGATGAAGACATGTCGGCCTGAAAATAAATGATCTCGGCTAGAAAGTTCTTGAGCCGACGTACGAGAAAATGTTCGAATATAGGTTCCATCATCTCGGAATGCCGAGGTAATAGAACCTAGGGGGCAGTTGTGGGGATGTATTTTCTGAGTACCAACACGTGGCCGAGGTGATACCGAAGTGTCAGCCAAGGTGTCACGTGACATGACAGTTACGCCGAGGTAATATCGGGGTTGCCGAGGTTATCTCCGAAGATACCGGAATCCGAGATATGTAGATAAGGGACAGAAGTCCTAGAAAGAAGAAAGATTACAAGATGGATATAGGTAATACTCTCAGGGAGTCTATCCTTATCTCTTGAAGAGTCCAAGGTAGATCCGGAATTGGAGTCCATAGAAGTGAGACTTCTAGTGGGACTAGGATAGAGAAAGACTATAAAAGAAGGGCACCCCCGGCGGGTCTAAGGTACGCAATTTGTAGTTTTGAGCAGGGATTTAAGTACTTGTATTATCTTTGAGAGATACTGACTTGATCGTCGGAGTGCCCCCGGGTGGAAGAACCACCGCCGGAGCCTTTTCCTTCTGTGCAGATTACAGGGTGCCATCTATTCTGCCTGTGTTCTACAGCTGGATTACTAAGGAGGGCAGTGTGATCGGAAAATCACTCACACAAATATTTATCAAAAAAATATTTTGTTTTTTTTTGTGTTTAATTAGTCATAAATAATTTATTTCCCATTCTCCACTCATTATTATGGCCCGAGTTCTACTAGTTGATCCGTCTACCTATCTCTATCCATGCTGATTTTTACGCATAGGATAATTTCTATTTTGCCGATTCAAGCACGTGTGGCTATTAGGAATAGCAACGGGTCGGCACGAGGATAAGAATTACACTTTTCATTTTTGATTTTTGAAGGTATAAAATTTTGGGGAATTTTTTTTCAGGTCCCTGGTATTAAGACTTTACAGCATAAAGGACACTCAATATTTTTATAATGTCTAAGGTCCCTCAAGTTGATCCAGAGAAAATTGGTCCAGAGAAAATTGGTTCAGAGAAAATTCCTCAATATTTTCATAGTTGATTAGAAGCACCGTTACAATTAACAAAAATTGATTAGCTTCTCAAATACTACCAGAAGCACCATTTCAATTAGCAAAGGCTCATTCTATTGTGTCTTGGAGAGACTCGCTTCACTTTTTGTTCCTTCTCCAGCCTTGGTAGATGGATATGTTGATGAGCTGTGCTTTTTTAGCAGGACAGCTGTCACGACCCAAACCCGGCCCTATGGGTTTAGCATCAGAATCGGCGATGTCAAGAGATTACAAGCTTTGAGCGATATCTGATTAAACAGCAGTCTGAAGCCGAAGCCAATACAAGAAATAACTAGTATCCATTGAAATGTGAAAATCAGATGCCAAAAACATTTTTATGCATTCATACAGTTCAAAACAAGACAATCCATATACGTCTATACAATCATATACAAGCGATCAAGACGGAACCTAATCCTCGATAGCAGTGCAGTCTATCATAGTGTTACAAACAGTAAGAAGACCGATAGGGGACACAAAAACACCCCAAGCCATAGCATGGCAACTCGGAACCTCACAATGAGGCACATAGGCTGGCTTGACAAAGCGGGGACCAATCCCACGCCTAGCTCACAGTCAGCCGAGAACCTACATATATATATATAAACAAAGTGAGCTAAAGCCCAAGTGAATAACATACAACAGAAAGAGGTTATGAATGAATGTCCTACGAATGAAATCGTTCATTAAACAAGATTTCGATTTTCAAGATTTCAATCAATCACATATGTGGTACATCCATTAGCCTATAAACAAGAGGTCCAAAAGGACCGGCCTTAACTGCACCCAACAAGAATGATGGCCATCGACGATAATGATATGGTTCCACAAGGAACCAACAGAGCTCAGAATAAGAAATGCTAAGGATGCCACAGTACAGTTCAGAATACAGGACATACATTCATTCAGTAAACAATAGTAGTTCAATAAACAATTCAGTTCCGTATTCAAAAGACAACCATTTTGAACATATCTTTACACAATTGTTACTCACAGAGATTGAGCTAATAGCAGCTAGAGCGCGTCCCCGAGAGCCAACCCTAAACAGTTAACAAATAGAACACACACTAAGTTTCACAGTCGGAAGGATGTTAATTAAAATCCCTAAATTCCTCGGTGTGGTTCTATGTCTACATCCTCATTAAGATGCCTTAAACTAGGCCTAAGAATGCCTAGGATGGGATGAGGATGCAAAGATGTGCACAGAATTCAATTTCAGAATTTTCAGTGAAATAGAGCCTCCGCCGGCGAGTTTCGCCGAGCGGACAAGCAAACAAAGGTCCCCGCCGAAGGTTAACTTCGGCCGAGGGATGATGACAAAGACAAGATCTTTGGATGCGTGATTTATCCGCTCGAGCGCGAATTCCTCCGCTCGAGCGGACTGCAACGCAGGTCAAAGAAAATACTGGGAGCTTGTTTTCCGCTCCCGCTCGGGCGGACGACCAAAATCTGGAAAATCCAGATTCGATCTCCAAGCTCCAAACCAAGTTTTGATGCTCCAAATTCGATCATCTTGGGCCCATTTTCTGGAAAACTCTATCAAACACATAGAATAACACGTTTTAAAGCTCAATTTAAGAAATCAAGGCCCAAGGGTATTTCAATTAAACCCAATTTTAAACCAATTTCATGAATAAATTTCAAAACATGACATGCATGATCTTTAAACAATTTCAAGCTTCCAAACTAGCTCAAATGAGCTCCAATCTTTCAAAACAAAATGAAAGCATGGACTATAATACAAACATGAGCTTGCATGTACAATTCAACATGAAATCAACTCCAAAATACACCAAAATGGCCATGCATGCATGAATTCTAGCATGAATCAACCTATTTGCACTCAAACATGGCTTAATTCTACAATGGAGCCTAGAACATGCAGGAATGGAGTTCAAAGACAACAAAAAGAAGATGAAGTCACTTACCTAAGTCTCAATTACAAGGTTTATGAGCTAGATATGCCAATTATACTTCAATTTCTAAGCAATCTCCAAGCAAGTTCAACAATTGAGCTAAATTCTCTCTTCCCCTTCACTCTCTAAGTTTGGTGGTTGGAAAGCAAGATAGGAGCTGATCAATTGATATGTCAAGTGTAATAAGGCTCTAGGAAATCAATAAACAAAGGGGGCCACTCACATGGCAAAGTCGTAATTATGGCGACCTCTTTAATTGACTTAATTTAATCTAATTTAATCATCCCTAATCAATTTTCAGATAAATATACCATAAAATCAGGAATATTCTACTGAGTCCAAAACACTAAACGGTTCCTAATTCGGCCGCCGATAAGGCCTTCAATTAACAGTTTAAACACATACACTCAAACAGATAATCAATCAATCAAACAGATAGAAATGCATTATAATAGATAACTTATTCAATTTCAGTTTCGATTTCAATCAGTCCATTCAGTACTTCGGTTAATTCAATTATCAGTCATTATCAGTTCGGTTTAGCAGTAATCAGTACGTAATTCAGTGGTTAACCGATAATCAATACGAGGGTTGTTACAACAGCAGTAAATCCAGCGGCTCAGACCTACAATTACAAAGGTTATGCTCTTAAGAAACGAGTAAAAATGAAAAGCCAACAACATCCAGCATGTTTTATTATCAACAAAGGGAGCAATAAACTGAAACTCTAAAATCAGAGTGTATAAAAATGTAAAATAAATTTATGCTTGAAACCGGTTACCATAAAGTTGCCAAATTTCTCTGGACAATATTGAGGACTAGTTCAATCCAAACCAGAGAATTTCTCTAGATCAACCCAGAGAAATTTCAGTTCAAACCATAGAATTTCTCTGGACCAATCCAGAGAAAATTCAGTTTAAACCCGAGAATTTCTCTGGACCAACCCAGAGAAATTTCAGTTCAAACAAGAAAATTTCTCTTCACAAATCCAGAGAAATTTCAGTTCACAGCAGAGAGAGAAGATCATTTCATTGAGTGAATAAGCAACAATAAACAAATTTCTGTGTGTTTGTTTTTCTAAAATTTCACTGACTTGTCACCATTTCCAGCCTGACATATATAAATTACTGTTTTTCCAACAAGTTGGAAAATTCTTTGTCATTCTATTTTGGTATTAGTGTATCACATTTTTTTTTTCTTTTGATAAGAAAAGAAAACTTTGTATTAGTATATTGAAATTTAATTTCCCATGTAACAATATTCCTACCCCTACCCCACTTTTTTTATTATGCTTGATACCTTTATCTTTGCCAGAGATAAAAACCTGGATGTGAGTCCATGGTTTATTGCATTTCAGACTTCTGGAGATTGATGCTTAACAACACCTATACCGTGGGATCCAGAAATTAATTTGATAATTAACAGATAATCATATGTACCTAATTGTAGGTTTCTGAATATACAAGTTGGTCAGGATGTTTCTACGTTCGAATAATCTATGCTGCCCTTGCTGCTGTAGACGCTCCTGAAAATCTGGTTGATGTAATAACAGAAGAAGAACCTACAGCCTCTTGATTGCTTTGCCCGCCTCGCTCTTGCAATGACGGAATACTAGCAGGGCAGCAAGGGGACGAAGTCAGATCGGCGAAGCTCAGCCGTCGCTGTGAACTGCCGTCGTCTCAGTTGCACCAAATCTACACCAGATCTTCATCTACAACAAAATCTCCCGCAACTTTGCATTCGTCGCCTCCTCCAGCAGCTCCGGTTGCTATCATCGCTTCTCTTTCTCTCTCTCTATCTCCTCTGTATTCCCTCTCTCTCTATATATATATATGTATATATATCACCCATTCATCAGATTTAAGAGTGAGTGCTATAGTGTAATGGTAATCTCAATCACACACAGATCGATTGATTGAGTCAAATTTCTCTGATACATGTTTAGGGACCTTAGATATCAAAAAATAATTTTATGGATCTCTTCCATTACGAAAAGTGGGAGAGGGACCCTAGGCTAATTTTCTCTAAAATTTTTTGTCCCCGCCCCCGATTCTAGGCGGAGGACCCATTACCCCCCACCCTTGCTTCCTAACAGGATCAGGTTTTCCCGACCCCGAAAAATCTCCAATCTTTTTTTATTTTTAATTTTTAATTTTGCATACCTCATTTTATTATTTTTTTAAGGGAAATAAAAATAATATATATAAAAGCATAAGCCAACAATGTCCAAACATAGATTTTTTTTTTTAATATTCTGAAAAAAAAATTAGAGAATTGACTCACTTTTTAAATTATTTGGGAAACTAACCTACTTTTTGAAATCGCATTTTGAAAATACGATTCTGTAATTGAAATTGCCTCTTCAACATATAATATCACCTTGAAATCGCATGTTGAAAATGTAATTTCAAAAAGTGAAATCTATGTCATCATAAATTGCATTTTCAATATGCGATTTCAAGGTGAAATTGTATTTCAATTTAAAATTGCATTTTTAAAATTCGATTTTAAAAAGCAAGTTAATTTCTCAAATAGTTTAGAAAGTGGGTCAATTCTCTAAATTATTTTTTTTTAGAATATTTTAAAAAAAAAACTCTCCAAACATAAACATTCAAACAACAACAACATGACAAACAAGATACAAAACAACACCCACATCACCAAAAAAAAAAAAAAAAACCAACATCCAAACAACACCTGTTTTTTGCTTCTTTTTTTTTTTAAAAAAAAAATACCACTTGTTAATTTTGCAAAGTAGCATGCACAACCAACATTATTAGCTAAGTTAACTTCTAAAATCAATAGGCATATCTCAAAGATATTCCATGGGTTCATTCCCTCAAAATAATCCATGCAACATAATATCTCGATTCTCAAATGTCCAACCAAACAAAAATAAAAATAAAAATAGTACCATTAGTCTATTACAACATGGAACAATAATTGTTCAAATAAAACATATAACATCAATATCACAATAATAAAACAACATTGTTTTCCTAAAAATATGATAATTCTAGATATGTCACTAGAGAAACACATATATATAGAGGGATATAATAGTAATTTCAGTTTGGAACGGAAATGGGGATAGGGACGGGCCCGGGGCCGGGGCTGGGGCGGGGGAACCTATCATCGTTTCCAACCCAAAAATTATCGGGAATTCATTTTCGAATACCATCCCCGACTCATCGAATATATTTTTCGAAAAGAAATCATTCTAATTGAAATAAGAGGCCAGATCTCCGTCGAATCGGGTTCAAATTGCCATATCTAATGGCTCTCATTATGAGAATCAACTTCAAGAAGATACTATTTGGCCTCTCTCAAAAAAGTGTATTTTTTTATTTTTTCAAGTCACATCATTTTTTATTTTATTTTGTTATATATTTTCTTTTAGGGAATTTGGTGATAGACTCCTCACTATCTAATTTGTCTTTGAAAATGACAAAAATTATATAGGCATTTTTAAAACCCCCTAATATTTTAAAACTTGTTTCTTTTACTATATTACCCTTATATCTATCAGTTCTCTTATTAAGCTATTTTCACAGTATATTTCAGAGTTAAATTTTACTTTAAATCACAGTAAACTTTACTCTGACTCAGAGTAAAATTTTACTCTGAATTTGTCACGACCCAAACCCGCCCCTACGGGTTTAGCACCGTAATCGGCCAGTAATCCGAGATTACCGAAGGCCTACTTAACAGTAATACAGTAATACAGAGTACAGGGGCTAGCGGAAGCCAAAACAGTAATTAAAAAATGTCCAATGAACTGTGATAGTCCGTATGCAAAAGACTTTTCATACATATACACATAAACAGTACTTATACATCCATATATAGTCATCCAGGACAAGGACCTAATCCCTATTAGACTAGTACAGTAAAACATCATTCAGTCTATACAGTATTACAAAACCGGATACAAAAAGGAAAAATTAAAACACCCCAAAAGCCCTAGCGTGAAGAAGAACTTGAAATCTCTCAGTGAGGCACAGTGGTTGGTTTGACAAAACTGGAGTTTAACCCAACGCTCCTAGCAACGGTCCGGTGCCTGTACACCTACATATATATATGAGCAGTGAGCGAAAGCCTAGTGAATAACATAATGTGTAAAGAGGTTAAGAATGAATGCCCTTTCGGTATTAAAAACAGTCAATTGATTCAGTATATCAGTCATTCACCATAATACTATATGGTACATCCATCGCCAGAATAGCATAAGAAAGAGAGGTCTTGAAAGACCGAGTCAATGATGGCCATCATAATAAGAAATGTAAGTTCCAAGATAGGAACTAACAGAGATCTCTATAACAGAAGCAGAAACAATAACAGTAGTTGCTATGGATGCCACAATACAGTTCAGAATAGAGGACATACATTCATTCGATTAAGATCAATTCGAAGCGACAGTTTAACCATTCAGAAGATATTCATATTTGAACATATCTTTACACAGTTGTTACTCAAAGAGTTCTGGGCTACAGATAAGCTAGAGTGTCTCCGAATGCCAACCCTACACAGTTACAGAATGAACACACACTAAGCTACACAGTTGGGAAAATAATAACTTAATCCCTAATTTGCTTCGGTGTGGTTCTATATCTATATCCTCATTAAGATGTCTTAAACTAGGCCTAAGAATGCCTAAGATGGAATGAAGATGCAAAGATGCACTTAAAACAACCTTACAAAATTTTCAGAAAAATAAGGTTCCGCTCGAGCGTGTCTTTCCCCGCTCGAGCGGACATGCAGACAAAGTTTCTCCACTCGAGCGTCACTTTCCCCGCTCGAGTGGACTGCAAAATATGGCAAAAGTACTGGATATGTAAAAATCACACTCGATGGGCGCTCGACACCCGCTTGAGCGTGTGACACAAGACCCCGCTCGAGCGGACTGTAAAAACATGCAAAGTGCTGGGAGCACGTATTTCACGCTCAAGCACTACTTTCCCCGCTCGAGCGTGAGTCCAAATTCTGGAAATTCCAGATTTGAACCTCAAGCTCAAAACCAAGTTTTAATGCATCAAATTCGATCCTCTTGGGCTAATTTTCTGGAAACCACTTGTAAACTCATAGTATTACACGTTTCAAAGATCAATTTGTAAAATCAAAGCCCAAAGGTGAGTCAATTAAATTCATTTTCAAACCAAAGTCCAAGAACATACTTCCAATGTGACATCCATGAATTTAAACCAATTCAAAGCTTTAATCACTAGCTCAAATGAGCCAATTTCTCCATAAACAAGATGAATTCATGGTCCAATGCAAAAATATGAACATGCATGTGGAATTTCATGAACAATAACTTCAAAACTCAAGAATGGCAACATGCATGCAAGATATATGCTATTATTCAACATTACAAGACCAAATCTTGACTTTGATCTCCAATATGACAAGAGCCATGCAAGAACTAACTCAATTACATGAACAAGAAGATGAAAGCTCTACCTTGAGTCTTGAATTATAAGAAGGGAAGCTCAATTTGCCAAATTCTCTTCAAAACTACTAAGTTTCCAAGCAATGCAAGATGAAGACAAGTTTCTCCTAGCTCCCTCTCTCTCTAGTCGGTTGAGTCTAAGGAAATAGCTGAGGAAATGTTTTGCCTAAGTGTATTCAAGCCTCAATATGTATAAGGAAGTGGGCCACTAAGTGGCAAAGTTGCAAATAAGGCCAACTCTTGTAATTTATTAACATTTGATCTAATTTAATCATATTAAATCACATTTCAATTAAATATGCCATAAAATCACATAAATTATGATTAACACATATCATTAATCAATTTTAGATTCGGCCGTCGATAAGGCCTTCAATTTGCAGTTTAAAACATAAAACATGAACAGATAGTTTAACAGTCGAACAGATAGAGATGCACTTAAACAGATACAGACAATCAATCAGTTCCAGATTTCAGTCAGTCAGTCAATTAACATGTTTAGTCTCAGTTTAGCAGTAATCAGTGGTTAATCAGTAAACAGTGGTGAGGGTTGTCACAGAATCAGAGTAAAGTTTATTATGATTCAAAGTAAAATTTTATATTGTTAAGCAAATCAACATGTTTTTAACCAAAGTAAAATTTCAGAGTAAAGTTTTACTTTGAATCATAGTAAACTTTACTCTGATTCAGAGTAAATTTTATTCTCAATCAGAGTAAAGTTTACTATGATTCAAAGTAAAATTTTATTTTTTAAACAAACCAACATGTTTTTAATCAGAGTAAAATTTTACTTTGATTCAAAGTAAACTTTACTCTGATTAGTAAAATTTCTGTGTGAAATTTTTATTAGAGAGATTCTTATCAAAGAGAGAGAGAAAGAGAGAGAAATTGAATAGATCATCTATTTTAATAGATCGATCATCCATTGAACAAGCTAAGTATGAACAGATCAATTCAAAAATTAGTAAAAACACAAATCTATATTACAAGGATATATAACCACAAAACACACAGATCCAAAACTAAACAAAAACATCCAAATATTAACATAATCATAATCTGACTGAGGTGGCTATTTCAGAGAACACATCCAAATATCTTTCTATCTTTTGATTTCAAAGAATACATGTGTTCAACAACACTCATACACACAAATATATATATATATATGTATACATATTCAAAACTCAGATCTGTGTTTAAAAAAAATATGTATAACCAAACAACTCCACCAAACATGCCTTTGTCGCCTTCTAGAGTGCCGCGACAGCGTTGATCTAGAACCCTAGATCGGTATTGAACCTCAAATCGGTGGAAATGGTAATCGCATATCAACATATCTGCCTCTCTTTCTCTCTCTCTATATATATACAAATATGTGTATATCTATAGCCAGAGTCCAGCGACAATCGCCGCCGTAGCCTTCACGTAATATACATACATACACTCACTTACCGATATATACATATAGACATGTATGTATGAGTCATATATACATACATACATGCACACACACACATATAAATACATACATACACATATACATAGGAAGAGCAAATCAATGGAGATGTGGCGGAGCTTGGCGTTTTCGCTGGAGGGAGCGGCGGAAGAGGATCGGACGCCGGTGGCGTTGGCGAGGTCGACGCAGGAGTTCCAGAGGCGATAGCTGAGCTTCCAGATCTGAAGCTTGAAGGAGTTAGAGAAGGAAGAGATAGAGGAGAGAGACAGAGAAGGTGGGAAGAAAGTGGAAAGATTTAGTTGAGAGTATAATAGTATGATAAAATATTTAAATAATAAATTTTGTCCTTTATGCAAGACTTTATAATTATGAGGGGGTTTAGAAAGTATAATTTTTTTCTTAGTCCTTTTAACAATGAAAGGAAGGTAAAAGGGGTTTATATCCAAATTTTCCTATAAAAGAGTCAAAAAAATATATAAATTTAGATTATCTCAAATACCCTCCAATATTTTAAAAAAAAAATGCACTTTAGGGTTTTTTTTTTGAGAATTTCATTAATTTTTTCGATTAAAATATGAGATGAATTTTTTTTTTTTAGTATGTTTGGAATATAATTTTTGATTTTTTATGGAAAAAAATGTATAAAAAATAGAAAAAAATGAAAATTTTGACTTTTTATATAGTTTTTTGATTTTTTAGTGACTTTTTTTTTTATTACTATTTGATGTTGCCAAACTTACTATAAGGCTATTTTGGGAATAAGGTTAAAAGTTAGTTTATTGACTTTTTGATTTTTTTGAATCACATCACCTCTCTACTTTTTTGTATGTTTATTTCAAAAAAAAAAAATTTTAAAAAAACTTCAAAAATTAACTTTTAACTTATTTTTCAAAATAGGCGTATCTCTGTGCTTTCATCAAAATTTCATTGTAGTCCTTTCATTTTCAATTGTACTAGTCAACTTTTACATTTTAAATCAAATTTTAATCTCATTAATTTATCCATCTACTGTTAATAAATCTAATGAAAATTGAAAGTGGAAAGATAAAAGTAAGATTTTGGTAAAATTGTAAATGTAGTAATGAGATAACAAAAATATCATACATGCTTCAAATGACATGTTCCGTTAACTTTGTTAAGGTAAATGAATAGAAGGGTGAGATCATAACTTGATTTAAAATATAAAGAAATATGCTACTTTAGTAACTTTCTTTTTATTTTTTATAACTAAAATATGAGATAAAAAAATTAGTCTGTATGTGATGGGATGATTTTTTAATTTTTTAAGAAAAAAAAAATGCAAAAAGTATAATTTTTTTTTTGGACTTATTTCTATAATTATTTATTTTTTAAATTTTATAAATGATTTCTTGACTTTTAAGTTACAAGTAGAGTTGCCAAACGACACTTACTACAAGTAATCCTTAAAATTATGATGATTTAAAAACTCAATTTAAATTTTTTTTATTATAAATTAGTTAAAATTGTGTTGATTGAAAATATAACTTCAACTTTAAAATTGTGATTTGAAAATATATCTTTGGAAGATAAATTTAAAACTTTGAATTAAAAAACAATTTTTTTTTTTATATATTCTCAAAATAACTTGAGTTCGATTACTGTTGTGAAGCTTGGGATTAATACCTAGCAAATACCCCGACATAACAACCTGATTTTATTTATTTTATAATAAGTTTGTTTTCCTAAGGGCATGTTTGGTTGAGTAGATTAGAGCATGGGATTGAAATTATTAATTCGTAGGCCCAATTATCCTATGTTTGTTTTAACATTTTAGTTTAGGATTATTAATCCAATGAATAATTAATCCAATAAATTTATAAGATTATTGGTAATGGGGTAGGGGTGAGATTATTAATCCAATGATATTAATCCAATTGGATAGTGAATATCACACTAATTTAATAAAATTATTAATACTTCACTATTAATTTTGTGAATCAAACATGACCTAAGAGTATAATCTTAAAGCAACCTCTAGACTGAAACTTGTGTAGATCTCTTGCACGAACCTGAAAAACCTAAAAACCTAATAAACCTGAAAAGTAGGCTTATGTAGATCTAATAAATCTGAAAAGTTTATCACACTTCTTTAACTTTTCAAATTACAAGTCCTCAAGCATGGAATTTCTAATTTTAAACTTACAAGTAACAGATGAGTTTAGACAAACAAGACCAAGTCTTGCTGATTTATGTTTGAAAAGTAGCTAAAATAATCAAAAAGTCAAAAAATCAATTAAAATACATCACATCACCTCTCTACTTTTCTGCATACTTTTTCGTAAAAAGCCAAAATGTTACTAAAATAGCCTGTTCCCAAACCAAGCCTAAATGCTACTATGGGAAGCTTGCTAAAAGCACCTTTGTTTCGACGAGTAAATAACAAGCTAGGGGGAAGAAGACAACATCAGAGAAAACAAGAACAGCAAAGAACAAGACCCTACCACAAAAGAAACAAACAGAGAGAAAATAACAAACACAACACATTAGCAATATTGAGTGATACACCACACTAGAAAACCACAAATGAAACAAATAAACAAACAAACAAACACACACAAGACATCAACATTCTGTAAGGAATTGATATGCCTAAATAGGATCAATGAGACATGAAACACAAACAGGAATCAAACAAGCATCTAATCGACCAGACAAGAATACAAAGATTTACGTGATTTATCATAGAATATGAGTACATCCATCATTGTTGCTGTTTCACTATCTGAAAAAGAAGTACAATACAACACAGAGATGCAGCACTTCAACATAGCCAACTCCATAGCCTTCCTAACTTCAAGGGGAATCTCTGTGCACCAGAGAGGGAACCTGAGGAGTTGATCCTAGAAGCCCAAGCAGCCATCTCATGCACAGCTCACAGCACGGTTCACTTGCCGAGGAATATAAACAATTGCCCAACTGACTCAACTAAGCTGGACTTTGGGGCTAACAGAATCATACACTAAATTCTCATATACTTAAAACTGAATTCGACTGCTATTCTTTAGAACCATGATTTTTTTTTTTTTGTTTGCAAGTTAATCTTCAAAGTTGAAACAGTTTGGAAAAACAAAGAAAAAAAAAGTGGTTTTTATTCAAACGAATTTATAGGTTAATCCCAACCCGGTAAAACCAGTAAAACTGGCTGGTTCAATATGGTTTTTGAAACATTGATAGTTTCACATCATCCAACAACAATCTAATATATAAGGCAATTAGAATAGTCTTAAAACACAAATTTAGGCTTTGATATCTTGTTACAGTATATTATGACCATGGGATTTATAACATATTATGACATTTACAAAACTAGCCTTTTATATTCAAGTAGCAAGAGAAAAATAATCACACCTGTAGATGATCTAACCAGTTTCATCAAAATTGACTCTCTCTCCTGTAGAATATAAGTTCCAGAATAGAGCAGCAGAAAAATACATAAGGGATGTTAACAACAAAAATCCCTGGAAAGAACCCACTAATTCAACAAAAAAACCAGCTCCGACTGTTCCCAAAATAGCAGCAAATGTCCCAGCAGTATTCGACATACCTAGAACAAATTCAAAGTGGATATGATTAGCACATTAAAAAGTCTTTATATCAGGAAAGATGTCTGTTTGCAGCTATTGTACTCCCCCTTTTTTTTTTTTTTGGAAATACAACTTTATGAATCAGTTCTGAAAATAATCACAATTTGGATTCATTTTTATGCTAATTGTTTATTTATGTTTTTAACACAATTAATGCAACTCCTGTGCATTTCCCATTGAATTTTAAAACGGAAATCCGAACCACCCTTCAAGCATCCTATCCCGAAACAACCATGTATAAAATAGCCTTCACATTCTTAATCCAGGGAAGGAAAAGATAAATTCAAGCCCTTCCACCGTATATATAAATACACATACATGTCAAAGAGCAAGTCAACAGTGATTAAACATATTCTGACGAGAATCGAAATATGCTGAACAGCCAAAGAACAAAGCAGGATTAGGTGCGTCACTTTGTAGGAGCTACTTTATTAGGATGTAAGGAAAGGCAAGTAGAATCTAGTGGTAGGCCTAATTCAATGACAACGATCTTCTCAGAACACTAGCGAAAGGAGTTGAGACAAAATAGCTACACTTGGGCTATTGTTAATACTTATTACACAAGCATAATTTTTTATTCTGCATATTCCCCCTTAATTTTATATACCTTCAATAGATTGAGTCAAATCAACTTCATCAAATTGAAAGTCTCGGACCACTTTATAGGAGTTCTAGGCATAGCTATAAGATTACGCTATAATTAGTACTTCTTAAATGACCTGATTTTTTTATCCCACATATTCACTGCTAATTTCATGCAGCTCTAGGAGTAATGGGTACAAAGACACAATAGACTTTCAATTGATCAATCAAGTCAAACTGATCGAAGCCGATCAATTTGATCGATCATGATGATCAAAGCTGATTAAAATAAAAAAATAAAAAAGAAGTAAAATTGATTGAATACATATGGGAATAGATAAATTACCGTGCAGAACACCAGAATACTGTGGCGCGATCTCCTGGTTACAGAAAAGCATGAACAGAAGGTCAGATGCGAGTAAAAAAGAATTTATGCTTTTCTTAATCCCAAATGAATTTTTCTGAATACACCAACCTGAAGGTTTACAAGGAAGCCGCAGTGACTAAATGATTTTAGCCCAACAGCTAAAGTAAGCCAAGCAGATGCTATTGCTGGGTGTTTCGCCATAATTAAACCAATGAGAGAAATCCCAGGGCCAACAAAACCAATTGACTGCAAGGAATGATATATGAGATGCTCATCATATCACATTACAAGTGGTAAGAAAATCCAGCACAAAAATAAGACAACTATATGTCGATGGAGAAGTTCCAATCTCCTAGTTTTCCAGGTTATACATATTTCTTTCAAACCACCTTCAGTGATTGTTTCCCAAATCATGATTGTTTCCCAAATGATGAGTGGAAAAGTTCCAATCTCCTAGTTTTCCAGGTTATACATATTTCTTTCAAACCACCTTCAGTGATTGTTTCCCAAATGATGAGTGGAAAATAAATATGGAACAACCATAGCAAAGTAATATGTACAAGATGTTCATGAGTCTATAGCCATGAACCCATGACTAGCAAATATATTTTATGTGCCAGAAATAATAAGTTCATAGAAGTTTTCTTTTTTTACTATGGGGTTACACCAAGGATCTATTTTAAGTCCTTATCTTTTTGCTTTAGTTATGGATGAATTGACGAAAAATATTCGGGATGATGTGCCATGGTATATACTTTTTACAAATGATATCATGTTAGTCGATGAGACCAGAGGAGTTAACACTAAATTGGAGATTTGGAGAGAAACACTTGAATCTAAAAGATTTAGTTTAGGATAAGTAGAATTAAGACAGAGTATATGCAGTGCAATTTTTAGTAATAGTAACAGTAACATTGAAAACAGAGGAGAAGTGAAGATTGAGAACCAAGAACTACCTAAGAGTAGACATTTTCGTTATTTAGGATCGATTATCATAACAGCTGAGGGAGATTGGAGGAGATGTGGCCCATAGAATTAAGGCAGGGTGGCTTAAGCGAAGAAGTGCGTCTGAAGTATTGTGAGATAAACGAGTACCCATTAGAATAAAAAGAAAGTTGAAAGACCAGTAATGTTGTATGAGATAGAATGTTGGAATGAGGATGTTAAAGTGGATGTGTGGCAAGACCAGAAAAGATAGAGTTAGAAATGAGTCTATTTGGTAGGAGTAGCATCAGTAGAAGATAAGCTGAGAAAAAAGAGATTGAGATGGTTTGGTCATATACAATGGAGACAAGCAAAGACCGTAGTGAAAAGATGCGATATAGTAATGGTAGATGAAATGCTAGGGGAATGGGTAAACCTAAATTGACATGAGCTAATGTAATAAATAGATACATGAATCTCCTTATTTTGACTAACCAAATGGCCTTTGATAGAGTCAAGTAGAGAAGAAAGATTCATATAGCCGACCTCATTTGATGGGACTTTAAGGCTTGGTTTGGTTTTATTTGGTTTGAAATTCTTCAATGCGCTTTTTAGAAGATTCAGTAAACAAGATGCACTTCAGTGTAGAATACCATCTTTTATTTAATAAAATTAATTTTATATTCCATCACAATTGTTATAATTAAAAAATGTATGTGTGGAGGCATGGTATAATTTTCATTCAAAACTTCATAAATGATAACATATCTCTACAACTTATGTTCTCTTCATGCTCTACATATTTCCTTCTTAGTTTTTTTTTTGTTTCCTTTTTTCACAACATACATATTTCCCTCTTAATGAGGTCAACACTATCATAGTAATGGGTTATGCTGGAAAAACGAATCCTGGATAGGAGTTATCTGCAAAACAATTAAAAAAATTGATGACATACAATAATTGCGCACCTGCATGATTTTGCGAGTTAAAGTGACCGTCATGCCACTTTGAATCAACATGTCTGACCAAACACCGGCAAAGTAGCCTGCTAACGCCATCATGCTCCATGGAACAGCACTAAACCATGCTGCTTGTCTGAGGTCAACATGATATATCTATAAAAAACAGACATCTATTTCATTGTTGCCACAAAATCAGTGGAGTTGCTTAGATTAGATATGTGTTAAATGTCTAATCAACTTCAACTTTTAAACTTTAGGTAAGCAAAAAATACAGGCTTACTGTTTTAAAGTATATGGGCATCCATGAAAGAATAACAAAGAATCCCTGTGTGAAAAAGGAAAGAAAATGAGTACAAAAAAGATCATACAATCCACCACAATGATTGGACAAGGTATGTAAACAAACATACTAAACAATACATAACACATAAACACACACTCGTATGGGGCTTTGTTATTACAATTGTATGTTTCGTGATTTGACTCATATGATTCGATTCAATTCAATTCAATGGGTAATCGATACGAACAGGTTGCATGAAGCGCAAATAGCCATGAATCGAGGGTGAATTGGTGAATCGATTGATTCACTAAAATCTATTTTTGACCGCCTCTGTTGGTTTTTTATTGTTGGGAAAGGCTTAACACAACCTTTTTAAAGGTCTTTAGGGACCAGGAAAAAAAACCTAACATTCTCTCTACACAATATTTTAGGCTTACACATTCAACTATCTACGTATATGCATTTATAAAAGCACCATTTTTTACAGCATAAATTGAGATTTTTGAAAAAGTTTGGAGATGTAGGTTTCTTAACCCCCTTTGGAGGTGAGTGTTTCCATTACTTTAGTTAAAAAGTTAAAAACATTGTTGTTGAGTTATTGTTGCCAGGAATTGCAAGTTTATCTTTGTTTACTTTCTTTATTAAGAACGGTTGATAAGAAATATCTAACAAGGAAAAGGTAAGATGATGATCTTACATAGGAACTAGTGTTAACTTCTTACCTATAAGATTATGTGATCATCATTCAAACCAATATTTTCATTAATTTAAATCTAAATATTTCATATTTATGAGACGATATCAAGTGTGTAAAAATATTTTTCTATGTAATTTAGAAAAAGTGACTGAATCTTTACGATTCATGATTTGAATCTCCTTTTGACAACTATGTATGGGGTATACGTGAGGATCTCTTTTAGCAAACTGTTCTTCCCTCATGAGAACTGTACTTTCCTTCATTGAATTTGGGAGGTCAAAGTTAACTGACCTAGAACACCTTGGGATGGTGAAGAAAACAACATATTTGAGCATTATAATATCATGGTATTGGTAGGGCAATCCAATTATCAAACAAAATAATTGAAAACATTAGAAAAGAGACTGATAGAAATACTAGGCAGACTCATGGGTGCAGTACCCAGCTATGCATGGCATTTGCAACAATTAGGGACCACGTTGGCAGCTTAGAAAGCAAGCGCCTAAAAGGAGGGATCACTTTTGCTGTCTTCAATTTATTCTCAATCACAAAGGACTTTTGCCTCTTGCTCTGTTGTATGTACTCCAACTCATATCTTGATATTTGAGGACTTCGATCAGGAGTGCTTGACGTTGCTGATAGCCATACCAAAACCCAAAGAAATCCAGATAATCCAAATATCACAAATGGCCCAAATACACCACCCTGTGACATAAGGATTGGAGAAAGAATAAGTCCAACAGCACTTCCAAGCTGAAATCCAGCCATTGCAAGACCAACAGCCCTTGATCGTTCTGTTTGAGGAAACCATCTAAAGAAAAAGTCGAAACAATTTTTCAACATATTATCTTCACAAACCTTTTAACCATTAGAAGGACATATTGAGAAGTAGATTTTTACAACATCATCATAAAATAGGGATCTCTAGAACTTCAATACCTTGCTATCATATTGTTCATACAAGGAAGAGCCACTCCTTCTGCCATGCCAAGCAACACTCGCATAGCAAGTAATGCCCATAAAGAAGTTTCTGCAGCCCAAGGAGTTAAAAAGGTGGCTAGTGACCATAAAGTCACACCCCATGCCATGACAACTTTACCACCATAATAGTCCACGAGTGTACCCCCAGCTATTGGTGATATAAGGTATCCCCAGAGAAAGGATGACTGCCATTAGTGACTAGTAGTGAATCAGATGCAATGTACATCAAGTGATACCATTATAACAGAAATAATTTCCTAGAAACAAGTGATATTCATATGCTTTTATAAACTGCAATTTTAAAAATGCCAAATAGTTTTATAAAAATGCCAAATAGTCACATCGCTAGAGCCTAAAACAATAGCATACACAAATGCAAATGACAAAAAAACTATTACAATACTTTTAAAAAAAAGCCCCAATCATTGGTTAATCATGAATCATAATAGTCCAAACTTGAAACTTAAAATACAAAAGTTCTGATTGTTTAAATGTGCAATACTCAATTCTGAAGAAATATTCATATACACATACTAAGCCTCAATTTTGAAATTTCATACAGTCAGTTTACTGGAGCCAAACACAAGTATGTCGGCAATTGAGTACTTAAATGCCTGTGAGAACCATTAAAATTTCCTGAAACAACTCAATTCAATGGCATCGGACAAAGTAGGAAAACGGTGAAAAACAAAACAAAATTATTGTAGTCCAGAATTTTCAGTATTTATCACAAATCAAGCATTAAATTTAAGAATCTTCTGGGTTGAAAAGAATTTACCAAAAACGTTTCATCAGAAAATAACAACTTAACCAAACCAAGCAACGGCTTGCATCCCAATCAAGTATAGTTGGCTGCATGATTTTTATTTTTTATTTTTTCCGCCCATTAAACTCTATCAAGAGCTGTATGCTCAGTTAAAATAAATAACATCATAGCTTTTTCACTACCACATTCGTCCTCTCCCCCTAGCATCTCTACTTATGGTGATCCTATCACTTTCTTAACGTTGCACCAATAGGTCTTCGTTGTACATAACCTCTTAACATGTTCTCTCTTAATTTATTTTCAATAGGTGCTACGGGTACTATTTTATATTTATTTCTAATTCTACTTTTTCTAGTCTTTTCACCTAAATTATTGTCAATTTTTTTTATTTTTTTTTATTTTTCATCCTAAACTATCAATTTCATCAATTTAGTTCCTGAAGTATCTGAATTCAATTTATATAATCCAATTGAAAACGCTCATCCCAATCAGTAACATTGGAAGCTAATCTAGTGGGACAAAAATGCAACTTTAAAATTTAAACAACCTAAATCATACAATTAAACACCTATCTTCTTACTCACTTAAAAGCAATATACATTTTATTTTCCAACCCTTCGCGTCTCTCATTCTCTCCCTTTCACCACCCTCACTTAAAGTTGTTCAAATTCTTAAATGACCTTTTACCCATCAAACTAGGCTACTGATGTGGACAACCTGAAATCAGAAAACCTAAAACTAAAATAGATGAAATCTACAGTTTAGGAATAAAATTTAAAAATAAAAAATGACAATAATTGAGGTGATCAAAGTGAAATTAAGCTTTATCAACTCAAAGCACATTGCACATTTAACCATTTTTATCAAATTTTGAAGCTCAATACATCAGAAATCATAGAACCACCTGAACAACGCCGGCGAAGGATTGACGCCAGCCGTTGGCAAGCGAGAGAGGAACGATGGCCACCGACATAACAACTCGGTCCGCATTACAAAGCGATAACGCCAAAGCCAGCATCGCCACCACTTTAACTCTCTCCGAAGTAATAAACTCCAAACAACTCGGCTCGCGCAGCGCTTCTTCATCTTCGTACGAAAACGAGCCGCTCGCGAATCGCCGAACATCTCTCGAAGAATTCCCAACTCTGATCGGTTTGAGAGTGCGAATTTTACATGCGTCGAGTGGAAATGCGATTCGCGAAGAGGTGCGAGAAGAGAATCGATCGAAGCATGTCCTCTGGTCCGGTGATTGTGAGAGAGTGGTGAGAGATTCTTGGGTTTTGATGATGATGGGTTTAGGGTTTTGAGAGGTCCAGTAGGAACTACAACGAACCGATCGATCGAGAGGGAGTGCCCAATTCATGGTGTGTGTGGAATAGAATAGCCACGGATGGTACAGAGTGACTTGTGTCGTCGCATATCATTTACAAGGGAAAACTATTAGGTACTATTTTGAAAATTTGAAAATTTTATATATATATATATATAATTTATAAATTATTGAAAAAATTCAGAAAAATGAGAAGTTAAAAAAATAATTGCTAAGATATGAGGAATCAAAATTAATCAGATTAAGATCCATTTCATTCATGGTTGTAATAAAAGATGTCCATTATATTATCTAAAGATTGTGAAATAATCATGAGAATTTATTAATATTTTAAATTTAAAAAGAATAATTACAAATCTTAGATAATGCAATGGAGGACTTCCGTTACAATTTTGAAATAGAGAGGATCATAATCTAAATTGATCACACTATTTTGGCAACATGGTTTGGCAACAAACAACTAAGTATTTGTTCATTTATTATAATTTATTACATTACTTCTCTATTTTTTTTGCATATCTTTTTATAAAAAGCTAATAAGTTAAAAAAAAAAAACTAAAGAATAAATAATTACAAAAAAGATGATTTTTATTTTATTTTATAAAATAACTACAATACCCTTTTTTTGAGTTTTTTTTTATTATTCTAAAAAAAAATAATTTAGAGAATTGACCCACTTTTCAAACTATTTAGAAAACTAATCTTCTTTTTAAAATCGTATTTTAAAAATGCGATTTTGAAATTGAAGTTGTATTTTTTAACATGCAATTTCACATTGAAATCACATGTCGAAAATATAATATATCTTAGGGGTGTTTTGGGAAGTTGGTAAAAAGTTGACTTTTGACTTTTTACCAAGCTATTTAGCTTTTTGAAAAGTGATTTGGAAAGTTGGTAAAAAATTAAATTTTGGCTTTTTGGTTTAATATTTGTTTATGGTGTCAAATCAAATTAAAATGACCAAAGTACCCTTACCCAACATAAGAAATTTATTTTTTTACTTTTTTATCATAGACCCCAATTTGTAATTTTAACACTTGTGTTTTTGCTCTCCCCAAATGGAAATTCATAGCGTTTTTGGCTACTAGCTTTTTTGGCATTGGATAAAAAACGTGACTTTTTTCAAAACTTTCCAAAACGGCACTTAGTGAAATCCATGTCATCATTTAAAATTACATTTTCAAAATATAATTTTAAAAAGCAAATTAATTTCCCAAATATTTTGAAAAGTAAGTCAATTTTCTAAATTATTTTTTTTTAATAAAAAAAAACTCCCCTTTTTCCTTCATCTCTTCCTTCTTCTTTTTGAAAACCCTAACCATCTGCAAATACCACCACTAGCCAACACCTCCCCCTCCTCCTAGTGGTTCGTGCAACTGAAGAGAAAGTTTTAGGTATGCCTTTGTTTTAATGAAGGTAAGATGTCTTTAATTGAAAGAAAAAAAAAAGCATGTAATGAATGTACACTCAATCCTCCTTAAACAATGTCATAATAATAATTTTAATTGATAAGATGTTGCTAAAAATCATGCCAAAGTGTGGTCCATAATTGCATCTCTTAAACATGACATCTTTCTACACGTTATTTTAAGTCATTTTTCTTATAATGTCAGTAGGCTTCATATTATACAACATTTCATTTTGCACATGACTTATATCGTAGAGTTTGAATTGGTTGTAAGAGAAGTCATGAGACCCATAGTCGACCGTGGGACAAAATGTAACATCTTATCTCACGTCGGTTGGAAATGTAACATCTCATCTCACATCGGTTAGATAGAAAGTGATGCAAACTCACTTTTCTAGTAACACTACCTTTTAAAGCCGTGAGGGTGTAGTGCAATGCAAAGCAATACAATATTGTCGCAATTTGGGATACAAGTGTCAAAAGTGGTCTCAAACTAGGATCTATCTTCAGCTGTGTGGGCAACACATCCTTTTGAATCCCATGAGTAGGAGCGGAAAGGATGTGCTGGACAGAAAAAAAGTTGCAACATAGTAGTATCTTATATACTCAAGATCATCCTGCAAACTTTTGATGTGAGATGAGATCATTACACACAACACTGTAAGTTCCACAGCTTTTTCTGTGACTGGAGACGAGTCGGACCCCCATTTTTTTGTGGCAATGTATGACTCCGCCCATCTAGAGCCCTTGTTCCGTTCAATATATGTTTTGTTCCAAGTCAAGTATGGTTTTTTCTGGGGATTGTTGGTCAGGTTGTCGATTCACTCTCTGAATATATATATATGGTTAGTCTCATCTTCCCAACATAAAAAAAAACAAAAGTCTCATCTCACAGAGAACATGTACATATGGTAACAAGAAGCATTCATGGATTTTGAACCACTTGCCAACAAAGATAAAACCAAAATGAATAGAATTAACAATCAAACACAAAGAACAAAAATGTAAGGCCACACCTTGGATCAACCAAATACCAGTTATACTCCTTCCAACACTTGAGACTCAAAAAACATGACATAACCTTCTTACAAAGATGCTTCTAACTTGTTTACTCAACATCAAACCCTTTCTCTTGCAGCTCCGAAAGGACTTCATTTCTCATCCTAATCCACAGCTTCAGAGCTTCTTGCTCGAACTTCTTGTCCTGCAACTCCTTCTGATAATTGTACGAGTCTTTATCCGATTCAATGACACCTTTTGGACCTATTGTCGTGCCGATCATGCCACCCTTGGCAACAAACTCCTTCATTGCCTCCTCGTCACCAGGGTATGGAAACTTCCGCTGTTCGTACAGGTGGGCCAACTCTCTCTCCTCCTTGGGCTTTGGCTTCAGTGTCCACCAACCCAATGGCGATGTTTCGTTGTAGAGCCACGCAACACCGAACAGAGTGTACGTGCATAGCAAAGCTTTGCCCACTTGCTTCCAGAAGTGATGGTCTTCCTTTCCCAAACCAATCTTCTTCAACAACTTATCGGAATCGAACGATTTGGCGAATAGTAGCCCTGCAAAAGAGTAATATATGAGCTTGTGCGTGCGTAATTGTTTTTCTTAGACATTTTGTCGAACAGTTTATAGGCAATGTTGGTAAACTACAGTCACATTTCAAAGAAGATGGGATCGAATACACGGTCATCAGATTTTTCAATGGGACTGAAATCTAATTCAGAAAACTAGCTCGTCGAATTCATCCCCAATTTTGATGACAAAAAAATAAAAAATAAAAAAATTCTTGTTTCGGGGCTCGAGTGGGGATGATTTAAAATTCACTGATAGTGGAGATGATGATGATGATGAATATTGAAGATCTTACCTGTTTTGGCTTCTTGAAATCGTTTGCGAACCATTGACAAGTGCGAAAGGATGATACTATGTATGACGAAGGAAGTGGTGAATTCGGTCGGTGTATGCGAAATTAGCCAATAAACATGAGTCCGGACTGGACCAAAGATAAGGTTTTAAGTTTTTGTCATCAAGTTTAGTACTACTACTATTATTCTTTAAAAAAAAAAAAAAAAGTTTAGAAATTGTTTGAAATGGACTATTTTTTAATTTTTTATAAAAGGATGTAGAAAAAAATAGAAAGATGATATGATTTAAAAAGATAAAAAAATAAAAAGTAACAAAGCCTTAGTATTATGAATAATAATTTGCAAATGATAATAGTTGAAAGATTTAAAATATAAAATAAATAAGTAAAAATGAATATTAAGAGTAGTATTTTAAGGTTTTAACTATTTTTCATTTAAAAAAATTAAATCTTATAATATATATGTACTAGTGTATGCCCGTGCCTGAAGGCATGGTGCAATTAATAATGAGATTAAAATATAAATCAAAATAAAATTATTAAAAGATAATGTTAAAATTTTCCTTTTCAATGGTGGTGGACAGTCACAGAACGGATGCGACAATGAGTCCCTTAGTTCAACACCCATTTTAAAAACTTTTTCAAATTTTCTTAAGTTTTGTGAGTAAATTTTAATTTCTACTATAATGTTATTATATGTATTAAAAATTTAGCTCATTAAATTTATTTAAATTTTTATTAAAAAATTAAAAAATTAAATGTTAGTATTTTATGATGAAATGTTTTCAAATTATTCTAATATCAAAGTTAATATTTTTGATAAAAATTATTAATTTTATTGAATTTATATTAAAAATAATACATGATATAGTGGTTTGGTTTATTTTTTAAATTATTTTTTGATTTTTTGAAAAAATAAAAATTAATTTGACAAAAATAAATTGTTTGGTTTGATTTTTTAAAAATTGTTTTAAAGGTATTTTCATTTATTTTATTGGATTTTTTTTTTTGTATTTTACTCACTTTTTTGTACTTTTTAAATGCACCTAATCTAAATATATTTGAAAAGTAAAACAAATTGACTAAAATATTAAAAAATTCTAACAATAAAAAAAATTCAAACAAAAATCTGTGCATTTTTATTTGGATTTTTGTTTTTTTTAATGAATTTTTTTCGTATTTTACTTTTTAAATGCATCTAATTTTGATATATCTAAAAAGTACCCAAAAAAATGACTAAAATATAGAGAAAAAAAAAAGTTGAGTAATAACAAACGAAAACCAATCTAAAAATAATTTCTAAAAAATTAGACCAAACAAATATATTTTCAACACCCATTTCAAAAACATTTTCAAAATCATAAAAAATCAACACTCATTTTCCATTAAGGAATTAAATCCATTTCATAAATCAAACTAAAATCAAAACTCATTTTATGAAGATCAAATATTATTTCAGATCCAAAACTTTTTAAAAAATTAAATCCAAACCCTACATAAAAAAAAAACTATATAAATAAAGAACAAACAGAACTTTAAAAAAAAAAAATAAAAAAGAATAAAAAAAAAACCCAAACACATCTTAAAGTTAGAAACACACAACCCAAAAAGCCTCTGATGCCACTCATTCTCTCTCACCAAAAGCCTCTGATGCATTTTCTTCGTGCTCCCTTTGAAATTTTCAAATCTCGAAAAGTCTTAATAAGTAAGGTTTGAATAGGAATTCACAAAACAGCTAAAACATCTCAGCCACAAAACTTGTATGCATAGATTTGCACTTTGTCTCTCTCTGAAAAAAAAAAAGAAAAAAAAGAGAAAAAGCAAAACAAACCCAGATCTTTAAATTGTCTAACCTTCATTAACAGTAATCACATGGACATTATTCCGCAACAACACTACCAATCTCACCAACTACCACACAAAAAAAAAAAAAACAAAAGTACATGAATTTGAAAATGAGAAACAAAATTAGAAAGTTTGATTGATACAGAGTACTAGTAGGGGAGAGAGATTCCGTCCTCCTCCTAAGTGCTCAACGGGGTCTGGATACTCTTCTCCACATATAGGTTATAAGGGATCATTTTAAAATTTCCCTTTGAATAAAATATCTACGGTTTAAAGGAAAGGAAGGTGCCTTTGGACTCATGTTTAAGTTTCCTATCATCTTCAAAACTTCTCAGTGAACTTGATAGGAAGAGCTACTTCACCTCCCCTCTATATTGCATGCTTTAATTGTGGCACTTTGGTACGCACTCTTGACAGAATATACTCCGGAATTTGAATTCGGCCTACACTAAGCCAGATGACTTGCAAAAAGAAAAAAAGAGGAGAGTTTATAGAAAGAGTTCTATGAGCGTGAGTCTCTTTTTTGTAGGGAGTAGATGGGTGTGTTTTGAAATTTAAGTGGATGGGTGTATTTTGAAATTTAAAATGTGGAAAGATGAGGTGCGACAGATAAGGATAGGTGGTTGCAAGGTTTGTGGCTCTTGGGCGGGAAATTCAGGTAGGGTGAGAGAGAAGGTTTTCATCTCAGTTGTCCATCTAAATATAAAAATGAATCAACACCATTAAAATGTCCTAGTAGGATAAGTCATGAAATCAATTCTTTTAATTTTTATCTTTATCTATAGGTCATGAAATAATTTTTTATAAATTATTTATGAATTTTTATATGTTTATCTATAATAAAATTAATTAAAGTACAAAATGAAAGGCAAAAAAAAGAGGAGTAATTTCAGTTTTTTTTTTTAATCAATTTTTTAACCTTCATCTTTATCTGTAGGTCATGCAATTATTTTTTATAAGTTATTTATCAATTTTTATAAGTTCATGGGAAGAAATTTTAAATTATCTATAAGTTATGAAATTAATTTTTTAAAATTAATTATTTAAATTTTATCTTTATCTGTAGGCCATGAAATTAATTTTCATAAATTATTTATCAATTTTTATATGTTTATCTATATGGAGGAATTTTGAAATTCAAATCTTTATCCATAAACTATGAATTTTGAAATTTAAAATGTGGAAAGGTGAGGTGCGACAGATAAGGATAGGTGGTTGCAAAGTTTGTGGCTGTTGGACGGGAGAGAAGGTTTTCATCTCATCCGTTTATCTAAATACACAATTGAATAATGACCGTTAAAATGTCTTAGTAGGACAATTGTCTCTAACATAAACCTTCTTACTTTATTATATAGATATATATAAAATAAATAAGTAAAATGGGATAGGCATATGTTCTCATTCCGCTTTTTTATTGTGGTTGGAAAAAGAAAAATGCAGGATACACCCACTGGGGGTCGACCCCTAGTGAGGTGGCAGTCCGGGATTGGTGAAAAAAAAAAACAATTTTCTTTTTTTTTTTTTTTTTTGATTTTGGCCAGTGGCAGCACGCCACCTAGCACTGGGGGTGCTGGGGGTGCTGACTCACTGGGTGTATGTAGCATGGTTGGTTGGAAAAATCTACGCAAGGGATGTGAAATTGCCATCCTTAGGCACAATGATGACTTGTGTGTTCTGAGTATGACATAATTGTTTTTATTGGTTGTGAAGACAAAATCTAGGATAATAATACATATCTTTAATTTGAGAGTGTAAATGGGGTATTAGTGAAATGAAAGAGAGAGAGAAAGTAGAAAGAGATAGAGAGAGGAATGTGAGCCTTACATTCACATGGGTACTCTCCACATTATTAAAATTGTATTAAAGCTTTCAAATTAAAATTCTTAAATATTATTAAAATATCTAAACCATCCATCACACTACTACAAAAATAGATAAAGATCACACTTTTTTGGTGTGATATATGTTATTTAATCACACCTTTTAAGTTTTATTAAAGTGTGATCTTTGGGAGTGTGATTAAAAAGGATCATTTTTAATCACACTTTTTAAGTGTGGTTAATAACATTTAAATCACACCTTTTAAGTGTGATTAAAAATATTTGGATCACACTTTTTAAGTGTGATTAAAAATATTTAGATCACACCTTTTAAGTGTGATCTTTAGAAGTGTGATTAAAAAAGATCATTTTTAATCACTTTTTAAGTGTGGTTAATAACATTTAGATCACACCTTTTAAGTGTGATTAAAAATATTTAGATCACATCTTTTAAGTGTGATTAAAAATATTTGGATCACACTTTTTAAGTGTGATTAAAACTATTTAGATCACACCTTTTAAGTGTGATCTTTAGAAGTGTGATTAAAAAAGTTCATTTTTAATCACACTTTTTAAGTGTGATTAATAACATTTAAATCACACCTTTTAAGTGTGATTAATAATTAATAAAATCTATTTTTTTTTAAAAATTCGACATATTTGAAAAATAATTAATATTATTTTTGTATGCATATTTGAAGAATGTAATACACACTATATACTATATTTTGAATCATAACCACATATTAAATAGAATAACGTCATATATTTCATAAATGAAAATTAAATATTCAAAAGTATATACAAAGGAATTAAATAAAAAAAAATTAACTGTGCTTACATATATTAAAAAATGAAAAAACTTAAAAAACTAAATTCTTTAATTCTTGGACCATATTTTGCATCTCTCCAAGAAAAATTTGACCTGAAAAATAAAAACACAAATTAATCCAGAAACCGTTGATGCATATGAATAAACTAAAAAGTTAATTCAGCAAACCAAAATAGGAACATTAATCATTTCTGCTTGATCTTAATCCTGAAAATAGTTTTAATTGCTTCCTAATTGACAGAAAAATTAATTATATCAGTCTACACCAATCTAAGAGATTTAAATAAATAAATATTTTGCTTTCAATACTGGAGTCACCCACCAACCTCATTTTCAAAGACATCTACATGCTCCCATTCCACATTCGATATCACAGCTAGATTAGGTAGCAATCCCAAGAAGCAACCATCATATTCATACATTGAACACAAGTGTAAAAATGAGGTCCTCCAGAAGCAGAACCAAAGGAGCTCAAAATACACAATCATCTATAGTCTACATATGAAAAGGGAAGAGAACAAAAAGAGAAACTTCTAACAAGATACATTAATAGTGCCAATATAAGCATGAGGTGTTCAAATATCATTAGTTAATAACAGAATTTGGTAAGCATGCAGCTTTTGTTAACTTAGTTTAGGAGAATACCATAATTGCATTTGCTTTATGCACAAATAAAAAAATATATATATTCTTGATCACTTCAGCAAAAGAAAATCCATCCTTATAATTTATTTGAAATATCATACTCGTGTGTATTGAAAACATTCATGCAATACGTTATACAAAGTTCTAACATGGTTAAAAGAAATACCTCTAATACAAAGTTTTGACCACTCCCAAGGATGATTTCCTCCAAGAAACTGAAATAGATAGTTTTAGGTTATAACACATTTTTGTTTGCAGATAAAATATTTAATTCAGAACAAAAAATAAGTCAGACAATCACCAGTCACAGATTTTTCTTTGTTGCCTTACCAACTGATATTCACCAGAATCTTTGATTCACTCATTTTTCAGATTCATCATCACTATCGTTTTAATAACAAGATCGTCTCAAGATGTTTTCGGCAAATCCCATTGCGTGATTCCTAGTAGACAAAATAGGTTGTCGAATAAATGAGAAAGATAAAAAGGAAGAGAAATTATGGATATTATTAATCAAAAGTTATTTTGCTATCAGGCTTACATATTTATTTATAAAAGTCTTACAGACCAAGCAATCTAAAATAAGGAAACAAATAACTAGTCTAATTCTTGGGAAAAAAAAGTAGGTCGATTTGTCTTTTATTACCTTGGTAGCTGAGAAAGAGAATGCCGGAAAGGAATTTAAATTGGAGAACCAAAAATTCACAAAACTGTTCGAACCACAGAAACATGCAGTTCTTCCCAGTTAGGTTGATTTGTCTTTTGGATCCTCCTCTCCAATCGGATCGTCGTAAATGTAAGTACCCTCATTCTATCATGAACAGATGCGTTTCCTCTCAAGATCGGACTGCTCAAGTTGGTTTTGCACATGAGGTCCTACTAGTTGTGACCCATCTGAAGTCTTGGTCATCATCGATCTGGAATGCTTTATCCATCCTTCGGAAGCATCTTTCTTGTTACGTACTTGGCCTTGAGATGTTTTGTTGCTGAATTATACAAAGCGGTAAACAACACAACACAACAGATTAAATACCCAAAACTTCCAAGCGAAAAAACATAGAAACGACATTACGGTTCACAAGAAGCAAATTGCATCAAACAACATGAGGAATCAAGTCATGTGAAGCAATAGTGGCCACGATTGGGCATAAAAACAACAAAACAAACTTGAACCAAACACAAGATTTTGACACTGAAAGACACGGTGAATGTTCACTACATAAAGGAAGTAACTTTTTCCCCTTCGGGTTAGGAGGTTACTTCAAGAGATGTTAGTATCTTATCATGTCTATACATGATCTACAATTTAAAGTGATATATGAGATTATAGGATGAATACCTAATTAATGAAAATCAATTCTTTCAATTTGAAAACCATGACTTCTGCTTCAATGGAACACTAGCAGAGATTTGGTAAAAATTTAATAGATTATTTGGGGTCCTAGCATCACTCTTACAAAAGCGGTGGATAGATGAAAACAAAAGGCATCCACAAAAAAGCAATCGGATCGTTATGCGACAAAAGACTGTGTTTGTCCATAAAAATCTTAATATTAATATCATTCTCGTTCATCTATGTATTATGATGCACAACAATTTACAAAAAGCAATGTAAGAACTAGCACCTGCACAATTGCTGCACCTGCTAAAGCCGAAAACACCCCTGCTATATCCATAGCCTGTACTATGTAAATCGTTGCTTCAGTAAGTATATGCTATAACCAGATAACACTTATATTTTTTTCAAAAAATAAAGCCACAAATTGATGTACCTTCAACATGAGTAATAGTAAAGGTGGAGCATAAAGAAGCACATTCATCTTTATTGAAACAGCTCCACTGTAATAATATCATGACAAAAGTCAAAACAAACCCATCTTAGTGTTATGGAAGTTGAATAATTGATTAAAATATCACCTGAAAATAATCAAACCCAGATGCCACTTTTGGTTAAGTACAGCCAGTGCAGCATGGAAGAGAGTCGTGGCAAAGCAATCATTGAAAAAACGAAGCACAAAGATGGAGTGCACTCTTTTTGATAGACAAAGCAGGGAAAGGGCCCACCATGGAAGCTGCAAGGAAGTTCAATAGTAATGCAAGACATATAAAAGGTAAGATATAAGAGAACCATCAATGCAGCATGGAGTAGTTTCTGATACATACAGGCAAGAACTTGTAACATAATTAAGAAAGTGTGTGAGCATGCATTCGTGTGTGCATACATATCCATGTGTGTATGAGAGGAGGGGGGAAGAAGCTGGTATTCTTCTCACAAAATATATGGTATCCTTAAACCAGATACATTCACTCCAAACTTCCAAATGAAAATTTAAAAAAGAGTCACATTGTTTGTAGACAATACAGAGCATCCATTTTGGTTCCATTAACAGAAGATATCACAATTTATATAACTCAAAAAAAAAAAAAACTAAAACTAAAGTAGAGAGAGAGAGAGAGAGAGAGAGAGAGAGAGAGGCTCACAAGAAAGGAAACTAGCAGAAAGTCTCCACTCCAAGGCATTCAGGACTTGTACTCTGTAAACACACAATTCATCATTAGATTTACAAATTATCCACCAAAATCAAAACCCTTGTAACTAGCTCCCATTAACACATAATTCATCATTAGATTATAGATTCTTATCCACAAAATTGCAAAAGAAAAGTCAGAAAAATCAAAACCCTTGTAACTAGCTTCCTTACATTTCATCAATTGAGACGAAGAGTGAAGCTGAGAACAAATCACGGTTAATGCGACCAAGAATTTCAACACTAGGCAATTTCAAACAAGGGCATTCTTCTGAGCCATCTCCCTCAGGAGGACTGGTATCAACTTACTAATTCTGACCAAATTTGTCTAAAGTGTTACAGAAAAACATAAAAAATTTACTACTGTATAATTTCAAAAATGTTATGTTATATTTTACCAATCATTCAAACTAGAGAAGACAAATCTTTATAAAATATGCTATATTTTCATTACAAATCGTGCAATAGTGTCTTACAGATTTGCCTAGGATAGAAAAAGTAAATCAAGAAACAAACATCCATAGGTATCTTTGCAAGATCTTATTGTAGGCATTTCACATCTTGTATAATTTTCTTGAATTTGAAATACTTGAAAATACTTGCATACCGTTATCATATTTTTCTGAAAGGAACAAGGAATAGACTTAATCGCAGCATACTGATCAGCTTCAAATGGTTTTCTGTGAGCATATAAAATCTGGCAGAAGAAGAACATCATGAGTATGGACTTCAATATTTCTAATCACACCAATGATGATATATCTGACTGAAGAAGGAAAGCTACCTGTTGGAAGAGAGACCGAGCCACAGATAAAAGAAAAGCTTGTACATTTCTTCTATCACCCATTTTCTTCATTGAAATATATTCAATAATTTCACTTGCACCTCATCATACAGGAGTTTTTCCATCATTTTCATGGTTTATGGTTCCACTTTCTAGAAACCAGCGTTCAAGAAAATATATAATAGAGGACTTTATAATTGAGAACTTTATTATTTCATCATGACCTTTCTAATGAAAATCACAAGCAAAGTGTGCGTCCTCTGCCAAAGAAAGTAAAAAACAAAAAATCAGGAAAATTCAAGAATTGCAAAGTCATAAATATGCATTTGAGAAGGGGATATAGAAGAAATCCAATTTTTTTGGGTCAAGTTTTTGTGTAGATCTAAAACACAAACAATTGTTGAAACCTTTGCAAAAGTGACCCAAGAATTTTATCCTGAATCATCAACCTATACTAAGCAAATTCAGTGGAATAAACCAGAGTGGGCATAAATCTCAAGAAATTACATATGGAAAGGAATCAAGACTTGGGGTTTATCTAAATAGATCAAACTTAACATGACCCATCAGTCAAAAACTCAATAGTTAAGTATCAAAATCCAGCACTGCACTAGAATATTCTATATGGGCAACTCCATAAACCAAAACAAAGCAGAACCCAATAACTGAATTTGGTTATGTTTTCGTTTTCTGTTTACGTTTGACAAAATATTTTTTAAAACAGTACTCATAATTCTTTTTTCTAAAAACAACTCACTAGAAGAAATGCCAAAAAATTGTTTTGGGTTTTGAAAACTACACAAAAATTAAACATAAATGAAAGTTTTAGAATTTTTCGTTGTTTTGTTTCAAAAACATAACATGTTAGGAATTCATAGCACCTAACCACGATCCTTTAAAACAAACACACGAGTTATAAATCAAACACATACACAAAAACAATACATAAATATTAGGATATTGTAACAAGTGCAGAAATAACATAAATACCTTACTTCAACACCCAAAAAAAAAAAAAACAAAAAATGACAAGAAGGAAAACAAAAACACAATCAAACATTCACATACAAAGAGGCTACAAATGGGTAACTGAAAAGTGAAAAGATTAGTTACCTCTCTGTTTAGGAGAGGAGTTCTCACACCTCCAAAGCCATGCATCCCTGAGGACCTGTTCATTGTTGTTTCTCGTCTATTCCCACAAAGAATAACACAGTGAAGAAGATACTATTCAATATGGTGTGGGTTTTCTTTGGGTTATATTTTCAAATTCCATAAAGCATGTCAACACAAAATTTGATTCTTCTTGTGTATAGCTCAAAGGGAGAGGTGAGAGCTCTGTTCACTTAGTTTGCTGGTCACGGCCAAAGAGAGAAGCTAAGGACTCCGAAGAACTTCGTTTGCTGGTAATGGCTGTCGATAGAGAAGCAAAGGACTCCGACAATGGTCGTCGATGTCTGGCTTCTTTCATTCACTGGTGCCCGTGGCTCGACGCCGTCGTCGCCCATGCTCACAGTAGAGAGAGAGAGAGAGAGATTTGGTAGAAATTAGGGATTTTGGTTCTAAGAGATTGGGGATTTTGGGGGGAGATGGCGCGGGAATTGAAAAAAAGGGGGGGAACCGAGCGGGCGGGATCGGGAAAAAAATAATAATAATAATCACTTTGTTTATTTTTATTTTTTTTATAAAAAAAATCAGAAATTTTTATTTTTTTATTTTTTTGTGTTTTTTTATTTTTATTAATTTTTTTTAATATTTTAAGTAAATTTTTTACTTTTTAGACACACCTAACATAAATATATCTAAAAAATAAAAAAATTATAAAAAAAACCTTTTAAAAATTCACTAAATACCAATTCAAAAAAAAATTTAAGAATTCAGTACATTTTTTATATTTTTATGTATTTATTAATTTTTTAAAATATTTTTTCACAAATTTTTTACTTTTTAGATATATCTAAGTAAGGTAAATCTAAAAAAGTAAAAAAATATTTAAAATTTTAAAAATATTAACTAAAAATAAAAAAACACGAAAACCAAAAAAGTCAATTTTCAAAAAATTAATCCAGAAAACTCAAACCAAACACACTAAATAATTTTCATCATAAATGAATATTTAAATAATAAAAATAAATAAATAATAATTTTCATTTTCTTTTCGTTATTAAGGTTGAGAATTTATTTGTTTCATTTTTATTTTAATGAATAAAAAAATATTATTATTATTTTTAATTTGGTAGAATTAAGGATAATTTTATAATGAAAAATATTTTCTATTAAGAGTGATAAGTGAGAGAGAGAGACGAAGAGAGAGAGAGACAAACAGACAAAGAGAGAAAGAGATAGAGAGAGAGAGACAAAAAAAAAGAGAGAAACAAGAGATGAACGATACAAAATGAGAGAAAAAAGAAAGCGAAAATAGATGAACGAGATAGAGAATTGAAAAATAGAGAAAAGAGAGATGAGCGAGAGAGACAGAGAGAGAAAATAGATGAGAGATATAGAGAGAAGATAGATGAGCGAGAAAGACAAAGAGATAAGACAAATGAGAGAGATAGAGAGAATAAAGATGAGCGAAAGACACATGAGACAAACAAACAAATGAGCAGATAGACAAACAGACAGAGAAAGAAGAGTGATGAGTGAGAGAGAAAGAGAAGAATGGTGGTAGTTGAATGGCATTTGCAGTAGTGGTAAATGTGGTAGAGAAGATGGGTGGTGAGAGAGAGAGATGAGTGAGAGACGAATAGAGAAAAGATATAGAGAGACAGATAAAGAGACATAGTGATGAGCGAGAAAGAGACAAAGTGGTCGCTAAAAGTGCATTTTCTTGTAGTGGATCGATAAATCGAAAGAGAGCTCAATAAATAAAAAAGAGATAAAGGAGAGAGTGAGCAAGGCGAACACAGTGGGGGAGAGAGAGACAGACAAACAAACAGACAGACAAACAAATAGATAGGCAGACAGAGAGAGAGAAGAGTAATGAGTGAGAGAGATAGAGAGAGCGGAGAGAGAATGAGATAAAGAGGATGACAGAGAAAAAGAGAGAAACAAGAGATGAGCAAGAGATAAACAAAAGAGAGAAAAGAAAGTGAAAAGAGATTAGAGACATCGCAAATGCTTCACCCAGCTACGGACCTGGGGCAGTTTTCACCAGTTTACTGTGCGTGAGCGTTGGGAGTGAGACGCATCGGACGACTAGCCGGTTGTCCCCCTAGTCATCCTCTTTCGCGAACAATTTCCACAAAAGTAGGTAACAGAGAATGTTTGGTAGCGTTTACGTTTTCGATTTATATTTATAAAAATTTTATAAAGCTGGTTTTTGTTTATTTTAGAAAAACATAAACTACAAACGTGTTTGGTAATTGACAAAATGTTTAAAAAAATTTTAAAATATAAAAAAGTGAGAAATGGCAAGTGGTGGTAGTAGGTGGGTGGGTGACGGTGGTGGTGGTGGATGGTGGCGAGTAATAGCGAGTGGTGAGGTGGTGGTGGGCGGTGGTGGTGGTGTATGGTGGTGGCGGTGGTGGCGTAGGTGGCGGGTGGTGATAGTGGGTGGGTGGGTGGCGGTGGTGATAGGTGGTGGCAGTGGGTGGTGGTAGTGGTGGTAACGAGTGATGGATGGTGGTGACGGGTGTGGTGGTTGTGGCGGATGGATGGGGTGGTGGTGGTTGTGGGTGGGTGAAGGTGACAAGTGGTAGCGAGTGGGTGGTGGTGGTGGTGGTGGTGGTGGTGGCAGGTGGTGGTGGTGGTGGCGGTGGTGTGTGGTGGCAGTGGTGGCAGTGGTGGCGATGGTGGTATGGGTCGAGTGGTGGTGGCGGTGGTGGCGGTGGTGGATGGTGGTAGAAGATGGGTCTTTGAGTGGTAACGGGTAGGTGGCGGGCGATGGATGGTAGTGGCGGGTGGCAGGTACATGGCAGGTGAGTGGTGGTGGCGAGTGGGTGGCAGGTGGGTGGTGGGTGATGGTGGCTAGCAAGTGGGTGTTGGTGGCGGGTGGTGGGTGGTGGTGACAGGTGGGTGGTGAGTGGTGGTGCCAGGTGGTGGTGGTGGGTGATGGTGGCGAACGATGGTGGTGGAAAATGGTGGCGGGTGGTGGCTAGTGTTGAGTGGTAAAAAAAAAATTAAAAACTCAAAACGGAAACACATTTTTTGCCTAAATTTATAAACTGAGACTACTAATTTATAAATCAAAAATTTTCTAAACAAGTTTTTATTTGAGTTTTTAAAATTTTTGTAAATATAAACAGAAAACTGAAAACGTAACTGTTACCAAATGACACCTTAGCAAACAAGCTTTAGATGGTAAAAATGTTGTAAAATTAACAAATAATTAAATAAGTTATCAACGTAAAAAATGACTTATCAAAAGATTCTTAGGCCATATATGTTTTGATTTTTAGAGAAAAATTTAAAAATTAAAAATTAATTTGGTTAAGAAATAAAAACTAAAAAATAATTACCATTTAAGGGTAAAAAATAATTATCATTTTAACTTTTGGACAGGTTATATACATACGTATGGCTGTTTCAATTTAATTTGTAAAAAATTATTTCTAACCACTCGAAAGATAAAAATTATATAAAAATTATAATTATTTTTTAATTTTTAATTTTTAATTTTTTTCTAAAAATCAAATCATACATAGCCTAAGAATTTTTTGATAAGTCATTTCTTATGTTGGTACCTTATTTAATTATTTGTTAATTTTACGACATTTTTACCATCTGAAGCTTGTTTGGCAACCATTTCGTTTTCAGTTTTCAATTTATATTTACAAAAATTTTAAAAATTATCATAAAAACTTATTTGATAATTTTTTTGATTTATAAATGGTTGTCTCAGTTTGTAAATTTGAGAAAAAAAACGTAAATTCAAAAAATAAATTTATGTTGGTTTTTAAACAGAAATTTAAAAATTTTACTAACAATTTTTTTTTTCAAATAATTTTTTTCCCAATTAATTTTTTTTCAATGAATTTTTTTCCAACTAATACTAATCGAGAGGGCAATTGGTAATGTTACTTTAAACCTTAGGGAGGGGATTGCAATTTCTAAAATGTAAGGGGTGTCAATGTAATTTACCCACTAAGGGCAAAATTAGTATTTAAAAAAAAATAAATTGCTAAGGGGGAATCTGTAATGAAACTTTAAACCTCAGGGAGGGAGATGTAATTTCCAAAACGTGAAGGGGAAACTGTAATAAACATAAACCTTAGGGGGTCTCAGTGTAATTTACCCTATATATATACATAATCAAACTTAATTAGAAAGTGACATAAAAAATAAATATTATCACACTCAATCAGATTAAGTGTGATTAAAAATTTGAGAATTGTATATTTTATATAAAAATCAATTTGAAATATTTTATACAATCACACCTATTTAGGAAGTGTGATTAAATATATATATAATCACACTTATTTAAAAAGTATGATTAAAAAGTAATAATATATATATAATCACATTTTAATTACATTGTGTGATTAAAAAATATATAAATAATCACACTTATTTAAAAAGTGTGATTAAAAAGTAATAGTATATATATAACCACACTTTAATTAGAATGTGTAATTAAAAATATATATATATATAAATAATCACACTTTAATTGGAAAGTGTGATTAAAAAATATATATATAATCACACTTGTTTAAAAAGTGTGATTAAAAAGTAGTAGTGTATATATAATCACACTTTAATTAAAAGATGTGATTAAAAAATATATAAATAATCACACTTTAATTGAAAAATGTGATTAAAATATATATATATATATAATCACACTTGTTTAAAAAGTGTGATAAAAAAGTAGTAGTGTATATATAATCACACTTTAATTAGAAGGTGTGATTAAAAAATATATAAATAATCACACTTTAATTAGAGTGTGTGATTAAAAAATATATATATATAATCACACTTGTTTAAAAAGTGTGATTAAAAAGTAGTAGTGTATATATAATCACACTTTAATTAGAATGTGTGATTAAAAAATATATAAATAATCACACTTTAATTGGAAAGTGTGATTAAAAAATATATATATAATCACACTTGTTTAAAAAGTGTGATTAAAAAGTAGTAGTGTATATATAATCACACTTTAATTAGAAGGTGTGATTAAAAATATATATATATAATCACACTTAATTGAAAAGTGACATAAAAAATAAATATTATCACACTTAATCAAATTAAGTGTGATTAAAATATCAATCTAATTTTTTTCATCACACTTTCAATAAAAGTGAGATCTTTTTTTTTGTCAAAGTGTGATCTTTAACTATTTTTGTAGTAGTGTCAACAAATATTATTGCATACGAATATGGTGATTTGAAAGGATTTTTTCAATATCACTTTGAGCCACAATCTGACCTAATCTCATCAAGAGTGTAATATCCCATAACAAAAATGCTTCAGACCCCCACTGAGGTGTAGTTTCGTGATTGGGTAAAAAAAAAATTATTATTTATTTTTTTTTAAATTTTCAACAAGTGGAGCGCGCCACGTCACTGGGGGTCTACAGCACTTCTCTAACCCATAATTGCTGCACATAAACCTCGCTCCTAGTCATCCTAAAGACTAGAACTCTATCCTCTCGGTCACTCAATCACGTGAGAGTAAACTCCCAACAATCTTGACCCAATGCAAATATAAGATTTTTTTTAATTTAAAATTGACATTTTTATTTTTATTTTTAAATACAAACAAAATTATTGGACAAATTATTGCCATTCTAACCAGTATATTGAAGCGTATAAATATAGAAATGATTAAAACCCGATTTGAAAACCATAAAAATCCAATATGCATCAGCCAATATTAAGCATACTATTAACACAACCACATAGAATGTGCTGTGGTTTTCTTTACATACTGTATAGCATATGATATTTGAAAGCAGACTGTATTTACACAAAGCTTTAGCTAGAATCACAGTAGTAAAAGCCAAGAAAACAAAAAAGAAAATTTCACAACTATATGTATATTGCTTACAACACACCGACACTCCATTTTCAACAACGCTACGAAATCAGAAAAAATAGTCCATAAATAAAGTATAGACTAAATTCATTCTAGATATAACTTACATCACCTAAAATTTCAATTTACACCAAATATTTTATTTTGAGACTACTTTTTATCTGAACATACAGTCCCCACCGGCCTTTTGTAGGTGTACCACTTTGCCACCAAGAGATAAACTCCCAAATTGAGCACACTCAACACGGCCAAAAGCCAGAAAAAGTAATCAAGGTGACCACGGTTGAGATTGTCTGGTATCCACCCAAGATTCCCATTCTTAGTACTAATAGAGGTCACAATAGTCACCAAAAGAGAGCTCAAGTAGCTCCCTAGTGCAACTGTGGTGAGTGATAGAGCAGAGCAGAGACTTCTCATGGCATCGGGTGCTTGCTCATAGAAGAACTCCAACTGCCCAATGAATGTGAACACCTCCGCGCACCCAACGAGGAAATATTGTGGAACTTGCCAAAAAATTGACATGGGCATCTCCTTGAGATCATAGTAGTTGTTCTTTTTCACTATTTTAAGCCTAATAAGCTCCAAAATCCCCGCGGATAACATGGAAAAGATTGATATGACAAGGCCTATGCCCATTCGCTGGAGCTGTGTCAGGCCACTTTTGTGTCCTGTATATTTTCTAGCCACTGGGACGATAATTCGATCATAGACTGGAACCCAAAAGAGGACACTGAGGGTGTCAAAAATGCCTAGTGAGGCAGGTGGGATCTTGAAGCTGCTTTTGTCAACATGAGTGTTCATTTTCTCTCCTTGCAACACGAAGAAATTGCCCATTTGGTTGTAGACTGTGGAGAAGATGATGCCGGTTGCCCATATAGGAAGCAAT
Organism: Camellia lanceoleosa; assembly: GCA_025200525.1. Lineage (NCBI taxonomy): Eukaryota > Viridiplantae > Streptophyta > Magnoliopsida > Ericales > Theaceae > Camellia > Camellia lanceoleosa. The sequence continues at coordinate 61,424,857 of CM045761.1, forward strand.
CGCACGATGGCTTTGAGCTCCTCAACTTGTGTCACTGTGCAGAGTCTCCATGGGTCCGGTGAGCTATTTCTATGATCCGATTGTATCTCCACAGCCGCCTTATCAAAGAAACTGCACAAAAAACACATTGGGTAATAATTGGAAAATGAAATAGAAAAACAAATATTGAACCGCTCCCACATTTCAGTTTACTGTCAAGATGTTTGGAAATTCTATGGAGGTACCGAACCATTCCCACATTTAAGTTCCCGCCCTTGACTGTGTTTTGCATTCATGGTTTTCAAAAGAAGTTTTATAGCCTTTTGCAAGGTTACTTGGAATATGACACTTCTCTGATCAAAAACCATGACAGTCCTTCAAATTTTTGTCATCATTTTCATGATAAGCTCAACTTCAACATTGAATGATTGTCGAGTTATTTGGAAATTCTATGGAGATCATATTAAGTTCCCGCCCTTGTCTGTGTTTCACATTCATGGTTTTCAAAACAAATATTATAGCCCTCCGCACAGTTAATTACAATATGACACTTTCTCTAGTCAAAACCAGTACAATTTTTTGTCATCATTTTCGTGTAATTTTAACTTCTGCTTTGAAAATCAATTCCAAATGTCACTCAGGAGATACTAAATTATGATATAGCTATTGATTGATTTAGAAACCTTGTTAAACCAAAAAGAGGAAACATTTTACATGTCCTTGCATTTTGAAAGAAATCAACCAAAACCACATTCATCAATTCAAAATTCAAACACTTACCGAAGATCTTTCGTGTGATCAAGCTTGCGGCTTCCTTCTATACTAGCAGATTCTCCATCTTTAGTCTCATACAAAAGAGCCTTATCTTCTGGCACTTTAACCCGATATTTCATCAACGATGCTACGATCACCTGACATATGCGCGTCAGAGGGCTTCCCCCAGGCTTCTGGTACCTATATAAGCGGGTCCCAGAAAAGAAACTCACCACAGCAATCGCCATGGTCACTGCTGGAATGCCAAAACCCAATCCCCAACCCACATTGTCTTGTATGTAGACCAGCACAGAAGAGGCAATGAGTGCACCAACGTTGATTGAAAAGTAGAACCAATTGAAGAAAGAGCTCTTGTGCTTCTTCTCGGTCTCATCAGCATCATCGAACTGATCTGCACCGTAGGATGAGACACAAGGCTTAATCCCACCGGTTCCCAGTGCTATCAGGTAAAGTGCAACGAATACGACTGCACTCTGTGCATGTGTTGGGTGGCAATCATCTTTTGTGTAACAGGTTGGCCTTAGGCCGTGCACTGTCGCTGACAATGTCAACAGTGTCATTCCCTAGATGCATTTGAAACATATTCAGTTTTTTTGCAGCAAAAAACAAATCAATTCAAACTAAAATGTTTCAAAACCAACATAAAACCGAGTCAAATAAGTTCACCGAGTTGATAAGCATAGATGAAATTCAACAAACCAGACTTACAAAGACATAGATGATTGAGAAGCAGGCAATGGTCCAATATCTTCCTAGATAGGCATCGGCAACAAATGCACCAATCAGCGGTGTGATGTAGCATGTCCCGGACCAATCTGATTGATTTTTGGCAGCAGTTGCACTCTTCTGGTTGAGTTGATGCTTGAAATAAAGCACCAAATTGGAGCTCATTCCATAGTATGCTAATCTTTCACAACATTCATTCCCTGTACATAAACGAAAAATTAAAATAAAAAATTCTTCAAAATTATCAATTTCTGGTAACATGAATAATCAATGGAAAACATAAAATACCTAGGATGTAAGGGCAGGCTTTCCAGGTTCCTGTTTTCTTCTTATTGGCCGGATTACCACGGTAATCTACGGTCCCATCTTTTGTATAGTTATTTTCTTCTTCCATGGCTTTTTTCGACAAACTGGTGTTTGATTGTTTAGGGATTGCCTCCGTTTGGGAATTTAATCAAACACTGATGGAGCTCAAAAAATTTGCCAAAACTGCAATGAACAGAGCAATTGGGAATGGTTTTTAAGTTGAACAACTACAATGGACAGCTTAGCAAGATAAGCAAACATAAGTCAATTCATTAGAAATCAAATTCTACAAATTTTCTTTCTTTTCTTTTTCATCACAAGTCTAGAACTAGTTGGTTGCCAAGCAGATATAGGGTTCGAATAAAAAAGTTTTGGTGATTTTGCAATGATTCCCAATTTTCTTTTTCAATCATATGCCATCTACCCAAGAAACATACAATATTAGAAGCAGTGAAATCAAACCATGAAACCTGACTTCACTATCACCTAATGTGCTTGGTTCATGGATTTGGAGTGAGATTTGGAAAGAGAAAGGAAAAAGGCCCTCAAATCTATGAACCAAACAGAGTCTCAAACTTATCAAACTGTCAACAAAAACTTTCCACCAGCAAACAATTGTTTTGAATCTTGGATTTGTGAAAGGAATACAACAGGAAAGGAAAGGCAAAAGAGAAACGAAAATTTTTATTTTCAATCCACAAATCACTCTATAAATCCATGATCCAAATACACGCTGGTTGGGAGATTTGAGAAGGCAATTGAAAATGGAAAAAAAAAAAAAAAAAATGGTAAAATATACTTACATAGTTCACATACTTTTTTCATTTTTCTTTTCCAAATTACCAACCAAACACAGTATAAGGAATTTTTTGTTTCTCATTTCATTGGACTTGGAAACTAAAATTAAGGAATAAATAAGCAAGTAGATAAACAAATAAAGGACAAAATACTATATATATATATATATTTTGAATGTGATACATACTTGAGAAATTTAAGCAATACCCAGAAAGCAGTTTAGGCTCATGAACAGATCTCACGGAGATGAGAGTAGCAAAAGACGGTGGGCATTGCTCACATAACTCAAATACTGTGAGTGATATTTCTTTTTGGGGTCTTTTTGATAAATAGATGATAATGCAAATGATGAGAGAGATGACTTGGGATGTGTCGTGAAAGTCAACAAAACAAACATAGGTTTCTCAAGCGGTGTGTGTGTGGCTGTGGCTGTGGCTGTGGCTGTGTGCGCGCGAACCCACACCAATAGCAGCGAAAAGTAATCCGTTTGGAATGTGGGTTTATTGGTTATTTTAATTGATAAACATATATATATCCATATAGCAATGGAGAAGTGTTTTTGAAAATGTATAAAATGTATGAGAGATACATTTTTATTGAATGGCTCAGATCAATTCTAATATCTATTCATGGCTCAGATCAATTCTTTAGATGATGTTCCTGCCCAACACTCTATCGTCTATTTCTCCACTCTTCTCCCTCAGTATCTAACCTCTGTTTACCCATCAAAATTTCGAATAGTTAAAAGGTATGAGTGTATAAAATGAATTGGGTTGTTTTATGTTATTTTTGTAGAATGATAATATGTTTTCCTGTAATTTGCAATTATTTGTATATGTTTTCCAAATTTATTTATTTTTATTTTGCATGGATACATGTGCATTTTTAATGTACCATCTATAAGTTGCTACTTAAATGAAGAGAATAGGAAAAAAGAAACGAAGGAATAAAGAAAAAATATATAAAGAAATGAGAAACTAAATAATATAGGTTTTTAATTCTATTAAAGGTATAAAACAAATAAAATAGAAAACAAAATTAAGAGAAAGAAAAGAAATAAGAAGATAGTTTCATTTTAAACTCAAAATATTCACATATTTTGCATCAATGATAAAATATTTTCATTTTAGGCACAAAATGATAATGTAATATCAAAAGCCGCATAGGCCCAACGTGCACAGCGAGAGCGTGAAAAAAATGAAAAGTCATACTTTGAATTTCAATGCTTGCAACGAGAACAAGAGGGATTAGAAGAATGTGTTCAACTAAGACAATCTTCTTTAACCCCAATTCGTCGCGATCGCACTTGCTTGGAGTGGGAAACAATAACTGAAGATTCTCATTCGGCACAAAAACGAATAATGGTTACCTATCATTCTATATGTTCGTTTTCTATGCCAAGCACATCTTTAGCTCCACAAAGGAATCGGTAAACTACTATGTCTAATCTTGAAATACATACTTTTACTCATACCGTTTTGTTTTACAGAATTTCATTTATATACAAATATTCGTAGGTTTACTCTTATAAATTGATTTCTTCAAGAAGATCTATGTACTGATGATGAATTAGAAGATATGTCTATGAGTACATCGATTGATGCCCGGGCACACAAAGATTCTTGCCGCCATTATCTTGGCAAGATGGATATATTATGTCCTTATTGTTCAGTCTTACATTGGATTGATGAAAAATTGACAAAATCATCTATGAAGCGTCCCTTATTCGAAACTTGCTGCTTGGAAGGAAAAATTAGGCTACCTTTACTTATTACACCCCCTCCACCACTTCAGGCATTGTATGATTGGAATAATGATCAATCAAAATCCTTTCGAAGTTATACTGGAGTGTACAATGCAGCCAATGCTTTTACGAGTCTTGGTGCTACATTGGATCAAAGAGTACTCAGTGGAAGGGGCTCTACATCATTCATAATTCATGGAGAATTGCAACATCAAACAGGATCACTACAACCACAACCAGGGCAAGATGTGAGTTATGCTCAACTATATATCTATGACCCATATTCAACTTTAGAAATTCGTAATAGTAGAAATCCTAACTTGAGAAGGGATGTTCTCAAAACTATTCAGGATAGTTTATTGCAAGTCAATGCGTTTGTAGATAAATTTCGCCAGGCTCATGCCTTTTTACATCAATTAGACTCGGTAGGACACAATCTACCTGCTCATCTTCACTACAATTCAACAACTGATCGATGTCGGTATAACCTACCAACTGCAGATGAGATTGCAATTGTAATACCAAGTGATGGAACAGAGGTAAATAAGATGAAAGATATTATCTTACATTTTCGAGGAAATAATGAGTTGATGAAAATTAATGAATATCACCCAGCATACTTGCCATTACATTATGTTCTATTATTTTCATACGGTGAGCTTGGATGGGAACCTGAGTTGAAATTGTGGAATGTTCAGTATGATCGACCTTCAACTGATCGACTTACTCAAATGGATTTTTATAGTTATCGTTTGTTTGAACGACCCACAGAGTATTCAACAATTTTGAGATGTGGGAAACTATTTCAAAAGTATTCATATCTAATAAACATATTAAATATTTGGTTATATCATTAAAATATTTTAAATAAATAATATTAGACAGCACAGTATTCTCTTATAATGTATTCATATCATTATGGAATTGAATTGTTAAAGTATATCATTATGGAATTGTTAAAGTATATTCAAGCATATACAAAAGAGAACTGAATTTTAATATTAAAGAAATATCATTATGGAATTGTTAAAGTATATTCATATTAAAGTATTCTCTAGACATATCTAATTTAATATTTTAACGATACGTTGACTCAAGTTGAAGACAAACATAAACTGGTATGGAATTGTTAAACTAAATATAAAATTGTTGATGCATTTAATATTAAACTGTGCTGTCATACTGTGAAGTCTTCAAATATTCATATCATTAAAATATTATTAATATTAAACCCATCAACAATTTTATATTTAGTTTAAGTATTCTCTTATAATGATATTTAGTTTAACAATTCCATATCAGTTTATGCAGCATTTGATTCAAAAGATAGAGACCATAATTTAAAATATTCATTTCATTAAAGATGGATATTTTAAATATTCATTAAAGATATTTGGTCTCCATCTAATTTAAAATATTCATATCATTAAAATATTATTAATTTTAATGCATTTAATATGGCACCATATAATAATGCATTTAAAATATTCATATCATTTAATGCATTAATCTGATGACTAATAAAAAACATCGCTCTCAAACTTATCATACCTAATAAGCATATTAAAATAAACATATTAATAATTTGAGATACAACACAGTTATTTATTTGTTGTTTGTGTTGTATACAACTTTGATGGGCTAAAGATATTTGAATGACTTTTTAAAAATAGTTTGGATTTAATCATTCAAAAAGATGACTTCACTATTTAATCATTCAAAATAGTTTGGGCTACAAATATTATTAATGATTTCTTAATGGTGGTTATCAAAATATAATTATCACTTGGCTGGTTCTGTTTTTGTTTTTGAATGTGTTCTTTAAATTATTTGGATTTGTTGGTGCATGTTAATGGTGATAGTTGCAAGTCTTATACTATTCATACTTTTGCATGTTTTTCTAAGAACAGTGGCCCAAAATTTGCACAATTTTCATTTCTATGTTTAAATCTATAGCGATCCCAGTTTTTTTCCCCTTCCTTTGTATATTGTACTCCAGACTTGGTTCCGTGGTTGTGTTGTTGTCTCATCCTCATTTCTTTCCCTTACTCTTTGTATTTGAGTCTTGGGTTGTGTTGGGCAAGTTTGAAATAGGTTGGTTGTGCTTTGGAACCAAAAGTTGATGCCCAGAATTTGGCCTTCACGCTCGAGCGTGAATTTCCATCTCCCAGTATTTTTCTCTGCAGGTCTTCGGACGCTCAAGCGTGACCCCTTTGATTTTTTTTCTTCGCTCGAGCGGAGAGTTTGACGCTCGAACGGGGACCATGTCTGCAAAACTTCTGCAGGTGTGCAATCGACGCTCGAGCGGCGCTTTTCACACTCGAGCGTGAGTCTGTGTCTGATGCTCGAGCGGGGCGACTTTTATATCACTTTAGGATTTCACTTTTTGGATCACTTTTCAACATCCTTTCTCTCTCTTACTTTTCGAAAACCACAATTGGAGAGCACCTCACTTTAAAACCTTAACTTCTCTCTAGGATTTGATCTAGTTAGAGTGATCTCCTACCTTTGGGCCTTTGTAAAAAGTGTTGATCTTGGTGAGGGCTATCTTTTGATCCGAAAATCTTGGGATTTGGAGCATCTCGGAATTCTTCATCTTCTCCATTGGGTCTCATTTCTTGACGTAGGAAAACCTACTCATCTTTATGAGCTCTAACCTAGATGTTGAGCTTTTGTTTAAATGGTTTGATTTGGGGAAAGCTAGGGTTTTGAAATGTGCTATTTTGAAAAAGGAGTTTTATTATTTTGACTCATAAATATGTAATTTGGGTCTTAAAATGTTGGTATTGTTGTTGGTTGTTGATATTTGTGCCTTTGGACCAAAGTTGAGAAAGAGGAAAAAAAACCCTAATTTTTGTTATAAATTAATTTGGAAATGTTATGGAAATATGAAATTGAGTTGAAGAATATGAAATTGACTCATTATGAGATAGAATGGTGAAGTTGGAAATTATTAATCACTCATCATGGAAATTGTTGATAATTTATCTGTTGGATGAAATTATTTTCTGTTTAGAAATAATTGCTTTGGGCTACCGGTGGATGGTAGTCTTGATTATTGTAGACAATGCATGATGATTAGGCAAACTAAAACTAATCAATTGAGTATGCTATCGAATATGGCGGTTGATATAATACATGAATTTTATGTATTGATTTGATCATGTATATGATATGTGTTTATATACATTGTGTTGTGTGGGAGGAGATAGGGGATGTACTCCACAGTGTAGGGGAAGACAGGGGATGGACCTCTAAACCGGATATTGTTTGGAAGGAGATAGGGGATGAACTCCATTGATACAGCACTAAAATGTGTATCATTTGTGAAGTATGGAAGTGTTTTGTTTGACATTAATACAACACTAAAATGTGTATCATTTGTGAAGTATGGAAGTGTTGGTACGTGTTATTGATACAGCACCAAAATGTGTATCTGTTATGAAGTATGAAATGTTTAATATGAGTTATTATCTCATCTTAAATAGAAATACTGTTGATATGGGATGTGATCTCAATCAAATTGTTTGGCCAGGTTCTGAGCCATAGTTATGAATTGAGAATTGGATAAGAAATGGAAATGGAATGAAACATGGACATTTTTGTCATGTAAATGAGACGGTTTATGAATTGATTTATGTGAGTTAAACATTTATCAAATGCGGATGTTTTAGTTATTGCTCATATCATGTTTAGCATATCTCTACTGGGTGTTGGCTCACCCTTTATGGGACATCATTTTCAGGTACAGGTAGCATGCCACCTCCAAGGACGTAGCTTGAGAGGCTTAGTGGCTGGGACATCTTTTGTGATTATTTCTTTTGTATTACATGTATATCAAGCCAATGGCTTACTTTGTGTAGAGTAAGTACTCTCTTTTTATAACTAAGTGTTGACTTAGAAAATTGTAAGCCGGTAGGGCATTTACTTTTGTTGTCAATATGTAATACATTTTGTAATGAATACTCTGATGGAATGTAATTATGCTTTATTTTCTTATGTCTCAGCATGTCAATATTGTATGATTTATGGGTTTATTTTCAGGGCGTTACAAAATCGATACTCAATTATATTTTGTTTTTATTATTAGTTATCAGGTAAGCTGTTTGAGTAGGTGATGGTTGAAAGATATATACACACTGAGAGAAAGGAGGAGAGACAAAATTAAAGAGTAGTTGCAAAAGAAGGAGGAAAGAGGAGGAGAGACAAAGAAGGAAAGGAGGATTGGTATAGTTATCAGGTAAGCTGTTTTAGATTGGTAGGATTGGTTGATAGAAAGAAGGAGAGACAAAAATTGGTAAAACATAATTATTTGGTTAAACATAATTATTTTTGTTAGATATATTAGTGTAATAGCTTTTTGAGTAAGGTTATACACATTTGTATATTTGGCTATTAGAAGAAAAAACATAATAGATAAAACTGGTTTGGTGTTCAAAAAAAAAAAAAAAAAAAGGGTTATACACATTGTGTTTACTGTCAACTATCATGGTTGATAAGGTTGGTCTCAAAATTATTTGGCTATTATACAAATGAAAAACATAATAGATAAAAGGCATTATTCTTTCCAAAATTTTCACTAAATCAAGGATGAACAAAAAATTTCACCAAATCTCCAATAATAATACTTTTAATCTTTTTTGATAAAATTTTAAAATAGAGTATGGATAGGAGATGGTTTTCTTTCATAAAAAAATGGTATGGATAAGAGATGGTTTTTAGGATAAATTATACACAGGAAAAACATATTTGGCTATTAGATATATTTGTATAATAGCTGTTTGAGTGAGGTTATACATATTTGTATATTTGGCTATTAGAAGGAAAAACATAATAGGTAAAACTGGTTTGGTGTTATAAAAAAAAGAAAAAAGAAAAGGTTATACATATTGTGTTTACTGCCAACTGTCATGGTTGATAAGGTTGGTCTCAAAATTATTTGGCTCTTATACACTGGAAAAACATAATAGATAAAAGGCATTATTCTTTTCAAAATTTTCACTAAATCAAGGATGAATAAAAAATTTCACCAAATCTCCAATAATAAATACTTTTAATCTTTTTTGATAAAATTTTAAAATAGAGTATAGATTGGAGATGGTTTTCTTTCATAAAAAAATGGTATGGATAGGAGATGGTTTTTAGGATAAATTATACACAGGAAAAACATATTTGGCTATTAGATATATTTGTATAATAGCTGTTTGAGTGAGGTTAAACGTATTTGTGTATTTGGCTATTAGAAGGAAAAACATAATAGATAAAACTGGTTTGGTGTTCCAAAAAAAAAAAAAGGTTATACACATTGTGTTTACTGTCAACTATCATGGTTGATAAGGTTGGTCTCAAAATTATTTGGCTATTATACACAAGAAAAACATAATAGATAAAAGGCATTATTCTTTCCAAAATTTTCACTAAATTAAGGATAAACAAAAAATTTCACCAAATCTCCAATAATAATACTTTTAATCTTTTTTTTATAAAATTTTAAAATAGAGTATCCACAGGAGATGGTTTTCTTTCATAAAAAATGGTATGGATAGGAGATGGTTTTTAGGATAAATTATATACAGGAAAAACATATTTGGCTATTAGATATATTTGTATAATAGCTGTTTCAGTGAGGTTATACACATTTGTATACTTGGCTATTAGAAGGAAAAACATAATAGATAAAACTGGTTTGGAGAGAGAAAGTTAAGTAATTTATTAATCATAACCATCATGGTTTTCAATTTCATGGTTTCCTTATTGTTGTTGTTAGAACTTAAAGCTTGGATTATGATTGGTTGTCCTGACTCCAGTGGATAAATTGTAAAACATTTGGCTGATTACGTCGCTATTCATAAAATTGGCTTGTCTTAAATTTTTAAAATTTGGTCAAGATTTTTAAATTTGGTCAAGTAACAAGTACATACTCTCTCTTATACCCTAACCAAAGGACCTTCACAATTATTTGTGCACTGCCATTGGGCCCTTAGTGAGGCATAGTCGGGTTGCTTCATCGTAGTTATGTGATGATATCTTTTGATGTAATGTGGGCTTCTATTCTCTCTTTTCTTTCCAAAATAAAAACCTAGGCTTAGGTGCCCATAGGATTGTTTGAGAAAAAGGCATTATTCATTTCTATTCAACTTACTAAACCATCAAGCGCATCACTAATCACTGGAATGCTCAGTTGAAGAACTCTACATGCTCAATTTTGTTTTTCAAAAATAGATGCAATCAACCATAATTTGGCCACCCTTTTAATGAAAGAACATTTCATTTAGTAGGTCATAGATGTATGCAAGATATAGAGAGAAACATCACTACGATATACCTTTACACAAAATATCATGCTAATTTGTTTGGTTTTAATTTTCTAAAATTTGAGTATTTTTGTTTTTCGTATTTTTTTCAGTGATATTTTTAATATTTTAAACAAATTTTTTTTTAAAAAATTTTTTTAGAAGTACCTAACCTAGATATACCTAAAAAGTAAAATATTTGTAAAAAATATTTTAAAAAATCAATAAATACATAAAAATAAGAAAACATATTGAATTTTTATATATATTTTTTATATTTTTAGTATTTATTGAATTTTTCAAAAATTTTATTCACAAATGTTAAAAAATTTCCTTAAAATGTTAAAAAAATTCACTAAAAATAAATAATAAAAAAATGAAAAAAAAATCTCAATTTCCAAAAAATTGAATTAATAAAATTGGAACCAAATGTAATTCTCACTGTTGTAACATAACAAAGCATGTATCTTTCCATTAAAACTTCCAATATTATGTTTACTTCCAATTAGGAATGGCAATGGGGCGGGGCGGGGCCGGGGATCGCACTCCCCGTCCCCGATGGTAAACATCTCCCGGCCCTGGCCCCCGACGAGGAACCAATCACCATTCTTGTCCCTGCTCCATAACGGGGATCAAGTTTCCGCAACCCCGAAAATTTCTCGGACCAAAAAAAAAAAAAAACCCAAACAGCAACAGCAGATTCAACATCATCAACATCCGATCCAAAAAACAAAAAAAAAACATCATCTACCAACATCATCAATATCACAGTTTATATAAATAACATCATTAACAATTTATATTAGATCTAAGTAGAGAGAGAGAGAGATAGAGAGAGAGATTTGCTCAGATCTAAGTAGAGAGAGAGATTCATCTGCTTAAATTGACTTTGGCATCGCGGCACAGAGAGATCGATTCGGTGCTCTGCTCAGATCGGCTCTGTGCTCTGCTCAAATCGGCACTGGTTCGGTGCTCTGCTCAGATCGACTCTGATTCGGTGCGTTCCTTCTCTCTGAGTGAGTGAGAGAGAGAGAGACAGAGATGAGAGACAGTGAGAAAGAGAGAGAGATTAGAGGTGAGGAAGAGAGAGATCAGAGGTGAGGAAGAGAGAGAGAAGATATGAAATAATGAAATGAAAGAAAATGAGAGAGAAACTAATCAACATATATATATATATATATAATATATGTACCACTTCGGGGACAGAACGGGGCCGGGGTTGGACACTTTATCACCGTCCTCGGCTCGAAATTGATCGGGGGTTAATTTTTTAATACCATCCCCGCTCCGTTGGGGGTATTTTTCGGGGAATAACCGTTCAAATTGGTTTCGGGGGATCGGGTCCCCGTCGGTTCGGTTTCAAATTGCCATCCCTATTTCCAATATAGTGTTCAAAAAAAGGTTTGGTGTTAAAGAAAAAAAAAAGTTTTACACATTGTGTTTACTTCCAATATTCAGCAAACAATGTACCGTCAACACCAAACATTGTGTTTACTTCCAATATTCAGCAGACAATGTACCGTCAACACCAAATAATATCATGTTAATAATTTTTAAGTTATCTACACTAAGATTTTTTAATTATTAAAATAAATATTATTTTATAATTTTTATATATGAATGCCTCTATTTTGGGACTTGGTTTGTGATTAGTGCTTTGTGTTGTATAAATTAGTCTGAGAGGGAAGGGACTGTTTGTTTAGGCCTATTTAAAAAGAAAGTAAGGGTGATTTGTTTAGCTGATCTTCCTGCAAGAAAAAAAAATTAAACTCACACACTCAAATGTAATATATTTGCTTTGTGATTCTAATGTACAGATGATTAAAAAAAAAAAATTGTACCATTCAAATGTAATATATTTGCTGTGTGATTCTAATGTACAGATGATAAATATTTTTCATATAATTTTTTTGAATATCTAAAGTTCCTAATTAAAAGAAAAATTTCGGAAACTTAGCATTTTAATATTTATGTGTAATATGGCAAAAGAGTTTATGTTTTTTTTTTTTGCACCTTTTTAAGGGAGTATAATATTCTATGTTGTATTTCAAAAAATTCTGGTAAATGTATATGTGTGTGTATTACTTTAGTTGCTTTCATGAAATAATTATTTATTATTGCTTATAAAATGGTTTTGTTATCTATTGAATTTTTTTTTTGGGCATAAATTTATGTTTGGATTATAATGGATTTTGATTTTGATTTTAATTTCATCTCTATAAAATTGAAGTCAGTTAGAAAAGAGAAGAGTTCAAATTTGAACATATGTTGTGCTCTGATTTTAATTTTATCATTTTAATGTGATTGTTAAAATATATCTATTCTAAACATTGGGTTGGCAGTTATTTATTTAAATAAAATTTTGAAATCCATGTTCACTTTTATTATTGCTAATTTTTATTTTTTGGTGTCTAAAATTATATAACCAAACATTTTTAGGTTGAAGTACAACAGTTATGGACAATATCACTATTTTTGGTCAAGTAAGTTTTATTTCTTTCTTTTTTTTTTCCTTTTCATATAAATTTAAGTACCTCTCTTATAATGTAAGGCCTATTTTTATTTTTATTTATTTTTTTATTATTATTTTTTTAACTTATCATATCTAATTTTCTTCTAATAAATTACTTTTTTTTCTCATACTTTATATGTGGATGGAGACTTACACCGAACCGTAATATCACCTCCATTTACTAATTTTCTTATTTTTGTGTATAAAGTTTTATTTATCACTCTAAAGTTTTTGTATGTATAGGTTCGATTTCTTCAAGAAAGAGATATTAATGTTGTTATCCGCGACGAGCGTGACCTTAATACTATTCGCATTCGTGAGGTAAGCTTAAAAGTCACGGTGAACATTGGATATGCATTTTCTTATCATTTTAAAAATAATTTATAAATATATTCTACTTATTTTTTATTGGCAAAGGCAAAGGAAAAAGACAAAGCAATATCAAAAGCTATCCCTTCTGGCGAAGGAAAGGAAAATGCACAACCTGTGGTATGGTTTTTCAACAATTTTTAAAAGTTTCTTTTTTGAATATTATATAGGTTTTTTTTATATATAGATTTTTTAGGAATTACATAGTGTCATATACTCTTTTTTCTGTACATTTTTTAAAAGTTTCTTTTTCAAATATTTATTAAATTCTTTTTATTGAATGTGAAATGTTTTTCTGAAGCATGTTAAAATAAGCATTTGCACAACATGCTAATGCATTTGTATGAACATTAATCTGAATTTTTAATATGTTTGTCTATTTGTATGAACACATGTTGTATTTACAACGTAACATAATAAAAATGTAAATGAAGAAAACGAAAAAGGAAAAGAAGAATAAGGAAAAATATGTGATGAAAAGGAAACTACATAATACAATTTTTTTTAATTTTTATTTTTCTTATAAGAAGTTCTTAAGGAAAAAAGAAAAAGACAAAAATAAAATTTAATATAACGTAAAGAACAAGAAGAGTGAAAAGGAAAGTAGAAAACATTACACGCTAATATTCATATTTTACGTACCCAATGATCTAATATTTACCTTTTTAACGTACATTTTATAAAGAGATGGGTAGTGTCTTTAAACCAATAAGTGCATAGTGAGTTTGCAGTTTTATGTGCTTAATGTGTTTTCAAATTATTTTTTCCTCCCTTTTTAAATTTCATCAATACATACATCGGTTCTTATGCATCGGTTCTTATTTTTTCCTCCCTAACAACTAAACCGAGAGAAAAGGAAAAGTTAGTTAAAAGGAAAGCAAGAGAGGGGATAATCTTCACATTTTATGCACCTACTTATATAATATTCTCATTTTAGGCACACAATGATAATGTGTTATCAAAAGTTGCATTGGCCCAACGTGCACGACGAGAACGTGAAAAAAATCAAAAGCCATGTTCTGCATATCAATTGGGACAACGCCTGCGACGAGAACGAGAAAGATCAAAGGAATGTATTAACCCAAGACAACCTTCTTCAACACCAAATTGGTAAACAACTATGTTTAATTCTTGAAATATATACTCTTACTATTACCATTTTATTATATAGATTTTAATTTGTTCACAATCCATTTCTGTAGGCCTCCTCCTACTATCCCATCTAAAAATATTGGTGTGGTCATCCGTGATGAGCACGACCTTAATGTTATCCGTGTTCATGAGGTAAGTACAAAATTAAGTCAAATATTGCATGTTTTTCATTTATATAAGATTATATAAGATTTTTGGCCAATATTTTTGAATATTTTGTTTATATTTGTTAGGCAAAAGAAAAAGAAAAGGTCAACCCAATGTCTAAAGGAAAAGAAAAGATGGCTTATTTTGACAAAAGAATGATAAATACATGTCAAGTGGTGTATATTCTTTTTAAAAATTATGATGCAAAACTAATCAAAATTTCGAATAGTTAAAAGGTATGAGTGTATAAAATGAATTGAGTTGTTTTATGTTATTTTTGTAGAATGATAATATGTTTTCCTATAACTTGCAATTATTTGTATATGTTTTCCAAATTTATTTATTTTTATTTTGCATGGATACATGTGCATTTTTAATGTACCATCCATAAGTTGCTACTTAAATGAAGAGAATAGGAAAAAAGAAACGAAGGAATAAAGAAATGAGAAACTAAATAATGTAGGTTTTTAATTCTATTAAGGGTATAAAACAAATAAAATAGAAAACAAAATTAAGAGAAAGGAAAGAAATAAGAAGATAGTTTCATTTTAAACTCAAAATATTCACATATTTTGCATTAATGATAAAATATTTTCATTTTAGGCACAAAATGATAATGTAATATCAAAAGCCGCATAGGCCCAACGTGCACGGCGAGAGCGTGAAAAAAATGAAAAGTCATACTTTGAATTTCAATGCTTGCAACGAGAACAAGAGGGATTAGAAGAATGTGTTTAACTAAGACAACCTTCTTTAACCCCAATTCGTCGCGATCGCACTCGCTTGGAGTGGGAAACAATAACTGAAGATTCTCATTCGGCACAAAAACGAACAATGGTTACCCATCATTCTACATGTTCGTTTTCTATGCCAAGCGCATCTTTAGCTCCACAAAGGAATCGGTAAACTACTATGTCTAATCTTGAAATACGTACTTTTACTCATACCGTTTTGTTTTACAGAATTTCATTTATATACAAATATTCGTAGGTTTACTCTTATAAATCGATTTCTTCAAGAAGATCTATGTACTGATGATGAATCAGAAGATATGCCTATGAGTACATCGATTGATGCCTAGGCACACAAAGATTCTTGCCGCCATTATCTTGGCAAGATGGATATATTATGTCCTTATTGTTCAGTCTTACATTGGATTGATGAAAAATTGACAAAATCATCTATGAAGCGTCCCTTATTCGGAACTTGCTGCTTGGAAGGAAAAATTAGGCTACCTTTACTTATTACACCCCCTCCACCACTTCAGGCGTTGTATGATTGGATTAATGATCAATCAAAATCCTTTCGAAATTATACTCGAGTGTACAATGCAGCCAATACTTTTACGAGTCTTGGTGCTATATTGGATCAAAGAGTACTCAGTGGAAGGGGCCTTACATCATTCACAATTCATGGAGAATTGCGACATCGAATAGGATCACTACAACCACAACCAGGGCAAGATGCGAGTTATGCTTAACTATATATCTATGACCCATATTCAGCTTTAGAAATTCGTAATAGTAGAAATCCTAACTTGAGAAGAGATGTTCTTAAAACTATTCAGGATAGTTTGTTGCAAGTCAATGCGTTTGTAGATAAATTTCGCTAGGCTCATACCTTTTTACATCAATTAGACTCGGCAGGACATAATTTACCTGTTCATCTTCACTACAATTCAACAACTGATCGACGTCAGTATAACCTACCAACTGCAGATGAGATTGCAATTGTAATACCAGGTGATGGAACAGAGGTAAATGGGATGAGAGATATTATCTTACATTTCCGAGGAAATAATGAGTTAATGCAAATTAATGAATATCACCAAGCATACCTGCCATTACATTATGTTCTATTATTTCCATATGGTGAGCTTGGATGGGAACCTGAGTTGAAATTGTGGAATGTTCAGTATGATCGACCTTCAACTGATCGACTTACTCAAATGGATTTTTATAGTTATCGTTTGTTTGAACGACCCGTAGAGTATTCAACAATTTTGAGAGGTGGGAAACTATTTCAAGAGTTTTTGGTAGATACTTGGGCTACAACTGAGCAAAATCGATTGACATACTACAAGTTTAATCAAGGGAAACTTCGGGATGAGCTTTACCAAGAGTTGTCAGATATGGATCCAGATTATGTGCGACCTGGTCAAATTGGTAAAAGGTTTGTTTTGCCATTTTCATTTACTGGTAGTCCTAGACATATGTTTGAAATATTTCAAGATTCAATGGCTATCACACGATACAACCAACACCTAAATATTTCTTACCATGACTACAAATCCTAATTGGCCAGAAATTACTTCAGCATTATTACCACATCAAAAACCTATTGATCGTCCTGATTTAATTGCTCGTGTTTTTGAGTTGAAGAGAAAATGTTTGATGAAGGAGATAGAAACAAATAAAGTGTTTGGAAATAAAGTTGCACATGTTTTTACAATTGAATTTCAAAAACGAGGCATCCATCATATGCATGTACTTTTATTTCTTAAAGGTCTAGACAAAATTCGGGCATGTGCTCAAGTAAACAAATTGGTTTGTGCAGAAGTTCCAGACCCAAAAGATGATCCTATGCTTTTTGAAACCATCAAATGTTGTATGGTACATGGACTATGTGGTGCTTGAAATCCGCAAGCATCATGTATAGAAAATGGTAGATACACTAAGAGATACCCTCAAGCTTTCACAGAAACAACAACTATGGATCAAGATGGATACCCTATCTATCGTCGTCGCAATAATGGTCAAGTACATACTGTGAGGGGGCAAAAAGTTGATAATAGGGATGTTGTACCATACAATGCATATTTTTCTAAACTTTTCAACTGTCATATAAATGTGGAAGTTTGTGTTGGAATGAGATATGTCAAGTATATACATAAGTACATTTATAAGGGTTATGATCGTACAACGATGGTGTTAGGAATGATAAATGAGATTCAACAATATCTCGATGCAAGGTATATTGGACCTCCAGAAGCTGCTTGGCGAATATTTGGTCATCCTTTGCATGCAGAGATACCAACAGTTATAGGATTGGCACTTCATTTACCTGGAATGTATCACGTTGTTTTTAACCTAGAAGAGTCATTAGAAACAATTCAATTTAGAGCTGGTCAACAAATGTCAACTCTTACTGGCTTCTTTGCATATTGTGCTACCAGTGAAGATGAATGTCCATTCACTTATCAAGAATTTCCACAACATTTTGTTTTGCTCAAGTCAGAAAAGAGATGGAAATCAAGAGAAAGAGGATATACAATTGGTAGAATGTACTTTGCTAGCCCTAATTGTGGTGAAAGATTTTATCTGTGTTTGTTACTAACCGTTGTCAAAAGACCAAAGTCGTTTCAGTCTTTACGCACGGTCGATAATGTTGTGCATGATATATTTAAATTAGCATGTGTTGCAATGGGGCTTTTAGAAGATGATGAAGAATAGATACAATGCTTGAAAGAGGCTGCAGTTATGAAAACTGGACATCAATTGAGGAGAAGTGTTTAGTATTATTCTCACCCAGTGCTGTCCACTAAATCCATGTGTATTATGGAATCAATTCTCAACGCATATATGTGATGATCTTGCACATAAGATTCGTACATTGTTTGCCATTTCTAACCCAACTGAGGCTCAAATTGAAGATTATGGTCTCCATTTTTTAAATCAAATGCTTCATGAATTAGGCAAAAGTTTAATTGACTTTCCATCCATGCCACAACCTACTACAAATTAGAGTGCAGTAGTTGGTAATCGATTGATATTCGAACATCAACAACTGCAGAGTACATGTAGATCTACAGATTACTATTGATTGTCTCAATAATGGACAACGGAATGCTTATAACACAATCACTTCTTCAGTTTTTCAAAATAAAGGAACTGTTTTCTTTCTAAATAGGGGTGCTGGAACAGGGAAAATATTTTTGTACAATACAATTGCATTAAAATGTCGCAGCCCTAGACATATCGTTGTTACTGTGGCTTCATCTGGAATTGCATCATTGTTACTAGTAAGAGGTCGCACTGCACATTCAACATTTTCCATTCCGTTAGATGTCTTGAAAAATTCACTTTGTGGATTTAGCAAACAATCATTACAAGCTAAGTTATTTAAAAAAACAAAATTCATAATTTGGGATGAAGTTCCTACGCAACATAGACATTGTGTTGAGGCGGTTGATCGTACATTAAGGGATATTTGTGATAGTGAAAAGCCATTTGGGGGTATTACTATTATTCTTGGTGGAGACTTTCGACAAATTTTATCAGTTACACCCAAAGGAGTTCGTGAGCAAATTGTGAATGCATCATTAAGACACTCTATTCTATGGAAGCATATACATGTCTTAACTTTGGATTTGAATATGCGTTTGAATCATGAAGGCCATGAAAATGTTAATTTTGCAAATTTCTTGATGAAGGTAACACTACTTTAACCTTTTTCCTTATTGTATAGATATTTTAAATTAATAAATTGTGTTTACACTCTTACTTTTTTTATTGATTTCACTTTTTATAGATTGGGACAAATCCTCAAGAAATTGTTAACCTTCCATCAACAATACACAAATGTCAAGATTTGAATGAATTAGTCTCTACAATTTACCCACAGTTGAATATGATAGAGACGTCAACCCCAATATTTTTAACTGAACGCACAATTCTGTCTGCGCGTAACGATAATGTCAGTGACATTAATACTACTGCGTTGAATATCTTTCCAGGGAGATTATATACTTATCTTGCAACAGATAAAATGTCTGAAGATAATAAAATTGATCCTGCTATTACAAATAGATATCCTAATGAATATTTAAATTCATTGGATCCTCCTGGGCTGCCAACTTTTAAGTTAGAGTTGAAAGTGGGTTGTCCTATAATATTGTTGAGAAACATTGCACTGAAAGATGGACTATGTAATGGTACAAGATTGATGATTACTAGGTGCAGCACTCGCATAATTGAAGCTCAAATTTAACTGGAGAAAAGTTTGGCAATTTGGCATTTATACCAAGGACATCTTTGACACCATCTTCTTCAGAAATGCCTTTCCAAATGACAATACGTCAATTTCCAGTCTGATTGGCATATGCCTTGACCATTAATAAATCTCAAGGACAATCTGTGAAATTTGTTGGGGTTGATTTGCATATACTAGTGCTTAGCCATGTGCAATTATATGTGGCATTGTCCAGATGTACATCATTTGATCATATAAATATTCTCCTCCCTAATGATAGTTTGGATTCTACTACAAATATTGTTTATCCTGAAGTGTTGTTGTAGTATTCTATATAGATTAAATCACGTTTTATCAGAAGGTAACCATGTAGATTTATTTCTACTAATTATATAACTTTTTATAAAATTTCAATTTAATAATAATTTCAAATATGGACTTTTGTAGCATTGGATCGAAAAATCTATAGAGCTTAAAAGGAGAAATACGACTAGCTTGCTTTAATGAGGATTTAATAAGGTAATTTCAATCTCAAAGTATTTTAATATATATATTTCCAACAAATGTACTAATCTATATTTTTTTTGTTTCCACAAATTACCAGATTGTTGTGCATGTTCCTTATTGGGGATACATACAAGTTGATACAAAGACTTTTTAGAACGTAATGAGGAGGAAGTTTGGGCAAACACATATTTGAAGACATGTTATTGACACATCTTTTGTAAAGCATATATATTTTGAAAAGCTTTAACCCACTTTTTGTAAAGTTTTAATCCACTTTTTTGGTGTATGACAATATAACTTTAATTTCTGTTTTTGTTCAGTATTTACACTTTTTTTTACTGCCTCTTATATTTTGATTTGCAATATTGGTGAACATTATAAATCTTATATGTTTGTTTCTTAATTTGCATTAAGATTAGGAGGAGTTGTTATTTTATTTGAATTTTGTAGAACGTGTAATACAAGCAAAATTGTTATAAGTTCATTAAGAAGAAAAATATTTCAATATATTTTTTTAGTATCTTTATCAAAAAATGACACAAACTTCACAAATTATTTATAATTGTATTTTAATCTTAAAATTATTTATACCGTGCCTTTAGGCACGGGCATACGCTAGTATATATATATTTAAAAATTAAAATGTTAAAATTAAATTATAATCATTGTAATTTTTTCCTCAAAACATCAATTAAACCATAAAAAGAAAAAAAAAATTCTTTTCAAACATAACCTTTTTAATCAAACTAAAATAATCAAATTATAAAAAATTTAAACTAAAAAAATTCATCCCAAATGATGGTGATGTATACTCCTCCAGATTTGTTTGGCCATTTTCCCCTTCTTCTTCTTCTTCTTCTTTTTTTTTTTGCTCAAAACAATCCACAAACATGGCACAAGAGAAGATTATTCTTTGGTTTTATTTAATGGAATTTCCTTGGGATAAAAAAAAAAAAAAGGAAAAAAGAGAAGACTATTCTTTGGTTCTTATAATAGATTGAGTGCCGTTGGTTCTTACTTTTAACAGATTGAGTGCCGTTTGGCAACTTCACATTTTTAGTGTTTTAGATTTTAAAAAAAAAAAAATTAGCATGTTTAAAATGATTTTTTAATTAAATTAATAGTTGTGAGAAGAAGAAAAAAAAATGATTAATTGACATGTATGATACAATATTTTGATTTTTTAAAAATATTTTTTAATAAAAAAAAATCACAAACTAAATAGGGCCTGAATTAAAATTAAATGGACAAAAAACTTTTTGGACCCATTGAATAATATTCCTATTTTTATTTTTTACTTTTTTTCCTGTATCAAAACTGATAAAATAGCAGAGTAATGCTCATGGTCTTAATGTCATGATGTTATGAACACTATAAATTAAGAATTTTAGTAACTTGCTTGTGGAATATCAAGTGGTCATGTGATCATTTTGATTACTGTTGTCTTTAAGATTAGTCACATGTGTCTTATTATTGCATTGGTAATGGCCACTTTGTGTTCTTTTTACAAATTTTATGAAAAATAAAATAAATCGTACTAAATAATGTAATTAGTGCTAATTCATCTAATTAGTGCTAAGTAAAATGTCATATAAGATGCTAGGCAAATATAATTACTTTAGCATTACAGATAACACAAAATATCATATTGTCCAAAGAAACCTTTGTTTACAAACATATTCTTTCAAAAATGATATTCACATGAAAGGCAAGAATACTAAAAAGGAATTTTTTTTCAAAAATAAAATTATTATAATAAAATTTGATCAAAGATGGCATTAAATAATGCTACCACCCTGTACTAAAAGCAAACAAAAGGCCCAAAAGAATCCTTAATCGAAATCTTTCTTATCTTTACAATATCTTCATTTTTGGCAGTATAATAATCGTATTAATAATAATAATAAAACCAAAGAACATTGTGGTAAACTGGATAGTATTTTTAAAGGAAAACGGAATGGCCTGGCCTACCATATTTTTGCCCATCTTGGTCTTATAAATACAAAGCTTTAGGACATCCTTACTTTACAAGTTGATTTTCACCTCTGTAAAAAACTTTTAACAAGATACTTCTCTATACAATTGAGATTTGAAAGTGAAGGGGCTAAATGCAAAATGGGTTAGGTCCAAGCCTTGGGCCGGCCCAATCTCACAAAGCCCAAATCCCAACTGGGATGATAAGTACATGGACAGATCAGTTGAGCCCAATCTCACGATCAACAGCCCACCCAAGTCCTCAAGCACTTGGGCCCGACCTGCAGTGGAAAGGTTACCCAACCGCAAAGATCGATCGGGCCGAAGCCGCAGATGATAATGTGGGCGAACAGATAGCGACCATTTCATCTTCACAAAGATAAGCTCGAAAAGGGCCGAGGCGAGGCACGTCATTACCGAACTGAAGTATATGGGTACCGAGCTGGAGAAACCTAACAAGGAAACGTGGGATCTATGAATGCATGCATGTGCAGGTTGCCACCTCAGCTGGTCCCCTATACCACAAATCACGGAAGTTGTTGAGCAAAAGGAATGTGGTTAGTTATGAGCATGCTTACAATGAGAATAGGCAATCATTGACAACTACCAAGTGGTCCCCCACCGAGCAAGGCCGAAAGACACTGGCAAAGACCTTTACCTCATGAACTCACCTTGAGAAGCAAGTAAGGAACACTATACATACAACAGAACTTCACATTGAAGGTAATCGAATTCCGATTTCACCCACACTTAACATACTTCTTCTCCGATCACTAATTCCCACACCGGAGGGGTTATCCGCCAACCCTACGGGCAAATTTAACGGTGCTTCTGTGGCAGAGTCCCTCCTCGATACCCGGTGAAGTGAGCCCGATCCACTTTCATCTAGTGCGGAATCCGGTACGCACAATTGGTGCGGTGAACGTGGACTATCTTTTCATCTCTAAGCTCTGCATTCAGTTTCGGCAATGGGGATTGAAGACGTTCTGCCTTCATCACATACTCCGCAGACGGAAAAGACGAAGGAAAAAGGTTTGGCACTCCCGACAGTTCTGGAGGAGCAAACTGGAAACAATAATCGAACCCCCGAGTCTGTCGAACATCGATTACCCTTCGTCGGAGGTTCTTCTCATCATTTCCTTCTGGAGAAAGATTATAGAGATCGAATTATAGATTCCATGGGAATGGAGATACAGGAATTGAAGGCTCAACTAAAGAGGGTGTTGGGTGACCCGACAGAGAAGAGGACAGAGGCAGAGCCCTCCCGTTTGCAACAAAAGAGCTCATCTAGGGAATTACCAGTAAAGAAACTCCCCAGGAATGATTCCGGGCAACAAAGCCAACCAATCCCAACTCAGAGCGAGGCGGCGAGTAGTCACACCCGTGGGTCACGCCGTAGGAGGGCCAAGAGACAGAAGACGGGTAGTCAAGAACCGAATACCCTCCTCAGACCTTCGTGATTTGGCCGATCGGAAATAGACGAATCGAACAACATCGGATCATTTGGACCGCATCGCCCACCGAGAGAGAACATCGAGCTACCGATGACTTGTCTCTTCGCCGCTTTTCTTCAGAGATAGAGACCATGAGACCCCAAAGAAGTTTACTCCACCAAAGTTCACTTCCTACGATGGGAAGTCGGATCCTCTCACGATATCACTCATTTCGACAGATGATGTCCCTCTCGAGTCGAGATGAGGCATCGATGTGCAAAGTCTTCCGTCCCACTTGGGAGAAACCGGACCGATGGTTCGATCGACTCCCGATCAATTCATAGCCGAAGCACTCTCAAGAGTTCTTAGCCGTGTTTGTTTCAATACTAAGATCCCAAAAGAACCGGACACACGTTCGCCTCGAAGGAGCAAGAGGAAACATCAAGCAGCTTATGCTAGGAGATATTGGGAAGAATATAACGATCTCGAAGAAAATGTGTGCAATGAACAAATGGTCATCATGTCCTTCAAACATGGTTTGCGTCCCGAAAGTAAGTTAAGACAATCACTACTAAGCGTCCGCCACAGCCTGAAAGACTTTGGCGGCCAGATTGAGCAAGATGCTCGCTGGAGGACGATCGATTCCCATTGAGGTAGTATCACGAGCAGCAAGCGTGAAGAAGAAAACGGACCGAGGAGAACACCGAGGGATTGCGGTAAATGAGGTCGATAAGGCTAAATCACATGAAGCTATTGTGACCATGTTCAAAGAGCCAATCTACCGAATCCTGGAGAAGATCAAGAGAGAGCCCTTCTTTGTTTGGTCCGAAAATGATGGGAGATCCAGCTCAACGCAATCAGAAACTCAGGTGCACCTACCATCAAGACAGAGGACACATGACTCAGAATTGCAGAGCACTAAAGCAACACTTGGAGGACCTGGTGGCAGCTGGGCACTTGAGGGAATATATAGATCGTAAGCAAAGAGGCGGCAATCGGGAAACCCACTTCCGAGTAAATGTGGAGCATCCACCAGCCGATAATAAATGTGATCCATGGAACAATGACTCTAATCTGAGGAAACACCGAAGAAGAGATCGCAAAGGTCGCCCAAATTCAAAGAATCATGTCAAGGAGATTGGAGATAAAAAGGTGCGTCTGCATCAAAATCCTCCCTATGTAATCGCCTCATTTACTAGCAAAGATCTAGAAAGCATACAAAGACCCACACACCGATGCATTGATCATAATCATGGGATTGGGAAACGATTTGATGAAACGAGTCCTAGTAGATCGTATAGGCGGTCGTGACATATCAGATATGATTTGTTCAGAAGCTTGGCCTCTCCGAGCAAAGATCTCACCCAATGGCGATCCGTTGGTCGGTTTCAATTCACAGCCGGAGTGGCCGCTCGGCCGCATAGTGTTGCCAGTCGTAGCAGGAACCAAAACCCTCCAGATAGAATTCTTGGTTGTTAACACACCATCCCCTTATAACGCCATACTTGGCCGCCCATGGATTCATCGCATGGAAGCAGTCCCCTCAACCTATCACCACCATTCGTTTTCCTACTAACACGAGTAGAGCAGATTTCGGGGACCAAGTCGCCCAAACACTGCTTCATGGCGGCGTTAAAAACAAAGCAACTCTGCAACCGGGTACAGACAGTGGAAGTGGCCGAACAACCAGTCTTGGAAGATGTAGGAGGGACTCCGGAGGAAAAGATGGTGGAGGATTTGGAGAAAGTCCTAATAGGAGAAGCCGATCCTGAGAAGTACTTCCTTATCGGTACCTCGCTAAGCGCTGATGAGAAACTTCAGCTGCTGGAACTGCTGAGGGAAAATATGGAGGTATTCGCGTGGTCAGCATATGATACTCCGGGTTGGACCTGCATTTGCGTGCCACAAGCTCAACATCAACCCTTCGCTCGGCCCATCGCATGAAAAGTCGGAGATCCTCACGAAAGCACACCGGCAAAGTTGATCGCCAAGTCAAAAACTTTTGGCCTCAGTGCAATCAGAGAAGTACAAGACCAAGATGGTTGTCCAATACATTGTAGTCAAGAAGAAGAACGGAAAATGGAGAGTTTATCGATTTCACCGCTTGAACAAAGCATGCCCTAAAGATAGTTTTCCGCCTCGCATTGATCAGCTAGTAGACTCAACAGCAGGGCATGAGCGCATGAGTTTTCTGGATGCCTATAGCGGTTATCACCAAATACCACTGTTCGGCCCGGATCAGGAAAAGACAGCATTCATCACTCCAAGAGGGACTTACTGCTATAAGGTAATGCCGTTCGGCCTCAAGAACGCCGGAGCGACCTACCAGCGAATGATCACTCGGATGTTCAGAGATCAATTGGGTAAGACCATGGAAGCCTATATAGACGATATGGTAGTAAAAAGCAAGTTCGCTGCAAGCCACCTCACAGACTTGAGAGAAGTATTCAGCATCTTGAAAGCCCACCACTACCAACGCCTCAAGCGCCTTGGTGGGAACAGGAAGTTCTTGGGATATATGGTCACCAGAGAGAATCGGGTTAATCCGGATCAAATCAGGCCATACGTAACCTCGAAGTGCCAACAAAGTCTAAAGAATCGCAGAACTAGCGGGATGGCGTCGACCGAACCGGTTTATCGGCAAATCCTCGATCGGATGAAACCCTTCTTCCAAATTTTTAAGGAAAAAGGCAAGATTTGAATGGAACAAAGGAATGCATCAAGCACTACAGAATCTCAAAAGATACCTCAAGACACCCCCACTATTATCCACTCCGAGCCGTGAGAGGAGCTATATCTCTATCTAGCAAGACGATCATGCCATGAGCGCAGTATTGATACGGGAAATTGATAAGTAGCAAAGGCGAGCGTATTACGTCAGCTAAACTCTACTAGACGCCGAGTCACGGAACATACCACTAGAGAAGTTGGCTTATCGCCGCTTATAGCCTCAAGAAAGTTGCAACATTACTTCCAAGGGCACACCATTAATGTCCTCACCGACCTCAGTCCGTGTTTAGCCGAGCCGATTTCTCCGCCAACAAAAGTGGGCGGTAGAGCTTGGTGAGTTTGACATTAGGTATCGCCCACGAACGGCAATCAAGGCATTGTCTTGGCAGATTCGTCGCAGACCACTCCCGCCCAGAGTACCGAACCAGGAACCATAGCTCGCAGGTGCCATGCGCCGCCGAACAGGAAAAACCCAGCGCTTCGGAAGCATGGAAACTCTTTATTGGAAACATCCGCAACTACGCCGATGGTTCGTCCAATAACCGAGGCTCAAAGGTGAGTAGTCCTTATTTCTCCGTATGATTTATCCGGGAACAGCTCTCGTGCTTCGAAAGCTTCAACAACGAGGCCGAATACGGCGTTATTAGCCGGCTTATGAGCGCCAACACTTCAAAGGCGTAATGCCTTCTTGTTTTCAGTGATTCACAGCTAGTAGTAAACCAGCTTTCCGGGGTCTATGAAACTCGGGACGAAAGAATGACTATGTACGCAGGCAAGGCCAGAGACCTCGCCAGAAATTGCAATCCCTAGGAGTGGAGCGCATCAGCCGGGACAAAAATAGCCACGCAGATGCTCTGGCGTGCCTAGGCCCGCCGATAGTCACAAAGGATGCCAGAAGAGTTTGGGTTGAGTTCATACCAGAACCAAATATTGCATCTCCTGTCCTCTGCAACAACTTAGAGCCGAAATGATGGATCCAATATTGGTCTTTTGAAATCGTCAACTCCTCAAGACAAAAAGGAAGCCAACAAGATCGTATATAAATCGCTCGATTTTGGGTCTCACCGTCTGGAAGCTTTACAGCGTTCCTACCTCGCCCCTACCTCCTATGTGTGCATCCGAATCTCGCTGAGAATGTTCTCTATGAAATTCACGATGGGATTTGTGGGTGCCACGCTGGCGGAAGGTCACCGCACACCGAGCCTTAACACACGGTATCGTGGCCACGAATGCAAAGAAGACGCACAAAGAAGATGTGCAACGATGCGACAAATGTCGAGGTTTGCTCCACTCATTCATCACCACCAAAACTCTCACTCCACACACCAGCCCATGGTCCGTTGAGCAATGGGGTCTGGATATTGTTGGACCATTGGCGCGAGGCACTGGGAACAGGCGATTCTTCATAGCTGCAGCCGAGTATTTCTCCAAGTGGGTCGAAGCTGAGGCATTGGCAAATATCAAGGAGGCAGACACAAACGGATTTGTCTTGAGGAATGTGGTAGTGCGTTCGCATCCCGCGTACTAATTATGACAACGGACTCGCTTGATGGAAAGGTCTTCAGGAAATTCTGTGCCGACCTCAGAATTGAATATAGGAACTCCTCTCCGGGATATCCACAGAGCAATGGTCAGGCAGAAGCATCGAACAAAACCATCATCAATGGAGTAAAGAAACGCTTGAGCACGCCAAAGGAAAGTGGGTCAAGAGTTACCACATGTACTATGGGCTCATCAACTACAAAGACGGCGCCCACGGAGAAACACCTTACTCCTTAACCTATGGAATGGAGGCCATCATCCCACTTGAAGTAGGTCTCCAACTCTTCGGTCTCAATTATTTGAAAGCTCCAAGAATGAGGAAGCCATCGCACAAGCATCGGATATGGCGGAAGGTCGAGAGAGGCAAAGACTGATCAAGCTTGAGGCATATCGCCAATACCATCCAAATTTCAACCAAAAGTTTTTCCAAGGCAATTCATACCAGAGAATTGGTTTTGAGGAAGGTCATGGATCATAAACGGGTTCTGGCGAAGGCAAACTTGGGCCGAATCGAGGGTCCCTACAAAATCACAAACAAGATGGGAAATGGAGCTTACTACCGAAGATTTGAACGGCAGAGCAATACCTCGCCTTGAATGTAGCAAACCTCAAGAAGTATTATCAAGAGAATCAAGACATAACTTCTTTATCAGATGTAAAGGCATTTATTCGTCATTCAATACAAATGTTTTCCCACTCTTCTCAGATTTATACTATCTATGTAATTAGCTTTGGTCTTTACCAAACGGAATTAGCTTTGGTCTTTACCAAACGGAATTAGCTTTGGTCTTTACCAAACGGAATTAGCCTTGGTCTTAACCAAACGGAATTAGCTTTGATGTTTTTCAAACGGGATTAACTTTGGATTTAACCCAAAAGGCTCACCGTAATCCATCGAACGGAATTTAAATTTGGTTAGCACTCAAACATGCCAAGTGGTATAGCTTGGTGGAAAATGTTTGGCAACCGAATTGGAAATTAGCCAAGTGGCATTGCTTGGTGGAAACCGCACTAATATATCTTAAGTAAACATCTCTATTTAGCCAAGTGGCATTGCTTGGTGGACACCACACTAATGCATCTTAATTAAATTTTCCAGCCAAGTGGCATTACTTGATGAAAATTATACTGGCATATCTTGAGCAAACACCTTTGCATCTACGTAACTTCTAAGTATCAGCATATCAACACTACAGAATTAATTCAAAAAGGCAGAGTTGGAACAAATTCGACCAAGCTACAACAAGAGCAAACTTCTAGCATTTATCTTACTCAGCTCCAGGTGGGGGCAAACAATTGTTTTCTTACAAAAACCAACCTGGACCTAAGTAAGACCCGTTAGCCACGCCGATCACTAGTTCGCCCCGAGGCCCCAACAAGGTTTCTCGTCGGGGCAATGAGGGCAATGCCACGAAAGCATCGCCGCCCCGAGGTCTCAACAAAGGTTTCGGGGGCAAGCAACATAGAATCAAACAGAACATCCATTAAAAGCAACAGAACTGCATCGAGCATCTATTCGCCCCGAGGTCCCAACAATGCTACGGGGCAAGCAAAGATGAGAAATGTTCAAACAAGCATCAATATCAAATTGCAAGTTCAAAAACAAAGGGAAAATTGTACCATCCAACAAAGGGCATGTAAGGCCCCGCAACCAAGCAACATCAAAACAAAACAAAAAGAGAGAAATTGTCTTCGTAAATGTAAAAAGCAAAGGGTTCAAATTTGGGGTGACATCAATCTTCATCAAACTTCATCAACAATGGGTAACTCAGAGCAATTTCAAAGAATCGTCCAGCCATCTGGAGGAGGTAGAGGAAGCTCCAACTTCGAGAAGTAGGAGCCACCTTAACCACATCTCCCACGGCCGCCTGTGGTCTGAACCCTTCAAAGATCCACCGCTTCAGGGCAACATTCATGCTCGTGGTTTTGCTTGCGCCTTCATCTTCGGAGAAACATTGTCCGGTTCTCGATAGAACAACAGAGTAGAAACAATCTTCAACCCACAGCCTCGATGGAACGGGATATCTCTGATACAGGAAGAGCCTTTCAGAACCGTCGCTGCGACCAAAGCACTTGTCCAAATTTCTTACAAAAGCTTATCCCGCAAAGATCGTAATCTCCTCCTTGTAAGTCGCCAGCTTCATCCCAAATTTTGTTGCTGCTGCTTGGCCTCCAACAAGAAGACGCTTGGCGCCCATCACAAAGAATAACGGCCTCCAGTTCGGCAACCTTCCCCTCGAGCTGAGCCTGAGTTCCAATAGCAGCTTCCTTCGATTGTTCAGCAGAAGCAACAATCTTGTTCAGACGAAAAGCCTCTCTCTCAGCAGTTCGGCGTCCCTCCTTTTCAGATTCCAGGTTCATCGTCAGCCTCTCCACATTCAATGCAAACCTCCAAAGACGGCCTTTTCCAAATTTCTTCAAAGACGGGTGATGGATGATGCATCCTCCGGATACACCGCAAGAGACGACAAAAACTTAGAAAGAAGAAAGACCTCTGCAACAATGAAGTAAAAAAAAAAAAAAAAAGAGAACACTTACAGAAGCCATCATCCAAGTGTCCCTTCAAAATTGGAATATCACGGCCCATTATGACCGCCATGTCAACCCAAGATCAACAGAAATTTGGTCAAATCAAAAGCAAAATCTGTGAAACAAAGAACCGAGTCTGGCGGAAATGGGCCCGCCTCATGAGATATCGGTGGCTCCCACTTCTCAAAATTCTCATCCTCATCAGAATCCTCAAGGGCTTCCCCACCACCGCCTTGCCGCCTCCTCCTCCTTTTTGCTCGTTCAAAGAATTGAAGCCGAGGGTACCGAAGCCCCGATCTCCATCTTCACCTCCATCGACTCTTCGGCCTTCTCCTGAGGGGTCAAGTACTTGAGGTTCAAGGCCTCAAATCCAGATCTACCAATACTTTTTCGCCATAGACCCGCCTCGCGAAATCGGGGCGTGAGAAGGCGCCTCGAAAAGAGCATCCCGACTCCTCCGACGGCTGAGACCAAGGGTGGAGGAGGCGGTCATCAGACGTAATCTAGCAGTATGCAAGAAGCCTCGCTTTCTAAGATAACAGAACGATAAGTAGACCGGTAGTCCAACAACTCGCGCAGACCTTTTCTTGTATCTCAAAGCACTTTGATGGCCTCAAAGATTTTCCCGGTTGTCTCCATTGAAGCGAAGACTCGCAAAGAGGAGGTAACTTATCGAGCAATATTCGAATAAAGGAGGAATACCAAAGGCATCAAAAAGAGAGATTCGCACTGGTAGCCATCTCTCATGCAAGATCCGCTCGATCGAACTCGGTCCCAAAGAGAAACTCCCAATTCCCACCGACTTGCAAGAAATCATCATTGTGTTTATCTCGAATCAAAGCATCGGTGACCAAGTGACAATCGCCAGAACGGACGCCACAGTAGTACGTGCTATGATCCTTATTGTGAGAAAGGGTGTAACAACCCAAAATATCCCATATGTCCAGATTCAAGCCTAACCGCTGAGAGCGTAAACACCGCATACGACACACGAAAGAGATTCACGGACACTTGCATTGGAGTCAACTGAACTTGGTGGAGGAAGCGGCGCACCAATGGGTCGAGAGGAAACCGAACCCCTCCCTCAACTATCGCAAGAACAAGGAAGGCGACGGTGTTCCTCGGGCCCATGCGCTTGGCATCCGCCGCCAAAGAGAGGGTCACATCAGGAATGTTGTAATCTAAACGAACATGGCCATGGCCTCGGGTATCGACTAAGGAACTAAACTTCCCATTCAACCGATCTAAAAGGCGTAAGAGGATTTAGGTAACAGGATACTAGACGCAAAACGACAAACGCACTGCACTGCATTTATTAGAACAGAGGAAGAAGAAGAGTAATGAGAAAACTTACAAAGCAAGATTAGCGTTGAAGAAGATTGAAAGCACCGAATCGGCACCGTAGGACGGAAGAGTCTCTCTCTCCTCTCTATCTTTATCTTTCTTTGAAATGCACTAGAAGAATGGGAGAATCAAATCAAGGATTTCAAGTGATATCTCGCATTAATGACCTCACCGGCGTGCTAGCATGCAAATCACGATCTTCAAGACGAAGTCGACGATTATCTCGCCCGCCTATGGCACATTGCCACGTGGCATTTGAAAGGACGATGCAGAATTTGTGTCGATTGAACCGTCACCAAGGCCGAATCGAGGGAGTCAAAGCGACGCGACGCTTGAAGATAGAACCATAGCTCCCCCCAAGGGGAACCTTAGCGCGAGCTAGGGGGCAAATGAAGGGGCTGAATGGAAAAATGGGTTAGGTCCAAGCCTTGGGCCGGCCCAATCTGACAAAGCCCAAATCCCAATCGATGATAAGTACATGGACAGATCGCTTGAGCCCAATTCACGATCAAATTTCACCCAAGTCCTCAAGCACTTGGGCCCGACTGCAGTGGAAAGGTTACCAACCGCAAAGATCGATCGCCGAGTCAGCAGATGTATAATGTGGGCGAATAGATAGCAAAATTTCATCTTCACAAAGATAAGCTCGAAAAGGGCCGAGGCGAGGCACGCTATTACCGAATCAAGTATATGGGTACCGAAATGAGAAACCTAACAAGGAAACGTGGGATCTATGAATGCATGCATGTGCAGGTTGCCACCTCAGCTGGTCCCCTATACCACAAATCACGGAAGTTGTTGAGCAAAAGGAATGTGGTTAGTTATGAGCATGCTTACAATGAGAATAGGCAATCATCGACAACTACCAAGTGGTCCCCCACCGAGCAAGGCCGAAAGACACCGGCAAAGACCTTTACCTCATGAACTCACCTTGAGAAGCAAGTAAGGAACACTATACATACAACAGAACTTCACATTGAAGGTAATCAACAAATTCCGATTTCACCCACACTTAACATACTTCTTCTCCGATCACTAATTCCCACACCGAGGGGTTATCCGCCAACCCCCCGGCAAATTTAATCGGTGCTTCTGTGGCAGGTGAGTCCACCTCGATACCCAAATTGAAAGTGAGCCCCGATCCACTTTCATCTAGTGCGGAATCCGGTACGCACAGAAAGAATAATTGCTTGGCTGAAGAACACATTTCATTGAATGAATTACAAGCTAAATTATTGACCTCTCCCAATGAAGGGTAAGCTCTAGGTTTAATATAGTTTTGAGTGTAGTAATATTTGTTGTTTCTAACATTTTTTGCTTAAAAATAAGGATTTAATAAAATATGTTCAAAAAATTATGTTCTCATAAAAGCTCTTTCTTTTTTGTGCTTGCTTCATCATGTGATTTATACTGTACCAAATTTAAATACTTCGTACACTTAACAGTTCTTATTTTCTTGGTAGTATGAAAATTCTATTAATGAGTCTTTAAAAATACTTTTTTCTTGAAGATTCAAATAACATATATATGTTATCGTTCTTAGTATCATCCAACTTTCACTTTTGACGAGAGTCGAATCCCTAATATCTTGTACATGAGAGAGACCGATAATAGAGAAATCTTATAGTGTGCGCCTCTTTTGGGATGTATATTACATACACCCTATCACAAAAATATGTAATTTTATCATAAAATTTTGTAACATCAATCGCAAAATGTATAATTTCATTATAAATTAACGTAATAAAATATTCACAATTTTGTGATTGATATTGTAAAAATTTATAATTTGGTTAGCATTTCCCCCCAATAATAACCACTAAACTAAAGGAAAACCTACAGTGTGCACCTCATTACGGTTGCATACCATATACACCTTATCATAAATTTATATAATTTTATTACAAAATTTCGTAATATCAATTATAAAATATGTAATCTCGTTATAAATTGGCGTAACAAAAAATATCATAATCAAGTCACAAACTTTTGTGACATCAATTGCAAAATTTTAGACATTTTATTATACTAATTTCTAATGAAATTATGCATTTTATAATTAAAATTCAAAATTTCATAATAACATTATGTCAATTTATAATGGTGTACATGATATACACCCATAGGCGTCTGCTCTGCTAACTGTTTGCATATTGAAAACTTTGTCTCATGTTACCTTATTAATGCAGTTTATCCTTCCTAAAAAAAAATAAATAAATAAATAAATAAAGGTCTGTTAGTTCAAAGAAGACCCATTAAATAAGGTTTGTAATATGAAAATACCATGTGCTTTTTAAATTTTTTCTTTTCCAAGTAGTGGACCTAACCCAAGCCGAAAACAAGTGGCCACTGACACTAATGGCTGCAAATTACACATAACAAAATTGAAAAGAAGTTCACATTGGCACATTGCCGGCAAGATATTTTTCTAACAAGAAAATTCTATTCTTCTATAAAAGATATATTAAAAAATATTACAAAATTAAAATGACAATGACATCAAAATAATATTTATAAATATTTTGTTTTAAAATAATTTTATTTTTATTGAGTCATATAATTTTTTTTTTTTAATAATGACGGAGGCTCCAATTATATGTGTCCTTATTTGACCCGTGATGTGACATATGATTACTTAGACTTAGGAATTGTTTGAGATGATCTAAATAATAAGATTTTTTTTTTTTTTTTAAAAAAAAGAAAAAAAAAAAGAGAGAGATGTGATAAAAAAAAAAAATGAAAAAGATGATATATATATACTCTTAGAATCTAATAGTGGAAAAATTTATTCAACGTGTAGGATAAAATTAAAAAAAAAAACAAAAAACAAAATATGAGAGGTGTAACGCACAAAGACAGAGTACAACTGATTTGACCCTTCGATGTTTTTGTTATTTTTTTGAAAAATGTTAAGAATCCATTTTATGAATCTTGAATTTATTTTGGTGAGAATTAAATTAATGAAATGTGAGGTGTATGTACTAAATTAAACTGAACTTTTATTTTTTTGAATAAGTTTTGTATTGATAAGGGTGAGTTTGTAATATTATTATATATGTTTTTTTATTTCACTTAACTGTAAGTCCCTCTTTATTACCACTAAGGAGCTATCTTAGTTGATAAGGGAGTTTGCTCATTTCTTTACTGGCCAATGTTTGAATCCCCTACTATTCAAGTGGAAGTCCGACGGTTTATGTAGATTGGCTAGTTTCTCTCAGTTTGACTTGTAAAGGTGGATCCTAAGGGTCGTAATGGTTTAAGTAATCTGCTAACTTTTTTCAATTTGACTAATAAGGATGAATCTTAAATGTTCTGTCTTGAGAGTGTTCCAGGCATAAAAAAGAAAAAAAGAAAAAAAAGGTCCCTCTTTGATAATTAAATGATAAGAATACTAATGAAGGAATGGCTACAGAGGTTTTGGATCACAAACAAAAACAATTGGGAATTTGTTATGTATTTTTTGGGGGTAAAGTTTATGAATTTTTATAATAAATGTCATGCAAATCTTTTGATAGTGTTACAATAATTTGTAATTTCTAAATTGAAGTTACAATAATTTATGATATAATTTCGTATTTTTATAGCATTTGTGATATAATCTATTATTGTTGAGTAATCCTTACAATAAATGGACACCAAACATTGTAAAAAATTCAAGGGATATGAATAAAACCACTCACCTGAATCTACATGAAACTCATCGAGAAGTCAAACACATTAGTTGATTTGATAAATACAGAAACAATCTTTTTGCATACAAAATAAAATTATGTATCTAATTCTTTATGAATCTCACAGAACGACAATTGCATGTTTTTCATCTGATCAGACAAATGGTAATTCCTTTAAAATTAACTCCATATATTTGAGAGTTTTGAAGCGTTTCAATGGGATAATCATACCACGTGTATGCCAAGAGGAACGGGAAGTTCAAGGAGTTTAATTCATCTCCCTCATATATTATTTAAGGGCGAATTACATTAACAGTCTCTATAGTTTGAGACTCGTGTTATTTTAATTCTTGACTTTTTAATTATAACGTATTTGATCATGAATTTTGAATTTTGTTTCAAATAAAGACAATTGAAGACACCAATGGTAAATTTTAAGGGTAAAGTCGTTAATTTAATAAAATATAAACTAATTTGACAAAAATAAATATCAAAAAAATATTTTAAAATTTTTAAAAATTAAGAAGATGAAATCAAATAATGTTTTAAGACCTGATGATATCCCTATTGAAACTTGTAAGTGTTTGGGTAAAAAGAGGATTGCTTGGTTGACTAGGTTGTTTAGCAAAATTTTGTTGACTAGGAACATGCCAGCTGAGTGGAGAAAGAATATTTTAGTGCCAATCTATAAGAATAAAAGAGATGTCCAGAATTGCAACAATTATAGAGGAATCAAATTAATGTATCATATAATGAAAGTGTGGGAGAGGATGATGGAATGCCGATTGCGAGATATAACAGAGGTGTTAGAAAATCAATTTGGGTTTATTCCTGGTAGGTCAATAATGGAAGCAATCTATCTGTTGAGGAGAGCAATAGAAAAGTATAGAGAAAAGAAAAGAGACATTTCATATGGTGTTTATCGACATTGAGAAAACATTTATAACATGGTGGGTGTTGGAGAAGAAATGGGTGACAAAAGGTTACATTGATGTGTGAAAATCTAAAGATCTCATAGATATTGATTTGTGATTATATATCAATTTTAAGCATTAAATATCAATCCCAATCAAAAAATCAAGACAAATTGACACAACGATTTTAACGTGAAAAACCACAACTAGAGCGCCTCCAATTGTGACAAAAAACCACCGGCCAAAGCCACAAAACAATCCACTAAGAAGACAAAAGGAATTACACAAGTGCACTCTTAATTACCTAGCGAATCCACGCCTAAATTGAACCGACCCCTATATGCCTCTTCTATCACGATTTTTACTTTTGAATTGTCTTACCCAACGTTGAATCCACAACGTCAATATCGAATTTACGACGATGAGCCACTCTAGAATCCACCAAAGCTTCAGGCCCAACTTCTCCGGAATCACCGAAGAATAACTCTCTTTTTTGTATTGAACTAATAAAACAAGCAAACTTTTTGATATAATCCACTCAATTCATGATTAAACTCTCACAGATATCAAAGGAAACAAGTAAAGAAGCTCCAGAAGAAAACACTAATACCCAAAAAGAAGATTTGGAAGCCACATTCTAAAATCGGACTAAAACACATATTTATAGAAAACAGATCCGCGATCTCCGCTTGAGCGGATCTATACTCGAGCGAAAAAAAACAACTCTCAGTACTTTTGTAGGCGAGTGAAACTTTTGAATAGTCGTGATCTCCGCTCAAGCGCAAGAATGACTACTCGAGCAAAGCGGCAAACATGAAAGAATAGACATCACAAACTTCTTTGCAAGGTACAATTCGGGTTGGATTCATATTTAAAGCTCATAGCCTCACTGAAATAAAAGAACGAATAAAATTACAACTGAAAAGAGTTTTGTCAAACGGGATTGCTAAGAATAAAAACCTAACAATGTGATTAGGGACATGTATGA
Source organism: Camellia lanceoleosa (assembly GCA_025200525.1). NCBI lineage: Eukaryota > Viridiplantae > Streptophyta > Magnoliopsida > Ericales > Theaceae > Camellia > Camellia lanceoleosa. The sequence continues at coordinate 61,462,260 of CM045761.1, forward strand.
AGGGGTGGTGACCACTTTTAGATCGCCTGCTGGAGAGGCAAATGAATTTCCTATCACTGTGAGGTTATACCAAGGATCTATCTTAAGTCCTTATCTTTTTTGCGTTAGTTATGGATGAGTTGACGAGAAATATTCAGGATGACGTGCTACGGTGTATGCTTTTTGCAGATGATATCATGTTAGTAGATGAGACTAGAGAAGGAGTTAACACAAAGTTATTGGAGATTTGGAGAAAAACACTTGAATCTAAAGGATTCCGGATAAGCAGAACTAAGACAGAGTACATAGAGTGTAAATTTAGTAACAGTAACAATGAAAGCAGAGGAGAAGTGAAGATTGATAACCAAAAACTGCCTGAGAGTGATCATTTTCGTTATTTAGAATCGATTATCACAACGACGGGGGAGATTGATGTGGATATGGCCCATAGGATTAAGGCAAGATAGCTTAAGTGGAGAAGTGCATCTGGGGTATTGTGCGATAAACAAATATCCACTAGATTAAAAGGTAAGTTCTATAGAACAACTATTAGACCAACGATGTTGTATGGGACAGAGTGTGGGGCAATCAAGAAACAACATGTAGATAAGATTCGTGTTGCTGAGACGAGGATGCTAAGGTGAATGTGTGGCAAAACTAGACAAGACAGAATTATGAATGAGTATATTCAGGAATGGGTAAGAGTAGCACTGATAGAAGATGAGTTGAGAGAGAATCGATTGAGATGGTTTGCTCATATTCAACGGAGACTGATAGAGGCAGTAGTGAAGAGATGCGATGTAGTGACAGTAGATAGAACTGTTAGTGGACTGGGTAAGCTTAGATTAACGTTGGCTAGCGTTGTAAATAGAGATATGGATCTACTTAATTTGACTAACGAAATGGCCTTTGATAAAGCTGCGTAGAGAGAAGGATTTATGTAGCCGACCCCATTTGATGGGACTTAAGGCTTGTTTTGGTTTGGTTTATTTCTACTCATTAAAGATAAAATTATGTAAAATTGATAAATCTTTTACACATTTATTTATTTATTTATTTTATTAAATTAATTTTTATTATGTACTTGGATGATAATCATGTAATAGGTGGTTGTTAAGTTTTTAATCTGTAATCGATACATTTAATATATGAAATGTTTGTAATTTTAGAATTTTTATTTATTTAATGAATTGGTTTAATAATAATATCAAAGTTGTTGCCATATTTGACTTTAAAAAAAATAAAAACTAATTTACTGAAAATAAAAACAGCTGGCCATTACATGATCATCATCCCAACACGTAATAAAAATTAATTTGGTAAAAAAATAAATTAATAAATATGTAAAAGATTTATCAATTTTACATAATTTTATCTTTGGTAGTTAGAAATAATTTTTAAAATTTTTTAAAAAATTTGACATTTATTTTTGTCAAATTAGTTTATATTTTATCAAATAGTCACATCGCTAGAGCCTAAAACAATAGCATACACAAATGCAAATGACAAAAAAACTATTACAATACTATCCACCCTGTTCTGTGTCACCACTGCCTATAGCATTACCGTCCTGTTCTGCACTATTGAGATCTGACAACAACTCATCATTGGATGACAAAACCATAATAGGATCTACACCCTTAGGCACAATGATGACTTGTGTGTTCTAAGTATGGCATAATTGTTTTTACTGGTTGAGAAGACAAAATCTAAATGATCCATCAACAAATATTATTGCATATGGTGATTTGAAAGCATTTTTTCAATACAACTTTGAGCCATAATCTGACCTAATCTCACCAAGAGTGTAATGGCAAAGAATTAATATCCCATAATTGATGCACAAAAGCCTCGCTCCCAGTCATCCTAAAGACTAGAACTCATATTCTCTCGGTCACCCAATCACTTGAGAGTAAACTCCCAACACACTTGGCCGTAATGAAAAAATAAAATTTTTTTAGTGTAAAATTGACATTTTTATTTTTATTTTTAAATAAAAACAAAATTGTTAGACAAATTATTTCCATTCTAACCAGTATACCCAAGCATATAAATATAGAAATGATTAAAATCCGATATGAAAACCATAAAAATCTAATATGTATCAACCAATTTTAAACATACTACTAACACAACCACATAGAATGTGCTGTGGTTTTCTTTACATACTGTATAGCAGATGATATTTGAAAGCAGACTATATTTACACAAACCTTTAGCTAGAATCACAGTAGTAAAAGCCAAGAAAACAAAAAAGAAAATTTCACAACTATATGTATATTGCTTACAACACACTGACACTCCATTTTCAACAACGCTACGAAATCAGAAAAAGTAGTCCATAAATGAAGTATAGACTAGATTCATTCTGGGTATAACTTACATCACTTAAAATTTCAATTTACACCAAATATTTTATTTTGAGACTACTTTTTATCTGAACGGACAGTCCCCACCGGCCTTTTGTAGGTGTACCACTTTGCCACCAAGAGATAAACTCCCAAATTGAGCACACTCAACACGGCCAAAAGCCAGAAAAAGTAATCAAGGTGACCACGGTTGAGATTGTCTGGTATCCACCCAAGATTCCCATTCCTGGTACTAATAGAGGTCACAATAGTCACCAAAAGAGAACTCAAGTAGCTCCCTAGTGCAACTGTGGTGAGCGATAGAGCAGAGCAGAGACTTCTCATGGCATCGGGTGCTTGCTCATAGAAGAACTCCAACTGCCCAATGAATGTGAACACCTCCGCGCACCCAACTAGGAAATATTGTGGAACTTGCCAAAAAATTGACATGGGCATCTCCGGGAGATCATAGTAGTTGTTCTTTTTCACTATTTTAAGCCTAATAAGCTCCAAAATCCCCGCGGATAACATGGAAAAGATTGATATGACGAGGCCTATGCCCATTCGCTGGAGCTGTGTCAGGCCACTTTTGTGTCCTGTGTATTTTCTAGCCACTGGGACGATAATTCGATCATAGACTGGGACCCAAAAGAGGACACTGAGGGTGTCAAAAATGCCTAGTGAGGCAGGTGGGATCTTGAAGCTGCTTTTGCCAACATGAGTGTTCATTTTCTCTCCTTGCAACACGAAGAAATTGCCCATTTGGTTGTAGACTGTGGAGAAGATGATGCCGGTTGCCCATATAGGAAGCAATCGCACGATGGCTTTGAGCTCCTCAACTTGTGTCACTGTGCAGAGTCTCCATGGGTCCGGTGAGCTATTTCTATGATCCGATTGTATCTCCACAGCCGCCTTATCAAAGAAACTGCACAAAAAAACATTGGGTAATAATTGGAAAATGAAATAGAAAAAGAAATATTGAACCGTTCCCACATTTCAGTTTACTGTCAAGACGTTTGGAAATTCTATGGAGATTACCAAACCATTCCCACATTTAAGTTCCCGCCCTTGACTGTGTTTTGCATTCATGGTTTTCAAAACAAGTTTTATAGCCTTTTGCAAGGTTACTTGGAATATGACACTTCTCTGATCAAAAACCATGACAGTCCTTCAAATTTTTGTCATCATTTTCATGATAAGCTCAACTTCAACATTGAATTTCAATTCCAAATATCACTCATGAATGATTGTCGAGCTATTTGGAAATTCTATGGAGATTAAGTTCCCGCCCTTGACTGTGTTTCACATTCATCGTTTTCAAAACAAATATTATAGCCCTTTCTACAGTTTATTACAATATGACACTTTCTCTAGTCAAAACCATGACCGTACAATTTTTTGTCATCATTTTCGTGTAATTTTAACTTCTGCTTTGAAAATCAATTCCAAATGTCACTCAGGAGATACTAAATTATGACATAGCTATTGATTGATTTAGAAACCTTGTTAAACCAAAAAGAGGAAACATTTTAGATGTCTTTGCATTTTGAAAGAAATCAACCAAAACCACATTCATCAATTCAAAATTCAAACACTTACCCAAGATCTTTTGTGTGATCAAGCTTGCGGCTTCCTTCTATACTAGCAGACTCTCCATCTTTAGTCTCATACAAAAGAGCCTTATCTTCTGGCACTTTAACCCGATATTTCATCAACGATGCTACGATCACCTGACATATGCGCGTCAGAGGGCTTCCCCCAGGCTTCTGGTTCCTATATAAGCGGGACCCAGAAAAGAAACTCACCACAGCAATTGCCATGGCCACTGCTGGAATGCCAAAACCCAATCCCCAACCCACATTGTCTTGTATGTAGACCAGCACAGAAGAGGCAATGAGTGCACCAACGTTGATTGAAAAGTAGAACCAATTGAAGAAGGAGCTCTTGTGCTTCTTCTCAGTCTCATCAGCATCATCGAACTGATCTGCACCGTAGGATGAGACACATGGCTTAATCCCACCGGTCCCCAGTGCTATCAGGTAAAGTGCAACGAAAACAACTGCGCTCTGTGCATGCGTTGGGTGGCAATCATCTTTTGCATAACAGGTCGGCTTTAGGCCGTGCACTGTTGCTGACAATGTCAACAGTGTCATTCCCTAGATGCATTTGAAACATATTCAGTTTTTCACAGCAAAAAGCAAATCAATTCAAACTAAAATGTTTCAAAACCAGCATAAAACCTAGTCAAATAAGTTCACCGGGTTGATAAGCATAGATGAAATTCAACAAACCAGACTTACAAAGACATAGATGATTGAGAAGCAGGCAATGGTCCAATATCTTCCTAGATAGGCATCGGCAACAAATGCACCAATCAGCGGTGTGATGTAGCATGTCCCGGACCAATCTGATTGATTTTTGGAAGCAGTTGCACTTGGCTGGTTGAGTTGATGCTTGAAATAAAGCACCAAATTGGAGCTCATTCCATAGTATGCTAATCTTTCACAACATTCATTCCCTGTACATAAACAAAAAAATAAAATAAAAAATTCTTCAAAATTATCAATTTCTGGTAACATGAATAATCAATGGAAAACATAAAATACCTAGGATGTAAGGGCAGGCTTTCCAGGTTCCTGTTTTCTTCTTATTGGCTGGATTACCATGGTAATCTACGGTCCCATCTTTTGTATAGTTATCTTCTTCTTCCATGGCCTTTTTCTACAAACTGGTGTTTGATTGTTTAGGAATTGCCTCCGTTTGGGAATTTAATCAAACACTGATGGAGCTCAAAAAATGTGCCAAAACTGCAATGAACAGAGCAATTGGGAATGGTTTTTAAGTTGAACAACTACAATGGACAGCTTAGCAAGATAAGCGAACATAAGTCAATTCATTAGAAATCCAATTCTACAAATTTTCTTTTCTTTTCTTTTCTTTTTCATTACGAGCCTAGAACTAGCTGGTTGCCAAGCAGATATAGGGTTCGAAGAAAAGTTTCGGTGATTTCGCAATGATTCCCAATTTTCTTTTTCAATCATATGCCATCTACCCAAGAAACATACAATATTAGAAACAGTGAAATCAAACCATGAAACCTGACTTCACTATCACCTAATGTGCTTGGTTCATAGATTTGGAGTGAGATTTGGAAAGAGAAAGGGAAAAGGCCCTCAAATCTATGAACCAAACAGAGTCTCAAACTTATCAAACTGTCAACAAAAACTTTCCACTAGCAAACAATTGTTTTGAATCTTGGATTTGTGAAAGGAATACAACAGGAAAGGAAAGGCAAAAGGGAAACGAAAATTTTTATTTTCAATCCACAAATCACTCTATAAATCCATGATCCAAATACATGCGGTTTGGTCGAGAGATTTGATTGGAAAGGAAAATAAAAAAAAAATGAGTGAAATATGAATAAAATATATTTACATTTCACATAATTTCATATATTTTTCCTTTTCGTTTTCAAATTCCTTTCCCAATCCCCAACCAAACAAAGTATAAAGAAAATCTTCTGAAAGTTAACAATACAAACCATTTTAGCAGTTAGAAATGAGAATTTTTTGTTTCTCATTTCATTGGACTTGGAAACTAAAATTAAGGCATAAATAAGCAAGTAGATAAACAAATAAAAGACAAAATACTATATATATATTTTTTGAATGTGATACATACTTGAGAAATTTAAGCAATACCCAGAAAGCAGTTTAGGCTCATGAACAGATCTCAAGGAGCTGGGAGCAGCAAAAGAGGATCCACTCAAGTGAACAATGAAACGCAGTGGGCATTGCTCACATAGCTCAAATACTGTGAGTGATATTTCTTTTTGGGGTCTTTTTGATATAAATAGATGATAATGCAAATGATGAGAGAGAGAGAGAGATGACTTGGATGTGTCGTGAAAGTCAACGAAACAAACATAGGTTTCTCAAGCGGTGTGTGGCTGTGTCTGTGTGTGCGAACCCACACCAATAGCAACGAAAAGTAATCCGTTTGGGATGTGAGTTTATTGGTTATTTTAATAGATAAAAACAATTAAAATAATTAATAAAATAAAATGTTAAAATTAAATTATAATCATTGTAATTTTTTTTCTCAAAACATCAATTAAACTTAAAAAAAAAAAAAACTTTTCAAACGTAACTTTTTTAATCAAATTATCAAAAATTTAAACTAAAAAAGTACATCCCAAATGATGGTGATGTATACTACTCCGGATTTGTTTGGCCATTTTCTTCTTCTTCTTCTTCTTTGTTTTTTTTTTTTTTTTTTTTGTTTGGTCAAAACAATCCACAAACATGCCACAAGAGAAGACTATTCTTTGGTTTTATTTAATGGAATTTCCTTGGGATTAAAAAAAAAAAAGGGAAAAAAGGGAAGACTATTCTTTCGTTCTTATAATAGATTGAGTGGCGTTGGTTCTTACTTTTAATAGATGAGTGCCGTTTGGCAACTTCACATTTTTAGTGTTTTAGATTTAAAAAAAAAAAAAAATTAATTAGCATGTTTAAAATGATTTTTTAATTAAATTAATAGTTTTGAGAAGAAGAAAAAAAATGATTAATTGATATGTATGATACAGTATTTTGAGTTTTTATAAATCTTTTTTAACCAAAAAAATCACAAACCAAATAGGGCCTGAATTAAAATTAAATGGACAAAAAACTTTTTGGGCACATTGAATAATATTCATATTTTTATTTTTTAGTTTTTTCCTGTATCAAAAGTGATAAAATAGCAGAGTAATGCTCATAGCCTTAATGTCATGATGTTAAGTGAACACTATAAATTAAGAATTTTAGTAACTTGCTCGTGGAATATCAAGTGGCCATGTGATCATTTTGATTACTGTTGTCTTTAAGATTAGTCACATGTGTCTTATTATTGCATTGGTAATGGCCACTTTGTGTTCTTTTTACAAATTTTATGAAAAATAAAATAAATGGTACTAAATAATGTAATTAGTGCTAAGCAAAATGTCATATAAGGTATTCATCCAAAAAAAAAAATGTCATATAAGATGGTAGGCAAATATAATTACTTTAGCATTACAGTTAACACAAAATATCATATGGTCGAAAGAAACTTTTATTTACAAACATATTCTTTCAAAAATGATATTCACATGAAATGCAAGAACGCTAAAAAGGAGCTTTTTTTTTCAAAAATAAAATTATTATAACAAAATTTGATTAAAGATGGCATTAAATAATGCTACCACCGTGTACAAAAAGTAAACAAAAGGCCCAAAAGAATCCTTAATCGGAATCTTTCTTATCTTTACAGTATCTTCATTTTTGGCAATATAATAATTGTATTAATAATAATAATAATAAAACCAAAGAACATTGTGGTAAACTGGATAGTATTTTAAGGAAAATGGAATGGCCTGGCCTACCATATTTTTGCCCATTTGAAAAAATAAATAAATTAGTTTATTATTTTTATTTTTTTTAGAGGGTAAATAAATTAGTGTTGAAATAAGCAAAATTTGAGCAAACGTTTGATCTGTTTGGATGGTGTCACTTTGTTGGTGTGTTATGGTTTCACATCTAAACAAAAGACACTTTGTGAACATAAATTTTTTTGGACACTTTCTCCTTACAAGTCAACTTCCAATGGTGAATTATTCTATCAAGTGATTTGCATTATTTTTTTTGAGCTAATCCATCAAAGTGTCTGTTGGACCATTTTAATATTTATTTATTTATATATTTTTGTTTATGAATTTTCTTTTTGTTTTATTTATAAATCTTATCTTATTCATGAATGGAGGTTAATTAGAATTCATAAACTTGGTAAGTTATTATTTGGAGACTCTCCATTTTCTCTTTATTATTTAGAGTCTCTTCATTTTGGGCAAATTACAAACAACCCCTCGAGGGGTTTGAAAAAAAATGATTCCCCCGAGGTGAGAAATTACATTAAAAACCCCCCATTTTTTTTCAAAATAAAATAAAAAAAAAAAAAAAAATGGAAATAAAAATAAAAAAAAAAAATTCATATGGAAATATAAACCTCGGGGGTGGGAACCAAACCTCGTTTCTCAAACACCAAACCTCCACCTTTGTAATTTACCCCTTCATTTTCTCTTATTCAATGGTTATTAGTTTTTGGTGTAATTTGTAAGGTCCTATTAGCCTATAAAGAGTTCATCTCATCTACTCTTTTCTAAATCAACACATCAACTATTTTTTATACAAGAGAGATTACTAGCAAAAAAAGGTATTTTTATTGGTGGAACTTTGGGTTCACCATCTTGTGCAGAGTTGGTCTGAACCATACGACAAGTGGTTGAGCTGTTGTATCCTGGAAGGGACAAGTCATAGTTTTGTGACTGCTGAATCAGTATTTGGGTTCTTCTTACCGCAGTGAGCTTAATCTCCTTAAAGAAAACGAGATATCCGTGCTTCAGCTTGATCTATTTGTATCTCAGTTTCTTTGCATCATTTATCAATAAAATATAATTTTTTTTGATATTTTTTATCAACAGTGTCTAATATTGATATTCATAGGTAAGTAAAGTCACCGGAAGGGAAAGAGATACCATTAAATCATTGTTAGAAAATGGCTACTATTGAATTAGTATTGATAGAGTGGGTTATTGTAAATATCAACTACAAAGTTTGGTGGAATTTACTATCCCATATCAAAACAAAAGAGGCTTGGTCTTATAAATACAAAGCTTTAGGACATCCTTACTTTACAAGTTGATTTTCACCTCTGTAAAAAACTTTTACCAAGATACTTCTCTATACAATTGAGATTTGAAAGAATAATTGCTTGGCTGAAGAACACATTTCATTGAATGAATTACAAGCTAAATTATTGACCTCTCCCAATGAACGGTAAGCTCTAGGTTTAATATAGTTTTGAGTGTAGTAATATTTGTTGTTTCTAACATTTTTTGCTTAAAAATAAGGATTTAATAAAATATGTTCAAAAAATTCTGTTATCATAAAAGCTCTTTTTTTTTTTCTTTTTTTTTGTGCTTGCTTCATCCTCCTTTAACCAGATAATGCGTGTAATTTATACTGTACCAAATTTAAATATTCCGTTCACTAACAGTTTTTATTTTCTTGGTAGTATGAAAATTCTATTAATGAGTCTTTAAAAAGACTTTTTTCTTGAAGATTTAAATAACTTATACACGTTATCGTTCTTAATATCATCCAACTTTCACTTTTGACGAGAGTCAAATCCCTAATATCTTGTGCATGAGAGAGACCGATAATAGAGAAATCTTATAGTGTGCGCCGCTTTTGGGATGTATATCACATGCACCCTGTCACAAAAATATGAAATTTTATTATATAATTTTGTAACATCAACCGCAAAATATATCAACCACAAAATGTATAATTTCACCATAAATTAACGTAACAAAATATTCACAATTGTTATTGATGTTGTAAAAATTTGCAGTTTGGTTAGCATTTCCCCCCAATAATAACCACTAAACTAAGGGAAAACCTACAGTGTACACCCCGTTAGGGTTGCATATATGTAATCTCGTTACAAATTGGCGTAACAAAAAATATCGTAATCAAGTCATAAATTCTTGTGACATCAACCATAAAATTTTAGACATTTTATTATACTAATTTCTAACGAAATTATGCATTTTATAATTAAAATTCAAAATTTCATAATAACATTATGTTAATTTATACTAGTGTACATGATATACACCCATAGGCGTCTGCTCTGCTAACTGTTTGCATATTGGAAACTTTGTTTCATGTTGCCTTAATAATGCAGTTTATCCTTCCTTAAAACAAAAAAAGAAAAAAAAGAGAGAGTCTGTTAGTTCAAAGAAGACCCATTAAAATAAGGTTTGTAATATGAAAATACGATGTGCTTTTTAAATTTTTTCTTTTCAAGTAGTGGGCCTAACCCAAGCCGAAAACAAGTGGCCACTGACACTAATGGCTGAAAATTACACATAACAAAATTGAAGAGAAGTTCACATTGGCACATTGCCGGCAAGATATTTTTCTAACAAGAAAATTCTATTTTTCTATAAAAGATATATTAAAAAATATTGCAAAATTAAAATGACAATGACATAAAAATAATATTTATAAATGTTTTGTTTTAAAATAATTTTGTTTTTATTGTGCCATATCATTCTATAAAAATAAAAAGAACAAATTATAAATTTTTTTGATAATGACGGAGGCTCCAATTATATACGTCCTTATTTGACCCGTCATGTGACATATGATTACTTGGACTTAGAATATAATTGTGGAAAAATTATAATTCAACGTGTAGGATAAAATTAAAAACAAAAAACAAAAACAAAATATGAGAGGTGTAAGGCACAAAGACAGGGTACAACCGATTTGACCCTTCGATGTTTATGTTATTTTTTTGAAAAATATTAATAATCCACTTTATGAATCTTGAATTTATTTTGGTGAGAATTAAATTAATGAAATGTGAGGTGTATGTATAAAATAGATTTTAATCATTAATTTTTTTTTGAATAAATTTTGTATTGATAAGGGTGAGTTTGTAATATTATTATATATACATATATTTTTTATTTTACTTAATTGTATGTCCCTTTTTATTACCACCAAGGAGTCATCCTAGTTGGTAAAGGAGTTTGTTCATTTCTTTACTGACTAAGATTTGAATCCCCTACTATTCAAGCGGAAGTTCGACAGTTTAGATAGATCGGCTAATTTTTTTCAATTTGACTTGTAAGGGTGGATCCTAAGGGTCGTAACGGTTTAAGTAATCGGCTAATTTTTTTCAGTTTGACTAATAAGGATGGATCTTAAATGTCCTGTCTTGAGAGTGTTCTAGGCATAAAAAATAAAAAAAAAGTCCTCTTTATGTACCATCATCATCATTATTAAATGATAAGAATACTAATAAAGGAATGGCTACAGAGGTTTTGGATCACAAACAAAAACAATTGGGAATTTGTTATGTATTTTTTGGGGGTAAAGTTTATGAATTTTTATAATAAATGTCATGCAAATCTTTTGATAGTGTTACAATAATTTGTAATTTCTAAATTAAAGTTACAATAATGTATGATACAATTTCGTATTTTTATAGCATTTGTGATATAATCTATTATTGTTGAGTAATCCTTACAATAAATGAACACCAAACATTGTAAAATATTCAAGGGATATGAATAAAACCACCCACCTGATTCTACATGAAATTCATCGAGAAGTCAAACACATTAGTTGATTTGATAAATACAGAAACAATCTTTTTGCATACAAAATAAAATTATGTATCTAATTCTTTATGAATCTCACAAAACGACAACTGCATTTTTTTCATCTGATCAGACAAATGGTGATTCCTTTAAAATTAACTCTATATATTTGAGAGCTATGAAGGGTTTCAATGGGATAATCATACCACATATATGCCAAGAGGAACGGGGAGTTCAAGGAGTTTAACTCATCTCCCTCCTATTTTTTTATAGGACAAATTACATTAACAGTCTTTATAATTTGAGATTCGTATCATTTTGATCTTTAACCTTTTAATTGTAACATATTTGACCATGAATTTTGAACTTTGTTTCAAATAAGGACAATTGAAGATACCATAGCTCAATTTTAAGGGCAAAGTCATCAATTTGATAAAATATAAACTAATTTAACAAAAATAAATATCAAAAAAATATTTTTAAATTTTTAAAAATTAAGAAGATGAAATCAAATAAGGTTTTAAGACCCAATAATATTCTTATTGAAGTTTGGAAGTATTTGGGTAAAAAGAGGATTGCTTGGTTGACTAGATTGTTTAGCAAAATTTTATTGACTAAGAACATGCCAGCTGAGTAGAGAAAGAGGATTTTAGTGCCAATCTATAAGAATAAATGAGATGTCCAGAATTGCAACAACTATAGAGGAATCAAGCTAATGTGTCATATAATGAAAGTGTGGAAGATGATGGAACGCCGTTTGCGAGATATAACAGAGATGTCAGAAAATTAATTTGGGTTTATGTTGGGTAGGTCAATAATGGAAGCGATCTATTTGTTGAGGAGAGTAATAGAAAAATATAGAGAAAAGAAAAGAGACATTTCATATGGTGTTTATTGACCTTGAGAAAGCATATATAATATAGTGGGTGTTGGAGAAGAAATGGGTAACAAAAAGTCACATTGATGTGTGAAAAATCTAGAAATCCCCTAGATATTGATTTGTGATTATATATCAATTTTAAGCAGTAAATATCAATCCCAATCAAACAATCAAGACAAATTGACACAACGATTTTAATGTAGCGCCTCCAATTGTGATAAAAAACCACAGGCCAAAGTCACAAAACAATCCACTAAGAAGACAAAATGAATTATACAAGTGCACTCTCAATTACCTAGCGAATCCACGCTCGAATTGAACTGACCCCTATATGCCTCTTCTACCATAGTCTTCAGCTTGGAATTATTTTGCTCAACGTTGAATCCAGAACGTTGATGTCGAATTCACAACAATGAGCCACTCCAGAATTTACTAAAGTTTCAGGCTCAAATTCTCCAAAATCTACCAAAGAACAACTCTATCTTTTGTATTGAATCAATAAAACAAACAAATCCTTTGATATAATCCACTCAATTCATGATTAAATTCTCACAGATATCAAAGGAAACAAGCAAAGAAGCTTCAGAAGAAAACTCTAATGTCCAAAAAGAAGATCTGGAAGTCGTACCCTAAAAATGGACTAAACACGTATTTATAGAAAACAGATTCGCAATCTCTGCTCGAGTGCAAGAATGGCCGCTTGAGCGGATTTACGCTCGAGCGCAGGAATGGCCACTTGAGTGAAAAAAAACAACTCTCAATACTTTTGCAGGAGAGTGAACATTTGAAAGGTTGTAATCTCCGCTCGAGCGCAAGAATGACTGTTAAAGTAAAATGGCAAACGTGAAAGAATAGACATCACAAACTTCTCTACAAGGCACAATTCGAGTTGGATTCGCATCTAAATCTTATAGCCTCATTGAAATAAAAGAACGAATAAAATTACAACTGAAAGGAGTTTTGTCAAATAGAATTGCTAAGAATAAAAGCCAAACAATGTAATTAGGGACATGTATGAAGGGGTGGTGACCACTATTAGATTGTCTGCTGGAGAGGCAAATGAATTTCTTATCACTGTAGGGGTACACCAAGGATCTATCTTAAGTCATTATCTTTTTTTGCCTTAGTTATGGATGAGTTGACGATAAACATTCAGGATGATGTGTCATAATGTATGCTTTTTGCAGATGATATCGTGTTAGTGGATGAGATTAGAGAAGGAGTTAATACAAAGTTGGAGATTTGGAGAAAAACACTTGAATTTAAGGGATTTCAGATAAGCAGAACTAAGATAGAGTACATGGAGTGTAAATTTAGTAACAGTAACAATGAAAGCAGAGGAGCAGTGAAGATTGAGAACCAACAACTGCCTAAAAGTGATCATTTCCGTTATTTAGGATTGATTATCACAACGACGGGGGAGATTGATGTGGATATGACCCATAGGATTAAGGCAAGATAGCTTAAGTAGAGAAGTGCGTCTGGGGTACTGTGTTATAAACGAATACCCACTAGACCAAAAGGTAAGTTCTATAGAACAGCTATTAGACCAGCGATGTTGTATGAGACGGAATGTTAGGTAACTAAAAAATAACATGTAGATAAGATGAGTGTTGCTAAGATGAAGATACTAAGGTGGATGTGTGGCAAAGCTAGACAAGACAAAATTAGGAATGAGTGTAATCAGGAATGGATAGGAGTAGTACCGATAGAAGATAAATTGAGAGAGAATTGATTGAGATGGTTTGGTCATATTCAATGGAGACTAATAGAGGCAGTAGTGAAGAGATGCGATACAGTGGCCGTAGATGGAAGTGTTAGGAGACCGGGTAAGCCTAGATTAACGTTGGCTAGAGTTATAAATAGAGATATTGATCTATTTAATTTGACTAACGAAATAGTCTTTGATAGAGCTGCGTGGAGAAGAATGATTCATGTAGCCGATCCCATTTGATGGGATTTAAGGCTTGTTTTGTTTTGGTTTGGTTTGGTTTATTTCTACTCACTAAAGATAAAATTATGTAAAATTGATAAATCTTTTACACATTTATTTATTTTATTAAATTAATTTTTATTATGTACTTGGATGATAATCATGTAATAGATGGTTGTAGGTTTTTAATGTGTAATCGATACATTTAATATATGAAATGTTTGTAATTTTAGATTTTTTTTTTAATTTAATAAATTGATTTAATAATGATATCAAAGTTGTTGCCATATTTAATTTTTGAAAAAATAGAAACTAATTTAATAAAAATAAAAACAACTGTCCATTACATGATCATCATCCAAACACGTAATAAAAATTAATTTGGTAAAAAAATAAATTAACAAATATGTAAAAGATTTATCAATTTTACATAGTTTGACCTTTGGTGGTTACAAATAATTTTTAAATTTTTTTTAAAAAAACTGACATTTATTTTTGTTAAGTTAGTTTATATTTTATTAAATTAACGATTTTGTTTTTGAAATTAAACAATGATATTTTCAATTGTTCTTATTTAGAATAAGAATAAAAAATTAGAGTCAAATATCTCATAATTGAAAAATCAAAAATCAAAATGATATAAATATCAAATTATAGGGACTATTAGTATAATTCTGTATTTTATATTTTCATGATCGAATGGTGATTCCTTTAAAATTAACTCTATATATTTGAGAGTTCTGAATGGTTTCAATGGGATAATCATACCACATATATGCCAAGAAGAACGGGGAGTTCAACGAGTTTTAACTCATCTCCCTCCTATTTTTTAATGTTTTCATGATAATGCAACTATGAAAGCCCAGCTCATTAATAGCTGCTCTCTCTCCCACTACATGTAATGTAATCATACATATACATTTGTTTTAAGAAAGAATAAAAAAAAATGTAAATAGCATATTCATTTTGGGTGTTTAGAATGAATATATGGCTACACATTGATTGTTTTGCCTACTTTTTTATGTTAGGAAAAAATTAAAAATAGACACAATTTTTTTTTTAATATTTTACCCTGATTTAGCTAGTCAATGGAATCATATTACATATAAAAAGTTACCCTTAGAATAAATTTGAATTGCATATTAATTTTTTTAATGTAATTTTTTTGTACATAAAAAAAAAAAAAATCATTGAAATCTAATGTGGCTCAAATTTTTGGTAATGGTCCAACCACACTTTCAATGAATTGGGGTCAACACATTCGGTCTCGCCCTAGTATTTTTAGATATTGGCGTTTGTTTGGGAATTTGGTTGGTTTTTAATTTTTTGATTGTTTTAGTTTAGGTTAAAAAGTCTCGTTTGTGATAGAATTTTTCAACTTTTTTAACTTTTGTGAGAGAAAAAATATAATGATTATGAGTTAGATGTGATATTTTTTTTTTATTGAGCTAAAAATTTTATTTTGTTTTTTTGGATTAAAATAGTCAAAAAGTCCCGGGTTTTTTCTTTCCAAACGAAGCCTGAGTGTTTGTTTGGAGTTGTCTTTTTTTGTGATTTAACTTTTTAAGAATTAAAAAAAAGTTAATATTTGGATAAATTACAAACACACCTCCTGAGGTTTATTTAAATTATAAATTATTCCTTGTAGTTCTAGAAATTACATTATGTCTTCTAAGATTTCTAATTTCATAACAAATAAGTCATTTTATTAATAAATCATTAAGTTAATTAACAATTTTTAATAATGTTAAAATTTTATTTCAATTAATAATTCAGATAATTTTATTCTTGTATAGGTAAACATTTAGAAATTTCACTTTTTAATTGATTCTGTTAAATAACAAATTTTGACAGGGAGATATTTATAATTTTTCAAATTATAAAAAATAATTTGTATTTTAAATAAATTTCAAGGGATGTATTTTTAATTTATCCTTTAGAATGTTGTTAAATTTTTTTTTTTTTAACAAATTTTTTTTTTAGCACCATTAACAAAAAAATTGGTGTGACATGACAAATCAACTTATTGACTTTGACTTTTCTTAGAGTTCCCAAACAGCTTTTGAGTTTTGCTTTCCTACTTCGAGAATTTTTTTATAAAAATAATTCAGCCACTTTTAATAGAATTGACAACTTTTTTATTTTTAAAAAAATAAGAGTATGTTTGGGTTGTGTTTTGAGAGAGTTTAGAAATATTTTTGATTTGTTTGATTGTATATTTTGAAAATAGTTTTAGAATTTGAGAGTTTGGGATGATTTGATAATTTATTGTAGTTGAATAGATGTATGTAAAAGAAAAAGTAATTGAGAAGGAGAGAGAGAGAAAAAATAATTGATTGATGTGTAATAGAGAGAGAAGTAATTTTAAAATTTTTTTGAGAAAATTTGTAACCCAACATGATTTTGAAAATTTTCTTCCAAAAACATGTGTCAAAACACAAGCCAAACACACCTGAACACAAACAAACTTTTAACCCATTTTGAGTCATATCACCTTTCACATAAAAAAGTCAAAAAATAAAAAAAAATAAAAAAGTCAGCTTTTAACCATCTTCCTAAAATACTCATTTGTTTTTTCAAGCTTAATTTTGTAAGGAAATTAAGAATAAATCTATGTGTACATAAATCAAACACAAAATATGATATAATCTTCTTAAAAGGGCTATGGTCTACATGTGTGTGAGATGATTGCATCCTATTCTGTATTTGGTTTCTATATTCCTAACAATATTAGGAAATTAATTCCACCAACATCAAATCTTGAAACTAATGAGGAATATGTTCAACATTGAATCTTCAATTGCAGTGTAGATTGTAAGTAGGGATGGCAACGGGTAAGGTGTAGGTTGGAAGCCCCTTACCCCACCATCATTTCTGTTGCTTGTCCCCATCCTGACTCGATCTTCATGAAACTCTTCCACACCCAAACTCCCATTCAAACTCACAAATATAACCGCCTACTTCAGACCTTACCCCATCCGCAACACAATTATAAATTTAATAAAAATATTAAAATTTAATAATTAAAACTGAAAAATGTCATTTATAATTAAAAATATATATTATATTGTACATATATTAAAATTATATTATATATATAACATAATACAAATTCAATGATACATTGTATAGATATTATATATATATATATAAAATAAAGCATGAGGATTTTTGAATCTTTAACATAATTTTATCTTACTAGGACATTTGGATGGTTTAGATCTGTTCAAACTATAAAACAATATAAAACAATAACTGAGATGTATTTTTCGAAAAATGTCATACATGTATATTTTTTATTTTTTAGCTTCTTTTTCTTACTTTTTCATTTTTTTACCCATCTTTTCATGATCCCATGATTTCATATTCCTCTCTCTTTTCATTTTATTTTTTTTTTATTTTCTCTCATTTTTTAATTTTTCTCTCTATTTATTTATTTATTTGTTTATTTTCTCTTTTTTGTTCACTTATTTTTATTTACATCGTACCTTCAAGCATGTCTATACACTAGTGTGTATATATATATATTTTATAAAAATTTAACAATATATTATACACATATTACATATATAAGTAATATTATTATTTATTTATTACTATATTTTTGCAGATCAGGTAGGGTTCGGATAAAAAAATGTTCTCCCCATTCCTAACCCGAATCTAATCGGGTTTTTCAAAAGTTTTTCCAAATCTGATTCTACCCTATTCAACCACCTCCTAACCCATCCCATTTGGGTCAGGGAGAGTTAAAGACCTGGCGAATTGTGATATTTTGCCATCCCTAATTTGAGGTTCTTTTATCATTTCTTTTTCTCTTTTACCAAATAAAAAAATAAAAATAAATTCCAAGTTTTCTCTAAGGGTTGGGATTCTCATGTTAGGATCTTAATATTAGAGAACTTATGAGATCTGTGGAGCCTACCATAGATCCCGTTTTGATAATTCAAACCGTTCACTTTCTAGGAATCACTAAGTAGAATATTTATGCAAAAAATAAAGATGATTCGACATCAAAAGAAATACATTTGAATCAAATTTATATTACAAAAAATTGATGATTATTATTGAAATTATATTTATTGTTCATTTTTTAAAACAAATATGATTCAATCATATAACTACTGATATTCAGTTATTTTGATTTTTTATATAAATATTTTATTTAATAAATTTAAAAAAATAAATAATTCAAATTATTAAAATTAATTTCAAAATGTATCTATAAAACCCAAACACTTTCTGCAAAGTTTTAAACCAAAACATTCCCAATCACACACAGAAATTAAAGGCATGTTTAGTGGTCTTTTGTTTAATTTTCTAAGCAAAGACTTTTCAAGTCAAACATTAACTTTTATGACAAAACGAAAAGGGCAAATTACAAGAAGGTGTCACTGTGGTCCATCATTGTCCGCCGTGCTATGAAACGAGTCCAGATCCTCGACTGCCTTATCTTGTGGCGGTTCATTCGGCGCCTTAAAACAACGTCGTTTTGGGGCAAAATTAAAAAACAAAAAAAACAAAAATACAGAATCAGAGAAGAGAAAGAGGGGAAGAAGAAAGCATAAAGGAAGAGGGAGAGAGAGAGAGGAGAAGAAGAACACCTCTTCAAACAGAGTCCCTTGTTTCAGATTTGCGTTTTAGATTTTGGCACTTTGTTGTTGTTGTTTTTATTGTTTTTTGTTTTTGGTTTTTTTTTTTTGTTTTTTTAAAAAAATTTATTTATCCTTTTCACATTTCTCTCTTGCCCCTCTATTCCCAAGTCTAAAACCCAACAGAGCCCTTGTTTCAGATTTGGGTTTCAAATTTTGGCACTTTGTTGTTGTTGTTGTTTTTTTAATTTTTTTATTTATAATTCTTTTCACATTTCTTTCTTGCCCCTTTATTCCCAAATCTGAAACCCAACATAGCCCCTGTTTCAGATTTGGGTTTCCGATTTGGACTTTTCTTAGGTGTGCCTTGCATATGGTATGCAAGGCACTTACACCCTTGTATGTTGCATTTACACATTTGTATGTATTGGGTTATATCATATTATTTGAAAATTTACACATTGGTGACCTGCTAGGACCTGCTAGGTGGGTCACTTTGCAGATAAATTAATAAAATAATATATTACACTTTCCAGGTTAATTAATAAAATAATAAAAAATGTATAAGTTTTCACAAAAGCCGTATAGTTTCAAGAAAGGCGTAATGAATTTCAGAAAAAGGCGTAACTGATTTCTGAACACTTACGCCTTTTGTAAAAACTTACACTAAATAATATACACCTTTTATGAACACTTACTCCTTTTCGATTGACTTACCAAAGGCGTAAACAAACGAAAACTTACACCTTTTGCTTAAGCTTATACCTTTTCGTGGAAGTGCTTAAATTTTATTTGAAAAGTTACTCTTTTGGTGTAATAGTTTTTGGCATAACATTTATACTTTTGCTGAGAACTTACACCTTTTCTGGAAGGCCCCCTTTAAAGCTATTTCGGAAGTCAATGGTGTAAGTATTTTCACGAGAAGGTGTAAGCCTAAACAAAAGGTGTAAAGTGGATGAATTTTTTTGTCAGAAATGGTGTAAGTTCGAGGAAAAAGTGTAAATCTTATGCCAAAAATTCTTACACAAAAGGAGTAACTTTTCAAAAATGGTGTAAATATTTTGACTGGAAAGTATGAAGGATGTTCATAATCACAAAAGGAGTAACAAAGGGTTCATTTCAAAATGTTAAGAAACACGAAGGAGTAACATATGTTCATTTCAAAGTAGTAAACACAAAAGGAGTAACATTTGAAGTGTTAAGTAAACAAATTGAGACAACCTTGAACAAATCAAAGGGTTCGTGACCATGGCCCGACCACCAAGCGTCGGTGGGCTCCGGTGGTCCTGAGCTTCGAGATCGGCACCTCCACGGCACCGCCGCGCAAATGAAAGGTTTTTGAAAGATTGGCTATCGATCTTGGTCTCTCTGTGTCGATGTCGGCCTATTCTCCGTCGATGTCGGTCTCTCTCTGTCGATCCTCTGTTTATCTCATTTGTGTCTCCATCGATCTTGGTGCATCCGTGTCCATGTGGGTTCTTCTCTGTCGATCTCTGTCGATTGTGGTCCTTCATCGATCATTGTCCATCTAATTTAACTTTTCGAAGGAGTTATACCTTTTGTGAAAAAAAAATTCATCAAATTTACACTATTTGCCTAAGGTTACATGTTTTTCGTGGAAGTGCTTATACTATTTCGAAAAGTTACTCCTTTTGTGTAGGAATTTTTGGCATAACATTTATAGCTTATGTTGAACTTACACCTTTTGTGGAAGCCCAACTTAAAGCTTTTTGAAGTCACTTATACCTTTTGTGAAAAAATAAATTCATCAAATTTACACATTACCTTAAGCTTATACCTTTTCGTGGAAGTGCTTATATTTTTTTGGAAAGTTACTCTTTTGTGAAATAATTTTTGTCTTAAGATTTAAAGTTTTTCTTCAAACTTACACCTCTTGTGAAAGAGTATATAAGCACAAAAGTACAAAGGTTATGGCCAAAATTCTTACACAGGAGGAGTAACTTTTTTAAAAATGGTGTAAGTATTTTCACGAGAAGGTGTAAGCCTTACCAAAAGGTGTAAATTGGATGGAATTTTTTGCACAAAAGGTATAACTGACTTACGAAATAGCTTTTAAGTTGGTCATTCACAAATGGTGTAAATTCGAGGAAAAAGTGTAAATCTTATGCCAAAATTTGTTACACAAAAGGAGTAACTTTTGAAAAATAGTTACTCCTATTTTGACGCAAAGTATGAAGGAGAAACATTTAAAAGTGTTCATAACCACAAAAGGAGTAACAAAGCGTCATTTAAAAAATGTTCGTAAACAGAGGAGTAACATATGTTCATTTCTAAGTAGGAAACACAAAAGGAGTAACATTTGGAAGTGTTCATAAACAAATTGGGACAACCACTGAACAAATCAAAGTGTTCGTGACCCCCGCTGACGACCCAAGCGTCGGTGGGCTCCGGTGCTCACAGGGTTCTGAGATCGGCAGCTCCACGGAACCGCCGCCGCAAATGAAAGGTTTTTTGAAAGATTGGCTATCGATCTTGGTCTCTCTGTGTCGATGTCGGCCTATTCTCCGTCGATGTCGGTCTCTCTCTGTCGATCCCTGTTTCTGTCGGTCTGTCTCTCTCCATGTGGGTTCTTCTCTGTCGATCTCTGTCGATTTGGGTCCTTCTGTCGATCATTGTCCATCTAATTTAACTTTTCGGAAGTCAGTTATACCTTTTGTGAAAAAAAATTCATCAAATTTACAAAATTTGCTTAAGGTTAGACCTTTTCGTGGAAGTGCTTATACTATTTCTGAAAAGTTACTCCTTTTGTGTAGGAATTTTTGGCATAACATTTATAACTTCATTCGAACTCACACCTTTTGTGGAAGCCCAACTTAAAGCTTTTTCGGAAGTCAGTTATACCTTTTGTGCAAAAATAATTTCATCAAATTTATACCTTTTGCTTAAGCTTATACCTTTTCGTGGAAGTGCTTATATTTTTTTTGAAAAGTTACACCTTTTGTGTAAGAATTTTTGGCATAACATTTATACCTTTTCTTCGAAGTTACACTTTTGTGGAAGCCAAGTTAAAGCTTTTTCGGAAGTGACTTATACCTTTTGTGGAAAAATAAATTCATCCAATTTACACCTTCTGTTTAAGCTTATACTTTTTCGTGGAAGTGCCTATATGTTTTTTTTTGAAAAGTTATTCCTTTTGTGTAAGATTTTTTGGCATACCATTTATACCTTTTCTTCCAACTTACAGCGTTTCTGGAAACCCAACTTAAAGCTTTTTCGGAAGTCACTTATACACTTTGTGAAAAGTCCAAAAAGGAATTCATCAAATTTACACCTTCTGCCTTATTCCTTTTCGTCGAAGTGCTTTAATTTTTTTTTAAAAGTTACTCCTTTTGTGAAATAATTTCTGTCATAAGATTTATACTTTTTCTTCAAACTTACACCTTTTCTGAAAGAGTAATATAAGCCATAGTATAAATGTGATGCCAAAAATTCTTACACAAAAGGAGTAACTTATCAAAAATGGTGTAAGTATTTTCACGAGAAGGTGTAAGCCTAAACAAAAGGTGTAAATTGGATGAATTTTTTTTTCCACAAAAGGTATAAGTGACTTCCGAAATAGCTTTAAGTTGGGCCTTCACAAATGGTGTAAGTTCGAGGAAAAAGTGTAAATCTTATGCCAAAAATTCTTACACAAAAGGAGTAACTTTTCAAAAATGGTGTAAATATTTTGACGGAAAGTATGAAGGAAAAATCCTAATCCCACAAAAGGAGTAACAAAGGGTTCATTTCAAAATGTTCGTAAACACAGAAGGAGTAACATATGTTCATTTCAAAGTAGTAAACACAAAAGGAGTAACATTTCGAAGTGTTCATAAACAAATTGAGACAACCACTGAACAAATCAAAGGGTTCGTGACCCCCGCTGACCACCCAGGCGTCGGTGGGCTCCGGTGCTCGCAGGCTTCTGAGATCGGCACCTCCACGGCACCGCCGCCGCAAATGAAAGGTTTTTTGAAAGATTGGCTATCGACCTTGGTCTCTCTGTGTCGATGTCGGCCTATTCTCCGTCGATGTCGGTCTCTCTCTGTCGATCCCTGTTTATCTCGCTGTGTCTCCAGCGAACTTGGTCTGTCCGTGTCCATGTGGGTTCTTCTCTGTCGATCTCTGTCGATTTCGGTCCGTCTGTCGATCATTGTCCATCTAGGTCTCTATGTCCGTTGATCTCAGTCTATCTCTCTCTCTCTCTGTCTGTCCGTTGCTCTATATTAAAAACGGTTCTCTTTTACATTGACATACTTGGTTGGATTTGGACTCGGAGTCGCTATTCCAAGCCCTCGGTGGTCTTCTCTGAAGCGGAGTTGTCTTTGGGAGAAAAGCGAAGCCCTCAAACGCCCTTCTCTCTGACATTGCCACAAGACAAAAACAGTGTGATTGGATTTTAGGAACTTACAGGTTTTTCGGGGAAAAAACGGACCTTAGACGTTTTGCGAAGTTACTTACATCTATTTGTGGCATAAGATTTGTACTTTTTCTTCGAACTTACACCGTTTGTGAAAGCCCAAGTTGAAAGGTTTTTCGGAAGTCACTTATACCTTTTGTGGAAAAAAAAATTTCTTCAAATTAACACAATTTGGTTAACGGTACACCTTTTTAGGTGGAAATGCTTATACTATTTACGAAAGGTTACACCTTTTTTTACATGCAATTTATGGCGTAACATTTATAGCTTATTTGAATTCTGACTTTTGTGGAAGCCCCCTTAAAGCTTTTTCGAAGTCTTTTATACCTTTTGTGAAAAAATAATTTCATCAAATGTTCACCTTTTGTAAGCTTATACCTTTTAGGTGGAACTACTTTAATTTTTTTTGAAAACTTACTCTTTTTACGTAAGAATTTTTGGCATAAAATTTATACCTTTTCTTCGAAGTTACACCTTTTGTGGAAGCTGACGTTAAAGCTTTTCGGAAGTAACTTATACGTTTTGTGGAAAAATAAATTCGTCAAATTTACACCTTTTTGTGGAAGTGCCTATATTTTTTTGGAAAAGTTACTCCTTTTGTGTAGGAATTTTTGGCATAACATTTATAGCTTATGTTCAAACTTACACCTTTTGTGGAAGCCCAAGTTAAAGCTTTTTCGGAAGTCACTTATACCTTTTGTGAAAAAATAAATTCATCAAGTTTACACCTTCTGCTTAAGCTTATACCTTTTCGTGGAAGTGCTTATAATTTTTTTGGAAAGTTACTCCTTTTGTGAAATAATTTTTGTCATAAGATTTACAGTTTTTCTTCAAACTTACACCTTTTGTGAAAGAGTATATAAGCACAAAAGTACAAATGCTATGCCCAAAATCCTTACACAGAACGAGTAACTTTTTTAAAAATGGTGTAAGTATTTTCACGAGAAGGTGTAAGCCTTACCAAAAGGTGTAAATTGGATGAAATTTTTTTCACAAAAGGTATAACTGACTTTCGAAATAGTTTAAGTTGGGCCTTCAGAAATGGTGTAAGTTCGACGAAAAAGTGTAAATCTTATGCGAAAAATTCTTACAGAAAAGGAGTAACTTTTCAAAAATCGTGTAAAAATTTTGACGACAAGTCTGAAGGAGTAACACTTGAAAGTGTTCATAACCACAAAAGGAGTAACAAAGGGTCCATTTCAAAATGTTTGTAAACCCAGAAGGAGTAACATATGTTCATTTGTAAGTAGTACAAACACAAAAGGAGTAACATTTCGAAGTGTTCATAAACAAATTGAGACAACCACTGAACAAATCAAAGGGTTCGTGACCCCGGCTGACCACCCAAGCGTCGGTGGGCTCCGGTGCTCGCAGGCTTCTCAGATCGGCACCTCCACGGCACCGCCGCCGCAAATGAAAGGTTTTTTGAAAGATTGGCTATCGATCTTGGTCTCTCTGTGTCGATGTCGGCCTATTCTCCGTCGATGTCGATGCATGCGAGTCCATGTGGGTTCTTCTCTGTCGATTTGGTCATACATCGATCATTGTCCATCTAGGTCTCTATGTCCGTTGATCTCGATCTATCTCTCTCTCTCTCTCTCTGTCGATTTGAGTTCTTCAAGTTCACGCACTTGCCCGTTTGTAACGCCAACTTTAAAGGTTTTTAAGTCACTTATACTGTTGTGGAAAAAAAATTCATGAAATTAACACAATTTGCTTAAGGTTACACCTTTTAAGTGGAAATGGTTATACTATCTCTGAAAAGTTACCTCTATTGTGTTGGAATTTATGGCATAACATTTATAGCTTATTTTGCGAACTTACACCTTTTGTGGAAGCCGAACTTAAAGCGTTGACTTATACCTTTGTGGAAAATTTCATCAAATGTACACCTTTTGCTTAAGGTTATACCTTTTCGTTGAACTGTTTATATTTTTTTGGAAAAGTTACTCCTTTTCTGTACGAATGTTTGGCATAAGATTTATACCTTTTCTTCCAACTTACACCTTTTGTGGTGGCTCAAGTTAAAGCTTTTCCGAAAGTAACTTATACCTTTTGTGGAAAAATAAATGCATCAAATTTACACCTTTTGGTGAAGCTTATACAATTTCGTGGAAGTGCCTATATTTTGTTTGAAAAGTTACTCCTTTTGTGTAATAATTTTTGGCATAACATTTATAGCTTTTCTTCGAACTTACACCTTTTGTGGAAATTTGAAGTTAAAGGTTTTTCGAAGTCACTTATACCTTTTGTGAAAAAATAATATCATTAAATGTACACCTTTTGTAAGCTTATACCTTTTCTTGGAGCCTTATATTTTTTTGAAAAGTTACTCATTTTCTGCAATTTTTGGCATAACATTTATACCTTTTCTTGAACTTACACCTTTTGTGGAAGCTCAAGTTAAAAGCTTATTCGAGAGTAACTTATACCTTTTGTGGAAAATTAAATTCATCAAATTTACACCTTTAGGTGAAGCTTATACCTTTTAGGTGGAAGTGCCTATATTTTGTTTGAACAGTTACTCCTTTTGTGTAAGAATTTTTGGCATAACATTTATAGCTTTTCTTCGAAGTTACACCTTTTGTGGAAGCTGAAGTTAAAGGTTTTTCGGAAGTCACTTATACCTTTTGTGAAAAAATAATTTCATTAAATGCACACCTTTTGCTTAAGCTTATACCTTTTCGTGGAACTGGTTATATTTTTTTTGAAAAGTTACTCATTTTCTGTAGGAATTTTTGGCATAACATTTATACCTTTTCTTCGATTTTACACCTTTTGTGGAAGCTGAAGTTAAAGCTTATTCGGAAGTAACTTATACCTTTTGTGGAAAAATAAATTAATCAAATTTACACCTTTAGGTGAAGCTTATACCTTTTCGTGGAAGTGCCTATATTTTTTTTGAAAAGTTACTCCTTCTGTGTAATAATTTTTGTCATAAGCTGTATACTTTTTCTTCAAACTTACACCTTTTGTGAAAGAGTGTATAAGCACAATAGTATAAATGTTATGCCAAAAATTCTTACATAAGAGGAGTAACTTTTAAAAAATGGTGTAAGTATTTTCATGAAAAGGTGTAAGCTTAAGCTGAAGGTGTAAAGGAATGAAATTTATTTTTCAGAATACGTATAAGTGACTTCCGAAATAGCTTTAAGTTGGGCCTTCACAAATGGTGTAAGTTCGAGGAAAAAGTGTAAATCTTATGCCAGAAATTGTTACACAAAAGGAGAAACATTTCCAAGTGTTCCTAACCACAAAAGGAGTAACAAAGGGTTCATTTGAAAATGTTCGTAAACACAGAAGGAGTAACATATGTTCGTTTCTAAGTAGTAAACACAAAAGGAGTAACATTTCGAAGTGTTCGTAAACAAATTGAGACAACCAGTGAACAAATCAAAGGGTTCGTGACCCCCGCTGACCACCCAAGCGTCGGTGGGCTCCGGTGCTCGTAGGCTTCTGAGATCGGCACCTCCACGGCACCGCCGCCGCAAATGAAAGTTTTTTTGAAAGATTGGCTATCGATCTTGGTCTCTCTGTGTCGATGTCGGTCTCTCTCTGTCGATCCCTGTTTATCTCGCTGTGTCTCCAGCGATCTTGGTCTGTCCGTGTCCATGTGGGTTCTTCTCTGTCGATCTCTGTCGATTTCGGTCCTTCTGTCGATCATTGTCCATCTAGGTCTCTATGTCCGTTGATCTCAGTCTATCTCTCTCTCTCTCTGTCTGTCCGTTGCTCTATATTAGAAACGGTTCTCTTTTACATTGACATACTTGGTTGGATTTGGACTCGGAGTCGCTATTCCAAGCCCTCCCAGAGTCGTCGTCTCTGAAAAGGAGTTGTACTGGTAGAAAGGCGAAGCCCTCCGAAACGCCCTTCTCTCTGACATTGCCACAAGACAAAAAACAGTGTGATTGGATTTTAGGAACTTAACAGGTTTTCTGGGGGGAAAAACGGAACTTAGACGTTTTATGGAAAATAACCTTTTCATAAAGTTTGTTAAAAGAAAGAAATTATTTGAGAAAATGTATAAACTTTGCAAATATGGTGTATGTTTGTCCGAAGATGGTGTAAATTACCATAGAAAAGATGTAAGTTTTGTTTTTCACTAAAGGTGTAACTTGAAATAAGAAGTGTAAATTTTATGAAAAAGGTATTTCCAAAAAATGTGTAATTTTTCAAGAAGTTGTAAATATTTCAGAGATGGTGTAAATTTTAAGGAAAAGGCATAAAATTGATTTAATGGTTGTAAACTTTGTGAGTTTTTGCAAAAGCTATATGTTCCCAAAGAAGACCAATTATCGGTTGAATGTTTCCTTGTTACGAAAGATATAAGTTCCCAAAGTTAGACCAATCCGAATAAATGTGAATGCTTGGTTTTTAGAAAAGATATAAGTTCCAAAATGTGAATGCTTGGTTTTTAGAAAAGATATAAGTTCCAAGGTGTAACTTTTATTAAGAAAATTAATATTACCCTAAAGATATAAGTTCCAAGGTGTAACTTTTACGAACAAAAATAATTTATAAATGATGTCAGTTTTCATTAAAAGGTGTAAGTTGTCAGAACAAGTATAAAAAATGCCGAAGTGTTCAGAAGAGGTGTAAGTTCCGTCGGCCCGTCCGTCTCTCTTCCATCTCGGACCTCTCTCTTTGTTTGTCTTTCTCTCTGCCCGTCTCTCCGTTGTTCCATTTCCCCGTAGCTGTAGGGTTTTACAGAGAAAAAAATTTTAGGGCCGAGCTTAAGTTGTTGGGAAGGCTAGCCATGGAAGTGGATGCATAAATACTTTTTTGAAGTTGATTTTTGTCGGTGGAGGACAACCGCAAGGGTTAATCGAGCACCACCGTCGGTTAAATCGATCCGGTTGGTATTTCCTTTATTTCGTCTTTGCTACATTATCATCTCCTTGTTTGTCTTGTATCATTCGCATATACCTTCACACCCAATCCGAAATCGACACCATCGGAACTGTTCTGTACTCCATTTTCGTATTTTGTGCTATTCGAATAGGAACTCTTCCCTCTGCTAACCGAAATGGACCCAATAGGAACTGTTCTGTACTCGTTTTTTGTATTTTCTCCCTTTCGAATAGGAAGTCTTCCCTCTGCTATCAGTGCTGCAAGTTAAACATAGGTATCATAGTAGTTAGCAACAAGCATAAAAGGTGTTCTCCATTTACATGGCGAACTTCTTACGTAGGGTTATATATAACGAAAGAAGACTTGAAAAAAAATTTGTGTAATGTTGGGACGGGAAAAACGAATTTTTCTTTTTTTTTTCGAGTAGCCAAAATAGGGAAAATAAGAAACTCGATAAACAAACAATGACTAATCTTGTTTCCGCAACGGGTAGCACACTCGGTTGAATTCTGCTTTCAATTTTGTACTACTCGCTGATTTTATATTGCTGGAACTTATGTTTAGAAACAATCTGTGTTACACGGACTCTTGAAAATAGATCAAATACCTGTGTCGGACACGTGAGAGTCGGACAAGTGTATGGGATATGTGTCGGATACTTTTCAACCGACAGTTTTTATATAATTCATATAGGACTTTTCTTAAGTGTGCAAATTATTGTGAAATTACTATAAATGTGATTTCGACACTCTGAGTTACATGTACTACCATTTTATGTCACATATTAGACTAAAAATATGATATTTTTTCCCCACAGCGTCACGATTGAATGTAGGGTTAAGATTTAATTAGTCAGGCACAGTACATACATACCGCTTTTGGCACCCGTACTTTCGAGTCCGTGTAACACGATAAACAACTCTTTCTTTTCGGTCTTTGAATTTCATGCATAGTTGGCGGTATTCAACTTAAAACATAGGGCTGAATTGAGAGAGTTGAAGTGAGGATGGCTTTCGAAATTTTGTAGAGCTATTCGTTTCCACCGATTGAATCAATACTTGAAGCGTTCACTTTTATGGCTAGCCTTTCCAACAACTTAAGCGGCCAGAGACGATGGCGGAAAACCAATACCTTCTCCCCACCTGAGTCGGACAACCGTAACAGATTAAGGAAGAAGTTTGCCTTTAGTCCTTCTCTAATATCAAACTTTTCTAAGATGTCGTCCATTCGGGCATCGTCAATGCCCTCTGTTTCTGTGGTTGACGTGTCTGTAGGTGAACTCTTTAGGAGGGATCTGAACTGTGCGTGCACATACAGTGTGCTCCCATCCCAGGTGATGGTCAACTTCTTAACGAAGTTGTTCAGTTCTTCAAGTTCACGAACTATCGTAAGGGTGAGGTGAAGAAATTCAAAAAAGTCTAGAAGGCCAGGCAATTCACGAAGAAAATCTCCGTCGTAGAAATGGAGAACCTTGCCTGTCATTGCACGCAACTTTAAAATTACGGTTACCTTTGTCTTGAAGTTATCATCTTGCATATATATATAGCAGTTACATTTGAAGAGGAAGGTAGCTGTCATTCATGAGTTGCGGCCTGTCTGGACTTTATTGAGCGAGTTCATGCAATGCGTACTGTCATTTGTCTTTCTTATGACATTCGTGCACAATGAGAAAGGATGGGTACGTTAGTAATATTTGTTGGGAGGCAGTGACAGTCTTGCTTGTTTCATTGTCACATACAATTGATGAAACTTGCTTGTACGCCCGAAAAAGTATTCTTCTCTGATCTGGCCACTGTCTGCGCACCCGAAGGTAATGGAGCATGGACCAGGATGCAGCCACCTCGATTCTGTGCAACCAAGTTGCTGAGTAGGAAATTGAAGCCCTCAACTTGATGGCTGGCCTTTGCAACAACTTAAGCAGCCGGACACGATGGCTGAAAACCAATACCTTCTCCCCATCTGACTCGGACAAGCGTAACAGATTACGGAAGAAGTTTGCCTTCAGTCCTTCTCTAATATCCAACTTTTCTAAGATGTGGTCCATCCGGGCATCGTCAATTGCCTCTGTTTCTGTGGTTGACGTGTCTTTAGGTGAACTCTTTAGGAGGGATCTGAACTGTGCGTGCACATACAGTGTGCTCCCATCCCAGGTGATGGTCAACTTCTTAACGAAGTTGTTCAGTTCTTCAAGTTCACGAACTATCGTAAGGGGGAGGTGAAAAAATTCAAGAAAGTCAAGAAGCCCAGGCAATTCACGAAGAAAATCTCCTTCGTAGAAATGGAGAACCTTGCCTGTCATTGCACGCAACTTTTAAATGACGGTTACCTTTGTCTTGAAGTTATCATCTTGCATATATATATAGCAGTTACATTTGAGGAGGAAGGCAGCTGTCATTGATGAGTTGCGGGCTGTCTGGACTTTATTGAGCGAGTTCATGCAATGCGTACTGTCATTTGTCTTTCTTATGACATTCGTGCAGAATGAGAATGGATGGGTACGTTAGTAATATTTGTTGGGAGGCGATGTGATCTTCTTTGGTTTCATTGTCACATACAATTGATGAAACTTGCTTATGCGCCCGAAAAGTATTCTTCTCGATCGGCCTTTGTCTGCGCTTTTGAAGGTAATGGAGCATGGACGGGATGCGACCACCTCGATTACGTGCAACCAAGTTGCTCGATAGGAAATTGAAGCCCTCAACTTGATGGTGGCCTTTGCAACAAGTTAAGCGGCGGACACGATGGTGAAAACCAATACCTTCTCCCCATCGACTCGGACAAAGCGTAGATTACGGAAGAAGTTTGCCTTCAGTCCTTCTCTAATATCCAACTTTTCTAAGATGTGGTCCATCCGGGCATCGTCAATTGCCTCTGTTTCTGTGGTTGACGTGTCTTTAGGTGAACTCTTTAGGAGGGATCTCAACTGTGCGTGCACATACAGTGTGCTCCCATCCCAGGTGATGGTCAACTTCTTAATGAAGTTGTTTAGTTCTTCAAGTTCACGAACTATCGTAAGGGGGAGGTGAAAAAATTCAAGAAAGTCAAGAAGCCCAGGCAATTCACGAAGAAAATCTCCTTCGTAGAAATGGAGAACCTTGCCTGTCATTGCACGCAACTTTTAAATGACGGTTACCTTTGTCTTGAAGTTATCATCTTGCATATATATATAGCAGTTACATTTTAGGAGGAAGCGGTGTCATTGATGAGTTCTTGGTCATGCGGACTTTAGTGACCGAGTTCATGCAATGCGTACTCTCATTTGTCTTTCTTATGACATTAAATGCGAGAATGAGAATGGATGGGTACGTTAGTAATATTTGTTGGGAGGCAGTCACAGTCTTGCTCGTTTCATTGTCACATACAATTGATGAAACTTGCTTATGCATGAAAAGTATTCTTCTCGATCGCCACCTTTGTCTGCGCTTTTGAAGGTAATGGAGCATGGACGGGATGCGACCACCTCGATTACGTGCAACCAAGTTGCTTTCGAGGAAATTGAAGCCCTCAACTTGATGGCTGGCCTTTCCAACAAGTTAAGTAGCCGGACACGATGGCTGAAAACCAATACCTTCTCCCCATCTGACTCGGACAAGCGTAACAGATTACGGAAGAAGTTTGCCTTCAGTCCTTCTCTAATATCCAACTTTTCTAAGATGTGGTCCATCCGGGCATCGTCAATGGCCTCTGTTTCTGTGGTTGACGTGTCTTTAGGTGAACTCTTTAGGAGGGATCTCAACTGTGCGTGCACATACAGTGTGCTCCCATCCCAGGTGATGCTCAACTTCTTAACGAAGTTGTTCAGTTCTTCAAGTTCACGAACTGTCGTGAGGGAGGTGAAGAAATTCAAGAAAGTCAAGAAGCCCGGGCAATTCGAAGAAAATCTCCTTCGTAGAAATGGAGAACCTTACTGTCATTACCGCATAACTTTTAAATAGCGGTTACCTTTGCCTTGAAGTTCTCATCTTGCTTATATATATAGCGATTACATTTTAGGAGGAAAGCGGTTTGTCATTGATGAGTTGCGAGTGTCAGACTTTAGTGACCGAGTTCATGCAATGCGTACTCTCATTTGTCTTTCTTATGACATTCGTGCAGAATGAGAATGGATGGGTACGTTAGTAATATTTGTTGGGAGGCAGTCACAGTCTTGCTCGTTTCATTGTCACATACAATTGATGAAACTTGCTTGTACGCCCAGAAAAGTATTCTTCTCTGATCTGGCCACTGGCTGCGCACCCGAAGGTAATGGAGCATGGACCAGGATGCAGCCACCTCGATTCTGTGCAACCAAGTTGCTCAGTAGGAAATTGAAGCCCTCAACTTGATGGCTGGCCTTTCCAACAAGTTAAGTAGCCGGACACGATGGCTGAAAACCAATACCTTCTCCCCATCTGACTCGGACAAGCGTAACAGATTACGGAAGAAGTTTGCCTTCAGTCCTTCTCTAATATCCAACTTTTCTAAGATGTGGTCCATCCGGGCATCGTCAATGGCCTCTGTTTCAGTGGTTGACGTGTCTTTAGGTGAACTCTTTAGGAGGGATCTGAACTGTGCGTGCACATACAGTGTGCTCCCATCCCAGGTGATGCTCAACTTCTTAACGAAGTTGTTCAGTTCTTCAAGTTCACGAACTATCGTAAGGGGGAGGTGAAGAAATTCAAGAAAGTCAAGAAGCCCAGGCAATGAACACTAACGTACAGACACGTTGTTCAGTAGACTGGCACTGGAAGCCAACAATTATTACTAACGTACCCATCCATTCTCATTCTGCACGAAGGTTATAAAAAAGACAAATGAGAGTACGCATTTCATGAGATCGCTCAATGAAGTCCAGATAGCCCGCAACTCATGAATGACAGCTACCTTTCTCTTCAAATGTAATTGCTATATATATATGCAAGATGATAACTTCAATAGAAAGGTAACCGTCATTCAAAACTTGCGTGCAATAATGACAAGGTTGTCCATTTCTATGAATCAGATTGTCTTCGTGACTTGCGTGGCCTTCTTGACTTCTCTGAATTTCGTCACCTCCCCCTTACCACAGTTCGTGCACTTGAAGAACTGAACAACTTAGTTAAGAAGTTGAGCATCACCTGGGATGGAAGCACACTGTATGTGCACGCACAGTTCAGATCCCTCCTAAAGAGTTCACCTACAGACACGTCAACCACAGAAACAGAGGCCATTGAAGATGCCCGGATGGACCACATCTTAGAAAAGTTGGATATTAGAGAAGGACTGAAGGCAAACTTCTTCCGTAATCTGTTACGCTTGTCCGAGTCATGTGTGGAGAAGGTATTGGTTTTCAGCCATCGTCTCCCGTCGCATAAGTTGTTGGAAAGGGCAACCATCAAGTTGAGGGCTTCGATTTCCTACTGAGCAACTTCGTTGCACATAATCGAGGTGGTTGCATCGTGGCCCATCCTCCATTACCTTCGAGTTGCTTTCGGTGGTCGATCATAGAATAATACGTGTAGTCGGCGTAAATGGAAAACAAGTCCTTCATCAATTGTATGTGACAATGAAACATGCAAGATCGCCTTGCAACATAATATTACTAACATAATTATTTTAATTATGAATGTGAACTAAAAAGCAAATTTTGGATGTCTGTCCTTTCTTTTGTCTGTTTCAAAATCTGTATATGTGTTGGGAAATTCTGCGTGACATTTGTCTGTGTTTACGCAAAATTTAGAGGTTAACAGCCACATGTTGCAGCCGTTTGTTTGTGTTCTTTTAAATATTGATTCGATTACTTTGCGGAGTTATCGTCATTGCATCGATGGATATTGGTCACCTCGCACCAACAATGTTAGTTTTCTCCTTAAGACTTCCTACCGCCGTTTCGTACATATGTTTGTAAACCAGCATAATCGATCGACAAGGAATATGCTCATTTTTTTGGATCAATTCTTCTGACGGCCGTGTACTTTTGTGTTTACATTATTTGTTTTCCACAAATTTTGAATGGCCTCGCTTTGCGACATCAATTTACAACTTTTGTTTCAATTCGTCCGATTGATTACAACTCTTCACTGTTTTGTATCAGAAAATATGCATATACGTGCCGACTGTACTTGTTGTTGTAGTGAACTTATAACTTTACTGGACTGACATAATCGCAATCAATTGACATTACAATCTTTGTTTTATAAATCACAAATGGCATTAGCAATTAGGCCGAAAATGTCGAGGAATTTTGAAAGGTATCGAGTCGGGTAGTTTAAAGTGCATCGATCCAAATTACAACGGACAAAATGTGTACACCACCTGTAATTTCCCCTTCAATCTAATTTGTATGATTTGCTCTTTCATAAAGGGAAGGAAAAGATTGAAGACAATTCTTGAACAACAAATCCAAATGTCGACACTATCATCGGCTGCTTCTTGTGAAGCGACCACTTGCACCATTCATTTATTCTGGTACTAGTTGTTTATTTTGACAATATGGAATTACATTTTGATGCTGAAATTACGCACCTCGTCGAAGTTGGTTTGTGATGTTTGAAATTGCTTTTGTTCGCGTATATGCGAAAATGTTTAAATTACGTGTCGATTCGGTCCGGATGTACCAAAATTGTATTATGCGATTTGGGGCGACTTCATAAAACTTATATATATATGTATTCATATTTAAGATTCTTGATGATAAGCTTCACGATGCTTGCATGCGACGACAACAATTCAAGGAAATGCAAGGGCGGACTACCTTTGGACAAAAATTGGTGAGTGTCGAAATCTGTATTCTCTATAATACACTATGATGGAAACACATCATTTGGGTTGCTATCCACGTTGCATTGAATGGTCGTAGTGGCCTTGTGATTGTTTCACGTTTGTAGGATTGTAGCATGTAATAAGGTCACCTTCCTATTGTTTTGTAAATTTCAATTCTTTGTAAAAAGTCGGCATACGTTTTGTCGTGACTTTTTCTTTACTGTATTATTTGTATTTGCAATCTTATTTAATTACCAACAATGCCTTGGATTGCGTTTGGCATAAAGTTGTACTTAAAGTAATTTTGGACTCATAGTTGTTACTTGTCTTATGCGCTTTGTCATTTACTTGGTTAAAGACTAGAAAGGAGATTGGGAAAGGTGGAAGGCACTCCCCTCGATGAGAAAAGCAGGTTCTTGAAATGGCTAAAAGCGTTGAGAACACGCCAAAGTTGTACCATCTGCACGAAGTGCGAAAAAGGTCATTCGTACTTCATGTTTTAAATAAATGCATTTAGCTAGATCTGCTTTCTGACATTGTTGGTTGTATTTTTGTATTAATTTAAGGGTAAAAATGTGCGGGGTAAAAGCCAACTCGCATATCATTGAAGTCAATTGTTGAGCTAGTTAACGGTTCAGCGAAGCTTCATGACGATGATTGACATTGGGTTTCTTTGGCCTCCTGGGATGAAGTGTACCGTATAGATCACGACTTGTGCGCATGGTTGGTCTGAACTTGATCTGACGGTAGTTCATTGAATGTTCATGGTTGTCAAGTCGGGCTCACGTGTAAAGGCGGTGAATGTTTTATTAGAATACGGTGTGAAAGCGATGGCGTGCGATTGGTTGGGTCATTAGAAGCATATCCCAATATCTCTGATGAGGTTGGAGTTGTTAAGAGTCATTCCTTTGAACAAGTTGAGACTTTATCGTAGAGGCGATGGTGCGGAGGGCGAGTTTGGCGGAAATTTCTTATTTATGCGTGTTGGGGGCCATGTTGTGTCCTACCACAATGGCGGCTTGAATCCATCGTTCATTCATGCCGTGAAGGGCGTGAATCGTATCTTGAGCTTGTAATTGGGCAAAGTTGACCTTTGCAATGCCTTGAGCGGTGTTACGCCAAGTATAAAGGTCATCGCGATTACTGGCTGGATGTGTGTTCTGCTAATGGTATGCCAATAACTTGATTTTTTTCCATTCCCCCTTCATGTGTTTGATGCATTGTTACATCATGGCTCAACAAATTGGCCTTCATTGGGACATACAATGGTACTGCTTTGTGAGTCTGACGAACAACACTCTTCCTCACCCAAGTATGGTACTTTCGCGGGAATATATTTTACTGCGAGTACCGTCATAATTAAGAACAACGATGCGAGGGCAAAAAGTATGCCGAACCTCAATGGAGGAACCAATTAAAACTAGGTTGCGAAGAGGGGAACCTGAACATCATTTTTTTTCGTTGGAGGAACCAATAAAGTCGTTTGTGTGCTGTACATTTTTTTCCCCAAAAAACATTGCATTATATGTGCCTATAAAGTTGACAGCATCGTCAACAAAATCGGTATTCTATGTACGTTCCTCTGCAAAATTCAGAATAATGAATGTCATTGTTACTCAATATAGTTAATTTTTCTGGGAAGAACAACTTAATTATGGTGTGCCCCTCAATGTCCACAGCTGTTGTACCTTGGTTTGTGTTTGTCGACCTCGACTACGGCGCGGTCCACACCTCGGCTTCATGATTGGGGTGATACCCAAATCTGGGTGACTGCGGCGTATGAAGGAAGCACAAATTCCCAACAATTCTTGATAAGCACTCCTACCCTGTGCCTGATTCACACCATCGGCCCACTTCTCTTCAACATACAATGTCGGACTTCATTTATGCGTTTCTATGATTAGGTGGAGTTTGATTCGATGCTTAGCGGATGATCTTGACATGGATGCATGCCATGTCGAGAACCAACAAAAAGGCGGTACAATGAAGTCCGTATGAGCAATTTGGAGTCAGACATTACGAAGTGAAGGAAATGATGAAACAAGTTCTCCACAACCAAGCAGTTTAATGGAGATGTTGCGACATTTGAAGCCAAGCAAGTTGTTGGCAATGACAAGGTAATCCATCCAAGCGATGCATAATTTTCACAGTTGAGCCACATCGTTTAAAGATGGTTTATAAGACTAAGTTCACGAATGTGTATGTATGATTAGGTGGAAGGCAATGATGTGTGTATCATTAACCTCTCCTCAATGTTGCTCAAGCTGAAGGAAATCTTTGAAACAAGCTGCTTCAACATTTCGATTTGAGCAGATTCCTTTGAACAAACCAATTTATGTGAACTGTAGCAATTGCTACACCCCCTCATCGGAGGTATATTCTCTACACAACGGCGGGCGTGGCCCAGAGGGTGTGGACCTATTTGTTGAGTCAAAGGCGCCCGACGATGGCGTGGCCAAACCATCTGACGAAGTTAACCCAATGGAGTGTAATATTTCAGATGTACAAGGGGTGGATCACCAAGAACAGATTTTGAAGGGAACCTTGGCAAGGGACAAAAGTCATTTGCATGATGGGCGGTGAACATTGAAGAAGGTGGGGACAACAACAAGAAGGAGGCCTTGATTAGGAAACATATGGCGAAGATAAATACACTCATGACCTTGATCGATTGGGCGTGAAAGAACATGGCGTGCGATGTGCATACTTCTCCTACTAAGCAGCAAACCATTGGGAACAAGCTGGAATCGTTCACGGGAAGTGCAAAGGGAAGGCGAAAAGGAAAAGGAAAAAGCGGCGGAAGTGGAGTTCAAGCCAGGGTGGGGATATGCAATTGTGCATCGATAGCAAAACAAATAGTGGAGTTAGCGACATCGGTTCATTTGTGGATGTTGATGGTGTGGACAATGTGAACAAGGTACAAATCGCCTTTCATGCCCCACAAGTTACGAATACCAAATTCATGCCCACATCAATAATGTTTTGCTAATTTTACAATCATCTCGGTTGTATTGTACTAGTTGTCAAAAATTGCATGTTTGCGATTATGGCTAACGCCATATGTTAGTACACATTTCTAACAAACTCCGCACCAAACATCACAAGTTGGGAACACTCGGCGCTCACAGTTTTACATCATTTCACGTTGTTTTTTATGACTCTGAGCCTTGTAATGTAAGCTTCAATTTTTTATGAAAAGTGTCTTGTTAGTCATTTGTTTATTTTTGTAGGATTAGATTGTGATGTTGGACGCGAAGGGTTGTTATCGGCGGAGGAACAAAAATTCTTAACTATGTACTTGGCGATAGCAAAAATGAAATGTATTGTTTCATTTACTACTTGCAAATTTTAAATAATGATCCTTTGTGAAATAACTATCGTTCTAAGCATCATTTTTTGCTTGTAGGGACATTGTTGTTTCCATGAATCTTCATGAATGACCATGTGAAGTTGCCACGGCGTGACATCGCCTGGCCTGAAACCGAGTCTGGCTATCCGACCTTTGTAAGTGTTATTTGCACAAATATGAATCTGCGTTTTTGATTACCCTGAACTTCGAAACCTTTGTAATCAACTTGCCTTGTGTCTTGCATACAATGTTCGGCCAATCAACTTGGTGGTGGTGCAATTGACTAATCGTGAGAGGATTTACACAATGGCGGGAGGCACCTGATTGGTTCTTTCCGTATATGTGTCGGTAAGTAAGTGTTTAAAAGCTCGTTGTGTATTGTGTATGATATATTTTGAGAAATGTTTCCGTCAATGACCTTTATGCATTACACATGCGGACTTTGATTCTAAATAAAGATATGCAACCTCTGCACCATGAACATATCGTCACATCCTTTTTAGGACATAGCGGATACCTGCTTTGCGATTGATGCATGCGGAGGGTAATATCAATGTTCATCCCGTTATATTAGAGCGAAAATATGAAAGGCATTACATGTTTACATGGCCTCTAAACAAGGTCTGCCGTTGTGTTTACGTGTAGATTTACATGCCTTTCAATTCTGAGAGTGCATTGGTTGTGCGTTAAAATTGATATGGTGGACCGTGTAGCCTACCTATTCGACTCGGTCCCATCAACCGACCGAACAAAAGGAAGCTAAATCGGCTAACATTTTGGTATGTCCTTCTCGTGCATTTGAACACTACCAAAACTTGAACATCCTTCGTAAACCAACTTCAACCTTGTGGAGCGAGTTCAAACTATGCGACTTCTTTGCAACTACACTTTGGAAATGATTATATTCTGGGGCGTCGTGGCTTTCCCTCTGCATGTTAGATGAGAGGCGATTACAACAAGCTGAACGAGTAATCCACAATCCCTCCCTCACATTAATGTCTATCTTTGCATGGTGACTTAACGAACCTATGGTGTATTGGCGACAACTTTAATGTGAAATTATTTTTGTATACGTTTGGTGTGGGATGTTAAGTCATCAAATTCATGCGACAACTTTGATTTAAGCCCGGTCCACACAAGGTACATTCTACTGGCTTAATTTCCATTTGTCAATCAAATCACGCCTTGTATGTCTGCAATTTTAAGCGGTTGTCTTATGATCTTTTACGTACAAAGTTAAGCTCCTGTGTGCGTCGAAGTTGTTGGTTGACATCGTTATGGATGTCAATAATGCAAAAGATCATGATGCAAAGTGCCTTGATATGAGCAATGCCACAAGCTAGGCGATGATGGGATTGGTGCCCGATCGCCCGATAATTTGGGTGTATCTGACTTAACTAATTTTTATTGTTTGATTTCAATATGG
The DNA here is from genome assembly GCA_025200525.1 of Camellia lanceoleosa. Lineage (NCBI taxonomy): Eukaryota > Viridiplantae > Streptophyta > Magnoliopsida > Ericales > Theaceae > Camellia > Camellia lanceoleosa. The sequence goes on from CM045761.1 coordinate 61,501,948, forward strand.
ATGTTATTTATGGGTCCCCAGTATTGTTTTTGCTGGACGATGTAAATATGGACTACCTGCAAAGTGCAAGTCAAATGTAAACATGGATCAAACATGTCGATGTGGCTGCTGACTTAGTACTATTTTCTTTACGCATGTTTCTTGTTCGGATGAATGCGACTGTAACTGTATATAATTTACGGCTGCTTTTGTTGCCGAAGTGTTTTTATAATTTAATTACGAAAAAGGGAAAATTAATTTTCAAAAATGAAAGAAACCACATTATGAATGAAAACTCAATACTCTTCGTAGGTAGGTTATATATCAGCCCATTAGCACATATGACTCCAGGCAGAACAAAACTTTCATGGCTTACAGGGAAGGTTAAAAAAAAAAGATATCAAATCTACATATCTGCTGCATCATCAACAGCGTCTTCTGAAGAGTTGTCCGTACTATCTGATTGACTGTCCTCATCCATTGTCTTATCAGACTTAACCGTCGCCGCCAAGTTCTCATCGATTGACCAATCAGCGTTCTGCTTGATAGCGCCGACTTGCCGCTCCAAACTTGACAACCGTGTGTCCACTTCATTCAGCCTTTCGTAGATAGCTTGCAACTGCTCCAATACAGGAGCAACATGAGCTTCAACAATAGCTTCAATCTTGTTCGAATCAGACATTTTGTAGGAATATGTGTATGGTTTATTTGACTGACTACTTTTTGAGAGGAATGTCTGATTCATAATATTACACAACACTATCTTTGTATGTATTTGTAATATATGGTACATGACTTGTATGTTTGCAGAAGACCGCATGCATTGTGACATACATTGTATTAATTTCACAAACTGGCCGAATTCATCTTGCAAAAATTCGTTCCTTCTTGCATGCACCAAGTCATCCGTTCGTACCTGATGCGTCCATTATTTGGCATTTCAACACACATGCATTGCACCTTCCATCAGTACTATCCCACTGTCATTGATTTCCACACCCACAGTTGGCCATACATTCACATTCCTCATTTGTATTTGTGCCCCAACCCAATTACATGTCTACTCATCCATAAAGGTTAGCAAAATTGCTCTTATCAGATACATATGCCTTTCCAACTGCACCCAACCTATTAAATGAACTACATGATCGATGAAGTTGCTTTTCGCGCGATTTGGGGTAGGTGTTGCCACCAAACAACAATAAGTGTGTTCACATCTTTAAACCTACCACCAACGTATTAATGACTACGGGTTTAAGGTAATTTAACATTTACAACCAACCACAAAAAAGTTTGGAACCAGTGTTGTTTCCTTTGCATTTGGGTTTGTTTTTGCGTGCATATATTCTTCGTGAACCTGCGAAAACAAAGTTGGACTCAATCAAGAACCTTCACACGTATGGATGCACACCGATGCAGCGGTTGTGGACAATCACTTACAGCGGTGTGACTCGGCGAAGTCACGAGTGGATTATGCGGTGGGTATATCGATTCGTCCGTGATCGGCGTTTTTGAAACGGGGTTCCCCTGTGGAGTTTTGAACCTCGGCGGGATTACAAGCACCCAATACAAGATGCTTGCACGGGGAAGTATTTTGGAATTCGATTTCCTTGTTTGCCAAAGCGAGTTGATGTGAACACCACTTGTCGATGTGCTTTTGAAGGTCACAAAAGCCGGTCGGTTGAAATCGTGACAATTCCCTCATGTCGTGACTCCCAAGTTAGGCATCGTTTGGAAAGTGAGGTTGGTCGGATGACTTCGTCGACTCATTAGGAACTCACGGATAGAGGGCCAAAAGCGGTCGAAGATACATGGATCGAACGGCGGTGCGATCAAGGCTATAATGGAGGATCTGCGGTGTCGGACCACGACCTTCAGTTACTCGGACTCAGGGTTGTTGATTTGAGCGAGGATTAGCAGGCCTGGACATGTGTATGACATAGTAAGCGTAGTCTTGTCTGCTGGCATCGTCGAGCGAAAATAAACGACTTACAAACTAACAGACCGTCATACTCTGCTAACCATTGCAACGGTGCATGAGTTAATGTCTTCATCATGTCCACTTTGGTGTAGGTATTTTTTGGGGCACCGTCCTCGACTAAAACCTGTCTTATGATTTTTGTTGAATGCGATGACAAGGTAATTTTTTTGTATTGTCAATGACCGATATCAGAAACTATGGTGTAACCTATGGTTTGTTGATTACTTCATGTTTGTGAATCGTTCAATATGGACAATAAGGTTTAAGTGTCAGAATCATTGACTGGAATCACAACCTGTAATTGCAGACAAAACTTGTACTGGCAAAAAGCGGTGTCATACACTCTAACATCAATATGGCCACATAATGTTTTGTTTTTCAAACACAACCATTGTGTGGAAGCATACCCATGGGGTCAACATGCATTAGCAATTTGTCTCCCATTGTGCATTGTTATGAACTAATCGGCTACCCTTCAAACAAAAATTATACAATAGACCATGCGAGAACGAGTATTGATATTCATAATGAAGAAGTCGGTAGCGATGGTGAAGAAATGTCTGACGCATTCTATATATCTGCTTTCAACTTGCGAGCAGATAATAGTTGAGCCCACATAAAAGTGACAAGCAGATACTAGTTGACGGATAACAGTTGCCGTCTGTTAATTAAAACAAACTGCAACAAATAACGAAGTTGTTCATTACAACCAAAATTCATGCACCGGATAAGAGAACGCAGCAGATAACGAGGCCACGAGATAAGTGACAATGCACCCACAAAATTGGTCATCCACAAAGCATCCACAAAATTCATCCACATAGCATCCACAAAAATGAATCCACATACCATCCACAAAATTAAATCATGAGATCGCCAAATACCATCCACAAAGCTCTTACAATGACACCAACGTTTCCCAAAATTCATTACAGAATAACATTATAAGTTACATCATAATACCTTATAAAATGCTGTCCGTACATTCATTCCATAATAAAATTCATTCCACAAAGCAATAAAATTACATAGTACATCATAATAAAATTCATTCCATAAACATTACTTACATCATGAAGTACAATACAACAAAAACTGGTACAAACTTCCATTAAAGTTCCCAAAATACAAAGAAGTACAAAAGTGACATGATCAAGTACAAAATGATAGAAAATACAATGAAATACACCATCGCTTTGATAATATGTTCTATCCTTTCAAGCCTTCGACCATAGTCATTTGCAAAGTCATGAAGCCTCGTCCTTACATCGTTGAAGTGTTCTATTGTTAAAGCATCACCAGCTGTAGTGTTGGAAGGGATTCTGGACGTAACGTCTTCATCATCTTCAGCCACGAAGTTGAAGTAATTGCAATGGGGAGTGGGAGTGGTACTCTACAATGCATGACAATCACTTGGTTGGATACGACAAATATTCTTGTCGATTACTAAAGGATTAAAATTTCCAATACATACTTACATATTTTGATGGGCAAACAAAGAACAAACGCCCTTCATTTCCATTCTCATTGTTCTGACAATACGTATGGCAGCGGTTCTTCCCCAATTGCATAGCCTCGTTTCTATTGTTATGTTGCTAATGTTAGAAGAAGAAGCCATGTTTTAAATCTGCGTACATGACAAAGTTGTAGTGCTCTGCTATGCTTCTGTTTGATGGGGTCAATAGCATGTCTAGTTTAATTTGAGGGAGAGAGTGTGTCTTTACTGAAAACATCTATTTGTTCAAACTGCCATGTTTAATAGCATTTGCCTGAGAGGTTACCGCAGACTAAGCGGTAATAGCATTTGAACAAACATCATGACTCAATCTACACACATAGCATTTTGGGCCCGAACAAATCTGGGTTTCAAACATAGCATCTGTGCTTAATTACACACGTGTTACACACATAGCATTTCGAATCTGCACAAACATGCCAGGTTTACAAACATATCAGTTCAATGTGACGTAAATTATCAATCACACATGTTAAGCAACTACTATCAACAAATCATCTTGGCGTGAAATGATTAGGGCAGATTGTTGGAGACTGTGATTCAGTAGTTATCAAAGTGAAATAGTTATGAACAAATGAGACATGTGATTTTGAACAAACCACACTGAAATACTTATCAACAACTCAGTAATAGTTATGAACATTTAAGTTCAGTTTCATAATAGTTATCAATGTTGGTAATAGTTAATTCAAGTCACGCACCTAACACATTAGGTGGTAGCAGTTCATTACAACAATTCATGCGTGATTCACAACAAATTCAGCAAAATCACATTATCAATCAGACATTGAAAATTACGCAACTATATGCATTCATTCAACTAATTATCAATCTGCATAATCATACTATGTTCTGCAAAGATGTGATCCTTCCATTTTATGTTGGATCAGTTTGTGCGTATTCATACTACGTTCTGGAAAATGTATACTTTAACATGCATAAATGTTCGTCACAATATGTGCCACATTTTTCAAGCATACCATTAATCTATCTGCATAACAGTAATTTTCAAAGCCCAGGAATTTGGAAGCCGTAATTTTCGAAGCCCTATTTTTCATTGAGTAATTTTGGAAGCCCTAATTTCCAAAGTTCAAATCTATTTTGTGAATCACAACCATAACTTATTGATTTCAGCGTTTGGAGGACGAACCTGGTTCATGTATGGCCTGAAAGCCCACGTTATCGTCAACAAATTCCTTGTCCACAGCCGATGGAGGTCGCTGTCGAGCTATGGCTCGCGAAGCAGAATGAGATTGAGGTCTATACTCTGTATAAGCTGTGTAGCACAGCGGGAAAACGAAAATTTTTGTTTGGTTTGCATTTGGGAGACGAGTTTTGAAGAAATAAATTTCTAAAAAATTGTTTGGTTTGAGTTTTTCTGAAAAACATTTCTAAATCACTTTCTCTCTCTTACTCATCAATTAATCACTTTTTTCTCTCTCCTCTCTCCTCTCTCCTCTCTCCTTCCCAATCACTTTGAAAAATGCGTGGGAGCACTAATTAGTGCTCCCACTAATTAGGTGGCAGTGGGTCCCGTCAGAAATGATGTGATGTTTTGGTCTTGGAATTGTATTTTTTTTTATTTAATTATTGTTTTAATGCATTAGTGCTATTAGTGGTGGTGTTTTTAGTGGGATGAATCATTGTTGCAATCAGTTTTTATCTGACACACATGTACTCAAATTCTCTCAAAATATCAAATCATCCCAAACTCCCAAAAAACAACTCTCCCCAAAATACACAAGCAAACAAACATTAGAAATTTCTAAAGCTGTCTCCAAAAAATTTTATGAGATACAACTCTCCCCAAAACAAACCAAACAATGTTTATTTTCATTTTTAGTCCGTAACCCAAAAAATCACTAAGAAAATACTGTATGAATAGAGATTGGGAGCCCCTTTCCCCGTACGAGGATCCTCTCCTTGCAAGCCCCTCCTTGCCGTCGTTCTGCAGAGAGATTGGGCCTACTTTTAGGCGAATCTTGATAATTTGAACAGTTCATATTTTATGATTTATTCAAGATATCATACCTATAAAAATCAACTGACGGATATCGAAAGTATGGGATGGTGTTATAGGTAACAGTTGAAAGAAAACTACTCCGATCAGATAGCTGTGGATATTCGGTCAACGTCATTTCCCATAGGCATGTAGTCGCGACAAACCTGTACACATTCTTGATGATAACTTCAAAACGGGTCCCCTGATTGCCCCCACGGGCCGAACAACACTATCCAATGCAATGCACAATATTTTTGTATTCATAATACATTGGGATTATGATTCCCTCGATTTGTTATATAGATTTGTTGGTTTCGCCCCTTTCATCCTGTGTAATGTACTTACTGTACTTCCCTGTTATCCTGAATTTGGAACTGGTTGGTTGAGCTTAGGAACCAAGTCTAGTTGCCCAGATTTTGGAAGTGTTCATATAGCTAATATGCTTATCTGTTGAAATGCGGAAACAGCTTGTATGCTTATCTGTTCAGATGTTGATACAACTAGTATGTTTATCTTTTGTAAAACAAGAAGCGTCTAACATGAGTCACTGTCCCTTATAAGTGGTTTGCCAGGTTCAGAGCCGTCGATGTCAAATTTAGAAAATGATGAGAAACGGAAAATGAAATGAGATATGAATATTGTGGTCATATAACGGAAATGTGTTACGGATTGGTTTATGGTAATCGAACATTTATGAACTGCTAATGTCTCAGTTATTGCTCATATTGTGTTTAGTATATCTGTACTGGGCGTTGGCTCACCCTATATGGGACACCATTTTCAGGTACAAGTAACATGGCACCTCTACGGACATAGCTTGGATGGATGTGGGAGTTGAAGACTCTTAGTTTTTGATTATTTTGTTGTATTACATGTACATCAAGCCACGGGCTTCTTTTGTATAGAGTTAGCACTCTTCTTTTGTGAAACCAAGTGTGAAGTTGGGAAGCTGTAAGCCTATACGGCACTTGCTTTTGTTGTTAACATGTAATATTGTTGTAAGAATTACTCTGATGAATGAAAAGCTGTTGATTTCTTTATACCATTGCATGTCTAATATAATGGGATTTATGTATTATTTTGATGGCGTTACGCCATCCTTTGTATCATCATTGACACAGTTTGCCCTGTTTGTGCGCCCTGCATAAACGGGGATTGTCATCCGCGCGACTGTTAGTCGCGCGATACATTGTCCGTTGGCCACTCGGTTCGAAATTTTACCCTTGACGAAATTTTATTCATCGGCCTGTAGAACTATTTTAATTTTAATTTGTAGGCCGAAAATTTAACTTCGCATTCCCCTACCTTACGGTACGCCTCATTTATGAAAAATAAACAAAAACTACAAAAATCAGCAAAAACAATTAACAGTAACATAAATTGGCACGTCAAACATATAATCAGTGCAAATTTCCTATCACAAACATCATATCCAAGTACAACAAAATCTATTACTATGAAAACACGAAAAATTTAATTTTAAAAAGTAAGAAAATACGTAAATAACATAAAAATAGCAACTTCGTAACCACCTTGTACGACTGGTTTGGCATGTTTACAAAAAGCCAAAAGTCCAAAACTCATAATTTTACTTCAATCACATTATTTAGGTTAATTTTTTGACGTTCATGAAAATGTGTATTACAGAATTGTATAAATTAATGTGCAAGGAAAAACAACAATGCTACGATGTCGTTTGGTAACACTTACGTTTTCAGTTTTCTGTTTATATTTACAAAAATTAAAAAATTTCAAATTTATGAATTTGTTTGGTAAAATTTTTGATTTATAAATCAGTGCTCTCAGTTTATAAATTTGGCCAAAAAATAAAAACACAAAAAATGTGTTTCCATTTTGAGTTTTTAGTTTTTTTTGTTTTTTTACCACCCAACACTAGCCACCACCCGCCACAATTTTCCACCACCGTCTTCCGCCACCACCACTCACCCACCTACCATCCACTCGCCACCACCACCCATCCCTCACCGCCGCCACGACCACCACGACCACCACCACCCACCATCCACTTGCCATCCACCCGCTACTACCATCCACCGCCCGCTACCTACTTGCCACCACCACGATCGACCCACCACCACCAACCACCTGCCACTCACCCGCCACCACCACCCACCACCCACCCGCCACCCACCTGCGACCACCACCCACCACTACCACCAAAGACCACCACCACCACCACCACCCACTTGCTACCACCTACCACCCACCATCACACCCACCCATCCACTACCACCACCACCGCCACCCACCTTTCACCCACCACCACCCGCCATCCGCCACCCTCCACCCCCCACCCGCCATCACCACCACCACCACCACCACCACCACCGCCACCACCGCCACCACCACCATCCGCCACCCACTTGCCACCACCACCCATCACTTGTCCCCACCACCACCACCACCCGCCATCCGCCACCCACCTGCCACCACCACCCACCACTTGTCACCACCACCAACACCACCACCCGCGACCCACCTGCCACCACCACCCAGTACCACAACGACCACCACCACCACCACTACCCACTCAGTACCACCCACTACCCGCCACCGTCACCCACCCACCCATCCCCACCACCACCCACTACTACCCACCACCGTCTTACCACCACCACTCACCACCCGTCACCACCACTACTACCACCCATTCGCTACCACCCACCACCCGCCACCGTCACCTACCCACCCACCACCACCTACCTGCCACCATCCGCCATCCGCCATCCACCTGCCACCACCACTCGCCACCACCACCCGCTCGTAACCACCCACCACCCGCCATCGTCACCTACCCACCCACTACCACCACCTACCATCCACCCGCCACCACCCGCCACCACCCACCACCACCAGCTACCCACCACCCACCGTCACCACTTTCCACCACTGTCTTCCGCCGCCACTTACCACCACTTGCCATTTCTCACTCTTTTTTATATTTTAAAAATTTTTAAAACATTTTGTCAATTACCAAACGCGTTTGTCGTTTATGTTTTTCTAAAAATAAATAAAAACTAAACAAAAACCAGTTTATAAAATTTTTGTAAATAGAAACTGAAAACGTAAACGTTACCAAACACACGTATCATGAAAAATCTTTCATGAAAATAATCATTAAAGTTTTGTGACTCTTGGATTACACTTAGAACAAAGCAGCACAAATTAATCAAGGTAATCGAAGGATCAGAAATCTTTCATGATCATTTACATGACAAAAATTAATGATCCCTAACTTTTCTAAAGGAAAAATTATAATTCGGAGTTATGTTGCCGTAATTTTTGACTTTTTCTGAAGGGAAAAACGGGGGAGCTCGAAACGGGGGAGCCCGAATCCCCCGAAAATGCCATTTTGGGTATAAAAAAAAAACGCAAAGGAAAAAAAAAAAAACAGTTTACTTAAAATGGAAATTAGGGGGATTCGGGGGAGGGGAATTCGAGCTACCAATCAAAATTGTTTTCTGAATAGTAATAACTGTTGGACTTGTTGGTTTTTTTCCCCAACTTGCCAACTTCGCCTTATGTAGTGTCACGTACGTTTCGGTTTCCCTCCCAAATTTGGAACAAAAACCAAAGTCGCCAGACAGCGCTTCCCACAGATGCAGTACTTTTCATGATGACCCACATGCCGTAGCCTTTCTAATCTCACCAACTCATTTCCATTTCTCACATACAAATTTCGGCAACTGTGGTGTCCCTCCTTCTCTCTCCATTTCGGTTTTGCTGTCCACCTCCAAAGAATACACTCTCTCTCTCTCTCCATTTCGATCAAGGCCAGTCGCCGACGGTAAGAGTCACCATTTTCTGCATGTGTGAGTCTGTTATTTGTTTTTTCGAGCACATTATTATTATGACTCATCAGGTTCCACTCGCATCGACATTACCATTTCTCAACTAATAAACTGCTCCTCCTTAGGTCATTGAAACCAGACGCATTTATTAGGTATACAAACTACGCGGTGACAAACCGATATTGCCATTGACGAAGTTCCATAGTGACAAACGGTCTTCGCTCAAAGAAGGCAATGGTTTTTATTTCTCTGCATGAAGGTAAGTTATGCGATGGGTGATGTTGGGTTGAATGTCCGATGTGGCCCTGCTCCAAGTAAAAGCATTGGTTGTTGATTCTCGCTTCAAGTCGAATACTATAAAACGAGTACAACATATGGGCAATTAATTTTCAGAAACAAGGCATGCCATATCCGCATAAATTAACCACAACATATCCTACTTGAAAATACACGAAAGTACCACTCTGCACAATGTAATGAGGACTCAATGGTCCGCTGATTGTAAGTTGTTGACAACAAATTCGCTTTGTTACAATTTCGAGTAATGTTCTTCGCATCCTTATGAATATTGCATTAAATTCTTTGCGTGAAATATCGTAATTGGATATGGGCGACATGTCGCATAATGCGGCAACCGTGAGTTTATGTCGTTCAGTATTTCATACTGTTAGGTTTGCAAGGTTATGTTTCCTGTACGTACTAAATACCACGGTCTGTTCGTGTATGGTATATTGTGCTGTTATGTACTGCCATCACGAGGTTGTGTGATTTGAGTCTGACACACTTGCGATAGCCTCAAATTGCACCATGAATTGCGTGTCATGGATTAAAACTGTGTCGATTTGTTACCGTAATATGTGCACATAGGCCACATGTTGCGATTCTCAGGAGAGAATTTAGAAATCCATAATTCACCGAAGTTATACTAAACCACTTCAGCCATAATTTTCAGTGACAACGGAAAACGACGTTACCATTTTCACGAAAATGGCACAACTTTTTAAATGGCAAGGCAAGATTGACTAACTTTAAAGTTAACCGACGAAGATGATAGAATGCACAAAACGTACATACCACCGATGTAATTTGGCCTTCAACAAAATTTCATTTACGCTGATATTTGTTACAGGCAAAGGAACACATTGAAGGCAAGTGGCAAAGGTTCACGAATTGAAAGGGTTGACATTACCGAGCCCCTCACGAAAAGCGCCACTTGACCATTTATTTTTACAGTGTTCGATCAAGGTCCTTCAAAGCGGCTCACAAGATGAATCCTCTCGTCGTAAACGTGACAAGATTTTTGCACAATTCATTACATATTTTCAACTCATAGCTTATACTGGCACATTTCGCTTGTACTCAAAAGAAATTAAGATTTTAGAGACCAAAAGTAAGGGCCAAAATAATTTGGACCATTTATAATTGTTGTTGCGTAAATGATGTGGTTATTATATATAGAGTAATGCTAGGAATCATGAAAATAATATCATGAATATGATCATGAAAGATTCTCCACCTTTGGATTATACACACAATAAAACACCATACACTAATCAATGCTAATCAAATGATAAAAACATTTTCATGATACATTTCATGATATTATTGTCATGATCTCTAATATTACTCTTATATTTTTAGCAACCAAAATTGACATTACGGATGCATTATTATGTAGTTGGGACAAAATTTGTTTGTGTAAAAATTTGGTCCCTAAATGACAATGTTTCCGATTTGTGTACATATATGTAAAGATATCCATCCATATGTAACATATACTTACGCCGAAATTGACAATGGTTGCAGCCAGCAACAATTCAAGGAAAGACGAGAAGCGCATAAACCCCGACCGAATATGGTTAGTGTGCGTACATGTAGTAAGTAGAGTACCGTGATGGAAACACGGATCGCTGTGATAGCAAAGTATGGACTTCTATTCCATGCGCACATACCATGTGCTTCTATCGTGTCGCATTCAAGGATTTCCAGCTATAGACGCCTATATTGCATGTTCTTATAAACTCCGATTATGTGTAAAATTCCATGTCCGTTATTATTTAAACTGTAGTAAATAGTAATTTGTATGTGCAAACATATGTAAATACCATAAAATGTGCACACATTAAGTAGTGATACAACTTTTGGTGACAATTATTTTGGACTTAAAGCCCTATTTGTCTCAGATAAAGGCCACGCTCAGGTAACACTTACAGAGCCGAAAGGATATTGGGGAAAGGTGGAAGGAACTCCCCGTGATGAGAAGAAGAGGTTTCAGACATGGCTAAGGCAAGTGCCAAGGAACTGGGCAAGAAGTTGCAAAGAAATCTGCAAAGGTACTTAGGTGCTTAGTGTTTTCAGAATCGCATTTGGGGAGGACTCGCTATCGACACAATGTTGGTTAATTTTTGTATTAATGTTCACGCTAATAACATTGCAGAGTAAAATGCAAGTCCGCATATCATTGAAGTCAATTGTTGATATCGTGAACCGCCAGAACGGGCACAAAAGCAGCAATATTGATATTGGGTTCGTGGCCTCTCGTTAAAGTGTACCAGATAGATCACAACATGTGCCAATGGTTGGTACGTAACTTCGATCCCGACACGTGTTCGCTGATCGCTCATGGTCACACCGAGGCTCACCTGTGAGGAAGTGCATGTCTTATTGGGTATACGGTCAAGGCAATGACGCAGCTTCATCGGGTTCAATAGATGCATATCCCAATATCTACGAAGAGGTTGGAGCCGTTAAGGAATCATTCCTTTGAACCGCTGAGAGTTTATCCGACCGAGAGTGATGGTGCGGATGACGAAGTTTCGCGAAGTTTGCGCCAGACGTGTTGGGGGCCATGTTGTGTCTCTACCACAATGACCGCTTGAGCCTCGCTGCTCGCTCATGCCGTGAAGGACGGACCGTATGGGGGCATGTAATTGGGCAAAGCCGATAATCGCAATACCTTGTCAAAGGTGTTCTAAGTATAAGATGAAAGTTCAAAGCCAGGCAACCGGATGTGTTTTCCTTCCGATGGTAACGTAATCGACCGTTGTTTGTTTGTACCATGCCGACATATATTTCATCCATTGCAGGCATATGGGTCAATAAAATGGCAATGCTATAACTACAAACTTACTCGTTATTGAACAAAGATGACAAATATACCAGACGGGCCACATTTTTTTTTACCACAAAAAAATTTTTTTTTTTTAAAAAAAGTCATGGGATTCGCTCGCGATCATCACACAACAACACATATGATTGTGTTGTAAGTTGTATGCATTGTTAATCTAATACGGATTATTTTGCTCAAGTGTATAGTAAATATGTTTTCCCCTTATAATGCAAATTTATTTTACTTGGATCGCTTTTGCCCTCCTCGTAAGAGTATCGCCGGTACTACACGCCGCCCCTCGCTAAATGATTGGGGTGATGCCGAAATACGGAGACGAGGCGACGATGGGAAGGAAGAAAATGTTGCAAAGAACATGAGGTAATCAACCCATTCGCTCAAGACATTTCACAAAGATTGCCCCACCGTGTTATGGATAACGGTGCGATGCATGTAATTTGTGTTCCTATGACTAGGTGACAAGCAAAGGACAAACAAAGGACCCTTTCCTTAGCTGTCATATTTTCAGCTTTGTCCCTCCCTATTTACTCAAATACTCGAACTTTTGGGGCGAAAACATTAAGTTCCTATGTGGTGGATGTTGTAGCCTTACAAATTCAATTTTATGTACTACTTCCGCTATGAAATGAATTTTGGTGAAGCCCTCAAGTTAGAGTTTTGGAAAAGCTTGAAGATTTTGGTTTTTAACCTTGTAAAAAGGTCAAAACATTGTCGCCCGCTTATTGTTAGTTCAGAATTGAAAATTTATCTTTGTTTATGTAATTGGGAAAAGGTAAAGTGGTAAACATGGGATCGATCAAGTTTTTATCCACACCAGATGAGCATCATTTACAACAAATTTTTTTTTTCATTTCGTATGAATGGAGGAATTAATTTTATTACATATATTTAATATGTCAAGTGTGTACACATACGCTTGTGTGCAACTTAAGAAAGCATCAAACTTTACGATCCACAGTTGAGATCGATTGACGATTCAGTGCATTACCATTTTCATTTATGATTTGAATCCCGATTTGACAACTATGTCAGGTGGAGTTTCCTCCAACAAAAGCGGAAAGCAACGACATTGATGACGCAATTGACACACACCATGTCAATAACAAACTGAAACCACGGATTGATGATGTTCGTTTGAGCAAGGTTGAGACCGACATTGGTGAACTCAAGGAAACCATGAAGCAAGTGCTTCAGAGCAATGCGGAAATAAGGGACATGTTGCTCAATTTCCGAGGGAAGGAAGCTGTTGACAATGCAAAGGTAAGCAAAAGCAATCAGTACACATGCTTCGCACAGTTCACAGAGGTTAATTGGGGATGAAATATGGTAGTAACTTAATGTATGTGTTTGTGTGATTAGGTGGAGTCGAATGAAAGAAATTGTAACATTAACATGTCCTCCAAAGATTGCCGAACCGAAGGAATGTCGAACGGTGGTTGCAATTTATATTGTCCGCAAACAACCGCTTAATGAATGTATACATATTGTCAAATGAAGCAAATGATGCAAAGAAGTGCCGGTGTTTATTGAAACAAAGACAATTGCCTCGCGCAGAAGAAAAGGGTTTTTACCCTACCAAGGGAGTCGAGTTGCATGATGGCGGCGTGGTCTTCCCAAATTATTATGGTAGCCCAAATGAGGGTAATGTTCAAGATTTACAGGTGGATTGGGAGGACAATTATGTGAATGCAATGTTGTCGAATGAGATAATTGATATGCACGATGGACAGCTATGCATCGGCCCAAGAAGTTGGGGACATGCACAACAACCGTGGCCTTGCGTTGAGGAAACATACGCAGTTTAAGATAGCAAATCTCTTTCGTTCGTATTCGCCATCAAGAACGCTGCACAACAGTAGTTTATCTTCGCTTGATGATTTGCAAACCTTGCCACCAATGCGAGGAGAAGCGCATAATGTGCATCCTTCGCCGTAAGGTTGGCCAAACATTGGGAGCGGGACAAATTGTAACAGTACACGAAAGGGACGAGGAAGAGGAAGAGGAAGAGAGGAAGAGGAAGAGGAAGAGGTGTTGAACCGACAGACGAGGGGATATGCATTCGCGGCAAATGATAGGAAAATGAGTACTGACTTCATCGCCGAAAAATTCCCAAGCCGCCACATCACTTCACCTTTCGTATGTTTCATTACCAATTGATGCCGACAGTATTACTGATCATAATTGAACCATTATTTCTGTTGTATTTTAATATTTGTGATTCTACTGCAAGCTTGCAGTAACAAATGTTGTACACTTGTGTTGCAGATTTCGGACAAAGTCCTGTCCAAACCGCATGTGTTGGACAAGCGGTTCCGTTTCACGGGTTAGACATCGCCGCACCAATTTTAGATGCATAAGGATGTGTTATGTACTTTGCAAATTAAATTTCCTAACAAAGGCCGAAGTTAGTTAATTGTTTATATTAATAGGAGTTGATGTTACTTGATTGTTTATATTGATAGGACTTGATGACACTGGAGAGCATAGAGGTTTTATCACGTCTAAAATGAAGTTGTTGACTCAGACTTGACTTACGTAAAAATGAAAGGTACGGATGAGTTTAGTACTCGCAATTAACCTGTTCCATAGTATTTGTAAAATAAGTTTGATTTCCACAATTTTCATGTGTCGTGCTATGTTTATTTGATTCTTGTACGTATCAGTTCTTGAATTTTTCATTCTCTATGATTTGATGGGTTTATGATGGGTTTATCGATGTCGCATGTAGGATTTTATTTGAATTTAATGCAGTGGGCTAGGGAAAGATCAGTGGCTAAATTTCCTCAACAAGTTTTCTTCTTTTGGTCTTATCCTCGCATTAATATCTACCTATTGGGAAAATTGCAAACCATCGATATTTTCACAAAAATATTTACAAATTCATGGAAACCTTTATAATTTTAAATATGAAACTTAATAAAGTTTACCCATGAATTGCAAATTTGTTTGAAAACTTATAATGAAGTGCAATTTTCCGTAGCTATTTTCTTCTACTCGCTTACATTTTCCATTTATTTTGGGATATTGTTGGCTCCAGCTTTGTAAGAAACATGTGTTTTTTTTTTTTTAAACTTGTCGACCGAAATGAGCATTTCAATTTTCACATATTATTTTAGCAAATACTATTGGACATGTCATGTTGTAATATGTAAAACTTTGTCTTTTCATTTTGTTCTTTAAAACTAAAAACTAATCTTCATTGGATTGGAGACTAGTAGAATCAGAATATTCGCCATAGTTGTACAAATGTAAAAAAATAATCTTATGTTGTACGCTTAAGCCAGACACGCTTAAGTTTTACTAGGTCAGAGGTTGCTTTCATCGGGTTGATGTCTACGCTTAATGTAGGGACATTGTCGTGTCTATGAATCAGCATGAAATGCCTTGCGAATGTGCTACGCGACGTGACATGCGACGCCAAACCAGGCATGGCTATCCCACATCGTAAGTCGTGCCATCTGACAATGTTATTTCCACTATATTTCGCATGATGGACATCTATGTAGGGACATTGCTACTTCGTATTACGCTTAGACAAATGGCTATCCTTATTCCGCAAGTTGCCTGGTCTGTAACAATGATCCACCCAATCAACTTGGTCGCGTTCAATTGACTAACGGACAAATGCAAGTACACAAAGATTCGGAGGCATATCGCGTGGTACTTTCCAAAGATATGTGCCTGTAAGTAAGTGTTTTAGGTCGGTTGTGTATTGCGTAAGACATATTTTCGTAAAACTTTGGTCGACTCAACTTTTACACACTAAACATGCAGACTTTGATACTAAATCAAAAACTCAACCTCTCGAACCATGATAATATCACAAATCATATTTTGGACATGACAGATATATCGGGTGCTTGATGCATGTCAAGGTAATATGAATGTCCATCCCATTGAAGCGTAGTAGATTTAATATGAACGCCGGTAATATGAATGTCGATCCCATTTACATGAATGTCAATGTAAATATGAAAGTTCGTGACATGTTCGCATGCCCTCTAAACAATGTCTTCACTTGTGTTTATGTGCAGATTTACATGCCTTTCAATTATAGAGGAGTACATTGGTTGTGCCTAAAAATAGATATGGTAGACCGTGTGCACCTATTTGACTCATTGGCATCCGCCACACTAGACACCAACAAGTCAACGCTGCAAATATGTTGGTATGTCGTGGCCGATTTCACAAATCTACTTCAACACCGCCACATCCTTCACAAAAACTAACCCCTCTATTCTCGCAACAGTTCAAACAATGCATGCCTTATCGCAACTACAGCTTTGGAAATGAATATGTCAGAGACGCAGCGTATCTTTGACGTCCGTGATGTTAGAACAAAGGCCATTACAACACAATGGACGAGTAATGCACAAACCTCACACGCTGACTTCACTCCCGAATCACTCATTTAACAAACTCGCTTATATTTTACGAGAAACCTAATGTTACATTTCATTTGTAGCACTTTCGATCGTGGATGTTTGTGATAAAGTACATGCAAAGAAATTTAATATACCCAAATGTCCACACAAGGTACATTGTACCGCTTTAATTTCCAATTACGAAAAAATCCGCTTATTTCCTACCAACAGAATCGCATTCGATTTGTGTTATTCGCTTTCTGTACATAGTTTCATCCTTCTGTGCGCCGGAAGTTGCTGCCTGACTTCATTATGGATGTGAACAATACAAAGATGGGCGAGTATCCTTCGTGCATGTGATTGATTGCAATTACAACAAATACGGCAACGATTTTATCATGGCTTGCCAGTACGACAGTAATTTCGATGTCAACCACAACCGGATTATCGTGATCACTCTGTCGTGACAACTTTTTAGGTCGCAGCTGTGATAATACTAATTTCCCACACGTATTGATTGTACACATAATTCCAATGTTTGGGACTGGAACAAACGAGGGGGGTATAGTAATGTTTGTTTGCTTTTATCGTGGCTCAGACGTAATGTCATACACATAATTCCAATGTTATGGGTACGTAACAAACAATGCAATGTCATATTTGCCCAAATGAATATAGTAATTTTGTCAACCGCAATGTCATATTTGTCCAACAAACAATGCAAGTTCAAAGTAGTAATGTTTGTTCGCTTACAACATCAATTATGTTTGTTTGATTTTTGTCAATGCCATGATTTTGTCCAAAACAAAGCAAAAAAAAAGGCCACGTAACAAAACAAATAGCGGTGACTATAATGCACTTTGAAGGGGAATTGATTACTTCATAACAATGCACAAACGGTGAAAAATTGCACAAAAAATAAAAACAACCATACAATGCACTCATTAAAAACACGTAGTATTGATATTCAATTTTGTTTTTGTTCGCAAAACAAAAACTCAGATTCATGAAAAGCACATACAAGGTGTCAATGCTACATCAAGAAAGAGGAGGTTGAGCTAAACAAGGTCCAACCTCCTAGTTGGTGATGCATCAATGAAGAGAAACAAAAATGTATGAAAACAATAAGAATGTAACTCCAAGCCCATCCTCAGAAAACCGCATAACAGGGCAACCAGATGAAACTCCAAGGCAGCATGAACAAACTTAAGACCATACAGCCGCCATTGAGACTTGAGCGTGAACCTTCAACCTGCATTCAGACTTGAGCCTGATCCTTCAACCTCCAAAAAAAAGAAAACAACTACAGCAGCAGACCAACAATTACAACAAGGCCAGCAGCAGACCTCGAATAACTTTCCCCAATCCAGCAGCAGACTTCCAATACAGCACACCAAAACATCATTCAAACAGTTGGAAAAAGGCCAATATGCAGCAGCAGACTTAAGGCTATTCGTTGATCCCATATAGCAGCAGCAGAGTACATATATAGCAGAGCAGAGTTGAAGCACAGCAGAGCAGCAACCAGAAATGAGCATGCTTGACCCCATAAAGTAGGCTACGATTTGGGGAACAGAACGGCTAGAACACCCCACTCTGATTGAGCATCTGCCAAAGATGGCTTGGGCTTGGTCCAACTCAAATTTTAGTTGTCCAATGGATGCAGAATCGATGTCTAATTTGGGAGAGCATCATCCTTGCTTCTTCATGAAGTCGGGTCATGTTGTCAGCCGCAGATGAGCCTTTCTTTTGGACAGAGGCAAGTTCTCGCCATGAGTTTGGCTTCTCAAGTTCAAGTGCCGAAAGTGTTGCTCAAGAATGCCCGCAGAGGTTTGTCGGGCTTAGTTTGAGTGAAGTAGATATGGTGTGGGCTTAGGAAATCCTTTTTGGTTTGAATATCCTTCCAAAGCAAGTCCGAACCATCTCTCGAAAGGGTTGGCCATTCCGTGATGATCTTGGCCAATTGCTTTAGTTGAATGGGGTTGAAAGGATTAGGGAGAGGTTTACAAATGCAGTAAAGACAAAGCCAAGGTTTCATCAGTTTGTGGAGAATGATTTCTTCAACTGGGTGTTAATGAGGTTGATGAAGGTGGTTAAGGTTTGTTGAGTTTCAAAGATCAAACAGATGTAGCCTTTGAGGCAATGGGGATATTTCGCCTAGATCTTGTTGAAGAATAGAAACTTCGCCCAAATATCTCGCGATGGACCGATGGCCTTTGAACATTAATGGTTTGGTGAGAATATATGCTTGCAAGTAATAAAGAGTAAATAGGATGAGGTTGGAAATGGTAGTACCGCCCCGATAACGCGCTACCGACGGTTGGCCTTGTTCACCGTGGTTGTGGCATCGTGACGAAGTTGTTTCGCATCGATGAAATGGCAAAGATCGCCTTTCAGCTCTTTTCTCTCAGATCGCTAACAGGATAGTCATGAGGACCTTCAAGTTCTGGCTCGCCCATTGGTCGTGGAGATGAGTCCTCAGATATGTCCATCCTCGTAAATTGGAGAACAATACCGCCATTTAAAGAGAAGTTTTTTTCCCCAAACAAACAAAGAACATTTGTAATTCTATTTACCTTCGCTAGGTGAACTTGTGGTTGAGGGATTTTGTGTTCTCATCTGCTGGAGAGGATTGGGTGTTGATTGAAATGTCAAATTCAATCCTCTCGTGATTCTTTGTTTGAAGTTTGGGAATTGGAGGGGTTGGATGGTGATGGTTGAGGGCTAGAGATGTAAGGGACAATGTGTTGAGGAGAAGTGGAACGATGTTCTCGATGCAGATTGTGTAGATTGTCAGGCGAAGAGTGTGAAGAAGGTTGTAAGGAAGTCTCACAGATGCTTCGTGGTGGTGGAGTTGGTTGTACAATGGGTTCTGTGGGTACATTGTCGATGGATCGGGAATTTGATGAATGTGTTGAGGAGAAGTGGAAGCATCACATCATCAAGAAGAAGAAGAAGTAATCTCCTTTTTTCTCGCACAAAAGTAAGTGATCACGGGCCGTGAATGGAAATTCAGATGATGTAAAATGTAAAGTGAAGGCTTACTCAGAGAGCCTCAAGGATTTGATGTAGTTTGGCCAAGCATTTGGCCGAGAGGGATATCCCACTCGCTTAGGGTCTCAGGCTTAGAGCAGAGCAGTGTGCTCTTCTTCTTCTTCGCCAGGACCTCTGCCTCGGCAGGGTACGGGTGGTAGTTCCTCTCAGGTATATCGTCATGGGCCGCAAAAGAGTCTCGCATTAATTTCGAACCAAGGGTGTTTGTCTGAGTAGTTGCATCCATTGGAGCCCTGCCTTTATGTTGGTCCCTAACCAATGGTTCAGCAGCAGGCCCAATTTTGGCTGACAAAGGTTAAACAAGTTAGTGTTCTACAGAAAAAAACAAAACAAATTGCATGACACAAATGTGATCTCAAGTATATGGAGGAAGGATACCGTAGCCTTAAGCTTGAAGGCGAGGATATGCGCCCTAATATGACAAGTATCGTTAAGGCATTTTCAAGTGGCTTGTAGAAAATAATGGCAGATATAAGTCCCCACCAATGGTGAAAAGCAAATGAAAATTCAAGGTGTTTGAAGAAGAAGGGCCAAATTCTTGGAAAAGTTTGGTGTTCTCTCGTGAGTATGGATTCATTTTGTGTAGGATCTTTGAAGTGGATTCTCGACCCAATCTCCTCATGGATGGTTGGGTGGAAATAAGGATAAGGGATAGCCCGAAAGACCAAATTGCTCGACCATTGATTCGGATCAGATGTCTCAAAACCGCAATGGATAGCTTGGCGAGGATACTAATGTACCAACCAAGACATGTCTAGAGGTGAGAATGTGTCTCCAACTCTCATTTTGTTCTTGGACTTGGTCATTGTGTAAATCAGATGGGTCTGTGAAGAGGAAGCGAAGTTCATCGGAGGAGAATTCAAAGTTTTGAAATGGCATGTACAGTGGGAAGGTCTCAAGGAAGGTTGTAAAACATGGTCGATGATTTGTGAAAGTGAGGATGGGTTGGTCGGTATAAGTGAGCAGCTTGTTCAAAGATAGGAGTAGCAAATGTGTTTCAAGGTGTTAGGTGGTGGGGTCGGCCTCAGTGAAATAGGCATACAACCAGTGCTCGAAGAGCTGTAAGGGCCACCACAGCTTGCTTAAATCTTCTTGTCCACAAAGGAAAATAGGGCCTTGTAAAGGGTGGCAAGAAGATAAGGGCTAAAGCCATAAGTTGGCCATCTTGCATACACAAGGCAAGGGGAGGTATTCTTTCGTGATCTTGTACCTGTGACACAAAAAGAAACTCACAAAGCCAAAGTAAGTAAAAGCGCTTTTCTTTGTCATCGACAGGAACCAAAGCTTGCCTTGGTATTTTTTGGCAAAATCAGATAGCACATGTCGTTGTTTAAAGTAAATGTCACTTTTGGAGGCTCAAGGAGAGCATGAATTGATTGCCCAAGATTGGGAGACTACCAAGTGAGCTACATCTAAGATGGTAGGGGAAATCATACCAAAATTGAGGAGTAGGGAGTTACTAGATCATGACTAAAAGCATGCAAAGAAGAAAGAATCACCCCTTGTCCGCTATAAATTTTAGTCGACAGCACTAATTGCTTCACCAATGCCCCGGTGCTTCCATACTTCATTGCCGTGACCTTCAATTCTCTGCCCATCGCCAATCGTAGTCTGGTGACCTCCACCCTCCGAGTGGGTTTTTGCCGACATTCCAGCTTAGTCCACTTCACCTGTGTTGGTTGAGAAGAAGGTTCTCACCATTACCAAGGGGATAGTATGGAGCTAGCTGCCCTGGGAAGTAAGACGCCAAGGTAGGGCCTAGAGTAGCCTTAGCGACAGAGCTTGTGCCGGGCAATAGGGTTGCACCAAATTTTAGAGGAGCGACACGTGCTCGATAGGGTCCGGGAAGCGGAGTAGGTCTTCATTGTTCTCCTCGATGGAGATGGTTGAGATTTTTTCTGCGCCATGGCTTAGGGTTTTGTCGTGCTCGTTTTGAACAAGAATGGTTGAGAAGGAGGAGTACAATTGGGAGTTCAATCGAGGGAAACGAAGTGGTTTGAAGTTGAAAGGGTGGGTCTTTTATAGCTTATGATGGGGCCAAGATATTTGGGCTCTAGTTTATGTTTGTTTTGGCCCAGATAACAATTTGCTATTGGCCCCAAACAATGGCCCCTCGTAAAGTTAAATATCATATGACTTGAGCCCCACAAGGGGGACCCCATGACCCTCTCTCTCGACACACTTTTTTTTTTTTTTTTTTTTTTTTTTCCCTTCTCCAATCAGCAATTTCACGTGTGTGTGTGTGTGTGTGGGGGAATTGGTGGTGCAGTGGTGATTGAGGGGTGTCAATCACTTCCGCAATATTTAACTTGAACATGGGGGCTATTGTTTGCACCAAGTTTTGCTGGTCGACAGATGGTCCACTTAATCGAGGGCATGTGGCCAAGAATGTCCACCACCGAAAGTGGGCTCTTCAGATGTGGGTCACCTAGAAGTGATAGGGGAAGTTTTACCACCATGGAGTTAGTGGGCACACTTTCAGAGGAAGCATGAGACAAAGCAGAGCCTTGCTCGTTTACGTAAGTTTAAAACAGCTTGGTGGCCATGAAATAAACACAAGAAAAGGGAGCTCCACAGATAGAAGTGGAGGTTTAGTATTGATATCCAGATATCGCTTTTTGTGGCCCATCATTGCATGATCCCACACGCCTACACCATAATCGCCACCCCGACTTCAATCTTCAAGTCCCTCTCCAAATATTGACTGCTCCTATGACCTTCCTTTTCACCATTAGGGCATGTCCTCATCATTATGAGTTAGTGGGCATACTTTCAGAGGAAGCATGAGACAAAGCAGAGCCTTGCTCACGATAAGTTTCAAAACAAGCCAGGCCATGAAATAAACACAAGAAAAGGGAGATCGATGCATGTATGGAGGTTTAGTATACTTGGAATGCCTAGAACGGAGATCGCTCGCTTCGCTTCCAGATAATCGCTTTTTGTGGCCCAAAGATTGCATGATCCCACACGCCTACACCATAATCGCGATCAGAATCGCCTCGACTTCAATCTTCAAGTCCACTCGCCAAATGTTGACGCTTCCTCGTCGACCTTCCTTTTCACCATTAGGGCCATGTCCTCATCATTATGAGACAAAAATCGATGCAATATTGTCCACTAAACACAACCACAATCCTTGCAACCGGGCCATCAACCACAACACTAGGCCACTCATCGTTATCGCCTCGACTATGAATCATCACACTCGCCAAATATTGAAATTCCTCCGTAATTTAATAAAAATATGTTCAATGTTCTCAGATTGTAATGACTTAAACACAATTGTTGTCCTACATTTTACGTGAATCTAAATTACACAACTTATTTATATCAAAAACAAAATATACATCTCGGTTTATAATCAAAAATGGGAACTACTTTTTTAAAAAAAGTTCGGCCATATTTTCAAATTTAAATTATGATTGATATTAGATTAAAAATTCCTCTTGCACCTATTTTTCCCACATCCTCCCAACAAATGCTCCATTCAACTAACATTGAATCTTGCATGCCACCGACTTACACGCCGGAGCAAGCATCGGCAAAGGTTTCATGGATTTAGTGGCCACCTCCAAGAGGAAACATGAACGAATTGGGAGTCTCAGATTCACGAGGAAAGGCTAAAAGGATCTGCGCACAGGTGGCAACTTCAATTATATGCACTTCGACAGGTACAAGTGAAGCTTTTATGTGGTTTCAATACACAGAAATGACCGTGCAGTTGCAGAAGTTGCACAGAAGCAGTTGCAGAATTGGCAGATCATGGGGTCGTGCGAATTTTATAGCTATAAAGGGCAGAATGTTTGCAGAGAGAGAGGACATGAACAACAACACAACTTACTTTCTACATTGTAACTTCTCTGTAGTTTTTTCCCTTCTCCTTTCTACTTTGTTACAGACAACACAACAACACAACAACTTTCTACTTTCTACTTTCTACTTTGTTACCATCACCATCGAAAAGAAGTCTTCATCCTTTTCGTGCATTCAAACCAATACCACAATTGCTTGATTTTCTTCTTCAACTTGTCAAGTTAAAAATATCGCTTCGCTGTCATTTATATAGGCCCACCATAATTTTACTAACAATAAACCCATACTTCCATAGTAAACATGAAATAATTTCACAACTCCTGCTCAGAACTCAGAATTCATATACCAATCGGCATGGAGATAAAGTAACGAGTTCATGGGTTACTTTCTCCAAATTATACAATTACCTGTTTCACCTCATCAATTGTGTTCGAATCATTTTTCCACACTGCTGCTTCAACAATATCGTATTGCCCCACAGGCTGCTTGGAATCAGGAGAAACATGGAAAAATAGTCGCCGCTGCTTAATGTGCGTGTACTTGGATCCACCAACCCAGCTTTTGCAAATAACGGGCGATGACTCAAGATTGTACTCATGGTCATTATGTGAGGTGTATTCAGATCCGAAAGTTAGTACCCATCGCTCGCCTAAACCGAACCTTAGGACACGCTTCGCTGTGCCCAATGCATTTGCAATTCCCACATTTTCTTGGTCTTCCACAGCTTGGACGATGCCCGCCCCGGGTTCCCTTTGTCTTCACAACATCGATCTTCTACTCCAAATTGTCGATGTAATGAATGTTTCCTCTGCTCCATTCCCACCGCTCAAATTCCTCTCATATAACTCCTTCATCCGGCCACATCTAAGACATGCATCCCTAGCCTCTTTGAAACCTTCCGCTGATTGCGAGGCATAGAAACACATTTCGCTGTAGGAAGAACTCAATATCCCATACCGGCCGCTCTGGTTGTAGTGCTATCAATTGAGGGTTGAGGCCATTGTCGCCATCCTTGCTTGCACTCTTGTCCATCTATGCAAAGACACAAGTTGGGGGAATTTATGGAAATTTTCATAACACATATCATGTGGCAGCAAGGTAGCCCCAACGACTCAAACTTCATGCAAGAACATCTCATTGCAAAGATCCATCGGATCGTGTGTTACTATCCATGATCCGTGCCCTTCACTTTGTACTTATGAATATAGTAGCATTTCTCGACCATCCCAAGAAAGGGAACACGCCCTTCACATTCAACTTCCCTCTTCTAAGATTTCATCACTTTAACATTCTAAATATATTTCGGTGAATAGCTCACCCATGTCTCTATATCTCGCAATGGAGTAATCAATACCGAAAAGTGTTATTTGTTTCAAAGATCATCTCCAAATTTCGTTATACCTTATCCTTGCAAGAGCCCGATCATAGTGCCTAACAAATTCATATAGCTTCAATTTGTGTTGGAGGAAGGATTGAAATAAGCATTCATACACTCCGAAATGCCGAAAGTGCTCTTCATCCCAAAGAAAGAAATGTCCACGATATATGCCTCAAATTTCACATATGACGCTTCATATGTCTCCAACACCCAACCGCTGGTTTGAAGTCCAAATTTTTCGACCATTGTCGCCCGTACCATGCTCAAACTTTGTCTCATCCGCTTCATGTCCATGCATCGCTTGAAAGCATGTGCAAAGCCACTTATGTGA
This sequence comes from Camellia lanceoleosa, assembly GCA_025200525.1. Taxonomy (NCBI): domain Eukaryota; kingdom Viridiplantae; phylum Streptophyta; class Magnoliopsida; order Ericales; family Theaceae; genus Camellia; species Camellia lanceoleosa. Next base: position 61,527,305 of record CM045761.1, read on the forward strand.
ACATTTGAAACAAAGATTTTTCCCAAGATGCCAATTACATAATCGATGTCTTGCGTCTGAAATACTCTTCCGATTGCCTCTCGTGACGCTTCTTATCCCCATCTCACAAGACGACACAGTGCTTTATTGCCCATCGCCTCCATAAATGTTTCCAAAACCCATGTGTATGTCTCAATTGTCTCATTAGCTAGCAAAACACATGCAAATATCGTGGTCCTAAAGTGGCTAGTCACACCACCAACATGACAAAAGGTTTTGTATGCATTGGTTCTCAGAAGTTGAGTCAAATATCAACACATCACCAAACTTTATGAGTCGGCCCGCGATTTCGAATCGCCTGAAGAGATTTTGTAACTTGTTATCGCTATACACATCATACTTGTAAAAAACGCATCAACATCAAGTTTTGCACATAGGTAAACCAACGCACTCGCGATCACCATCCTCAACTTCGCTTCACGCTCGCTTGAATATGGTTGTGCAGATCCGCACGGATGAAACCAACATTCTCATAAGACCCGGATTGATTTACCATATAGTCCATGATTTGGCTAGTCTTCACACCGACATTGCGATAGCCATTGCTTGAGCTTTGTCATTGCTTAAACCGCGATGTGACCTCGTGATACATCACACGTTGTTGTTCCGCCAATTCATGGTTGTGGTCTCATGATTTAAGTGAGTCACAACATACTTTCCTTCACCAAAGATCCGTGATCGCATCAGATGCTAAATTGGGCCTTGCAACCTACTCTTGTTAGTGCCTTGGGAGCTCTACTCTTCTCAAAGAACACGGTCCAAGTATTTTGGTAATCTCGACCTCCCTTGAACACAACCACGCCTTACTAACGACCTTTCCTCTTTATTTGTGTTAAATTGATTTTCGATACTAAAGCCCTTCGCTTTAGCATACGATTGTAGAAATCTTCTCCATCTTCGATCAATCAAATTTCGCTCCTGCATAGCACGCTCAACATCACCAACCATGTCATTGCGATGAGCATCGCCAACCATTTCTTTTTTCACGCCGGCTCGCCATGTTCACCGCTCATGTTGGTTGCTTCTTCATTGCTCTGACCACCTTCGCAACCATGATCGTGTTCTCGCCGACTTTCATTCATCAAACGAATGTCATCTCGCTTCATTTCAATGTCATAATCATCACCTTCCTTTTAACTTCAATGGGCCATATCAAGCATGACATTACTACAAACAATTACTTGATGACCGAAAATTGTTAACACAAACACAAACATGACATTTTCACATCGTTTAGCTGCAGTGCAAACACAAACACTCGCTTGAGAAAGAGAAAGAGAAAGGTTAGTTGCCAATGGAGGGGTTTCCGCTGGACCGAAGCGTGAGCGGTTGAAGTTAGGTCAGGGTTTAGTTGAGGGAAAATAGTCAAGTGAACGGGCCAGAGAGACAGAGAGGGAGACAGAGAGAGCGAGACAGCTCCATACCTCATATCTAGTTCCAGAGAAGGGCTTCACTTCAGCAATGGAACCAACACAGCCTTGTAGTTACGTTGTTGTTGGAAATCGCCTGCTATATCGTTTCCTCACAGAGCTTCACAATGGAAATCTAACCCAACAGGGCTTCTCCCTTAATGGAAATCAACAGCTAATCGACTCGACCTTACGCAGAGAGGAGAACGAAGAGAGATAGAGACGAAATACAGAGACTGAGTCCGATGTAGTCATGCAAATAAGCATTAACCTACGCCTTGCTTCAACTTTTTCACGATTAAACAATTCAATGGTCTTGATCAATTGTTGTAATCTAACGGCTAACAATTGGGTTGCATATGGTGTGCAACCTTAAGGGGGTTGCACACTTAAGCATAGGTGGCAATAGTGCTTAGAGTTAGTTGTCAAAGGAGAGGTACAAGAAAGAATGAATTATTTTATGGGTGGTGATAGAGACCCCCTTTTTTAGACCCCCTTTTGACCCCCTCTCTTCTCTCATTGGTCCACTTTCCTGCACATCCAATCACCCCCTGACACATGGCAAAAGGGGGTGAGGGGGTGCCCCCAAAAGGGGGTCCCAAGTATTATCCTTATTTTATTTATCAGCAACGTTGGGAGCTCGAATTGGGAGCCCGAATCTTCACAATTTTTATTTTAAGTAAAAGAAAAAAAGAAAAAATAGAAAAAAGAAAAAAAAAATAGTTTTCAAAAAAGGAAATTAAGGGTATTTGGTGCACTATTTTTAGGGACACAAAACATTTTTCTTTATTTATTTATTTATTTTGAAAAAAAATATAATAAAAATATTGGGTTTCAATTCATTCAAGTTCATTAGTGTAATTTCTCTAAAAAAAAATTATAATCAATATTTATAGAAGAATGAGATATAAATAAAATTTTTATACAAAGTAATGTAATTCTACATTTCTAATTAAAATACTCACCGTTATTATTTTCATATTTTTTTAAAATGTCACACGTTATTCTAAATAATTTTTTTATTTATAACAATAATATTACAATAAACACATTTACATGGAGTATTTTAAATACCATAAGATGGGTATCCAATGATTACCCTTCAATCAATATAATTATAATAAACAAAATTAATAATTCTAAATATTTAAATATAATACTATATAAATATGATGATTATAGTTGTACGGACATAAAAAATTTTAATACTTAATATGAAAAAATCCAATGAAAAATATGATTTAGACGACTATGCGATTGCCATCTACAAGATAGAACAATTTCAGCTATTGAACAATCATATTGAACAGTCAGAGTTTTGGTGTCTAAATTAATCTTTAATATTTATACTATTACTAAGTGAAAGTCGAAATTAGTTTAGTAAAACATTATTATTTTTCTAATGTCACGTGGAAACTTTATATATGTGAAAATAAAAAAAGGGTTCAGCTTGTCTCATATTAAGATCAAATAGTTATCGATATTCGATCAACGTGATTTTTTTTAAAAATATAGTACTCGATGAGTTCTACACATTAAACAGTTTAGATTATCGAAATGGGCCCCAAAAATGGGCCCATGGGCCGTACTAGACAAATTCAGTCTTGACCTCAACATAAGATAAGTTGGACTCATAAAAAAATTATTATTTGAGAGGGTAATTTGTGTGAAACTTGGGCCGAGCTAAAACCGGGTAGAAAGTGGACTGAGTTATGGGCCGAGGTTATTCTGTGCATAGCTCGGTCCTTGATCCTTTCAGTCCGGTCAGAGAGTTATGCCATTAGCTTGGTCAAGGTGCTTTGGACCGAGGTATAGATGAAGACGAACCGAGCTAGAGCATGTCCAAGGTGTCACCGAGCTAGGTGAGCACGGTTGAAGTTAGTTTCAAGTAGCAGTGCTTGCTCGGTTGTGTGCTATCAATACCATGGTAAAACCATCTCACTTGGTTAAGCAGTGAGAGGGGTGTAGAAAGATGAGCATTACCTTTCTGATTCCTAGGAGGACTCTGCATTGGAGAATAAGAGTCCTACTAGGATTGTACCACACGGAATCTATAAAAACTCATAGCAGGACCTATGTACAGGTATCACGACTTTGATTCTCGAATACACAGAGCTTTTGTCTATTGTCTATTTTGTGACTTAGGCATCGAAGAGGTATCCAGCACACACTCGCCGGCTAGCTCACGTTTGTGTTTTCAGGAAGTCAAGCGACGACGTTTGGAGAAGCGCAAACTTGATCAACAGGATTATGCGAGAAAATTATTTCGTGCTCGTACAATTGGTGCCGTCTGTGGGAATACACAAAGAACAAAACCTTTTGATCAAGTTTTCCTCTCTAGTTGAAACCAATAGCGCATAATGAAGATTTGCTGTAATCTGCTATTGATGGACAAACCCCGGAGGGGGGCGAGAGGCGCGAAGATTTACCTTCTATCCCACCTATGGCAGAATTAGAACCCCAACGACGGAACTTCCGAAGGGACGCACGGGAGAGACAGGGCACCAGCCCCCGCCGCTCTCAAAGTCCTGAAAGACAGAGGTGGATGTTGGATCCTCAAGTTCTGGAGGATCGCGTAAGGGAGCAAGACGAGTTAATAAGGAAGATGGCGGCGGACATGGAGACAATGAACTGCCAGATAAAGGAAAAAGGGATGGCGACGGAAGAAGGGCGCAAAGACAGTACGCACTCGGGCCACGCGAGAGATCGTGATAGACATGTCACGTCATCGCAAGCAAAAAGTCAGAGCCTTAGAACAGACAACACTCAATCAAGGACTTTCAGGACTCGTTACTCTAGGTCTGAGAGAATGAGTGAGGACTGAAAATTCGTATACAGAGGGAAGCAACTATCGGCCCTCGCACATGCACCAAACGACATCTAGGCACATGGAGTTACCTCGGTCGGCGGATCTGCGAACAGTGTTCAAGGAGAAGGCCCTATTGAAGGAGGACACCAGGGCTCGCGACCTTCGCAGGGTCTCAGCCTTATAGCAATTGGCCCCAAAGACACATGGGAGTGTCGAGGTAAGGATGCTAATACCACGCCTTGCTTATGAACCAACGGATAAAATTTTAGCAAGGTTACAAAGCTCGCCGTTCGTCCTGGCAATTGAGAACGCAACACTACCCTCAGGCTTCCACCAGCCCAAGTTCACCACTTATGAGGGGAAGTCAGACCCCTACATACACTTAAGCCACTTTTGCCAGGTTATGACAGTATACCGGCGAAATGAGACTCTAATGTGCATCTTGTTTCCATCCAGCCTTGGCGACCTAAGTTTAACCTGGTTCGAAAGGCTCCCAGAAGGCAGCATAGCCTCATGGGCACAATTGGCAGAAGCGTTCGTGACTAGATTCCGAACGAATACCAAGACACCAGTAGAGATTGATCAGTTACTCTCCATTGACATAGGCGAAAATGAGACATTAAGGTCTTATAACAGTTGATATTGGGAGACCTTCAACCAAATTGGGGATTGCCCTACAAATCTCACCATCGCACAATACAAACGAGGTTTACCAGTCGATAACAAATTGAGGGACTTAATGACAATGATGCCACCCCTCACGATGGAGTCCTTAATGGAGAGAGTACATCAACATATCTGAGTAGAGGAAGATAGCACCCGTGCTAAAGAAAAATCTGGCACAATAGCGATGCCAGATAAAAAGACTACAGCAAAAATCAACACGGTAGAACAACCAAGCAAGAACGGGCGCGGCAGGCGAGCCAACAGAGAGGACCCAGAAAAAAGGAACTTAAAAATCCACACTGCCATTACCACAGTATTCAATAAGCCTATCTACCGGATTCTCAGTGAGATACGTAATGAACCTTTTGTTTGGCGGCCAGCCAAGTTGGGAGAAGTACAAAAAGGCTACGACGAGAGGTCCCGATGCACCTTTCATGATGAGAAGGGGCACCGCACTGAAAATTGCATGCCATTGAGGCAACATCTGGAGGAGTTAGTGGCTACTGGGCACCTGGACCAATACATAGAAGGGGGGACACAGTTAGTCCCCCAGGACCTCAACAAACCAAACGGGACGCCAGTCGACAGTCCACCCCAAGGCGTAATCAACGTCATACATGGGATCGTCAAACCTGAACGGGTATGTAAACTCAGGGGGATGATCAAAAAGGCTGAGCATTTGAGAGAGGTATTAAGTGTACAACCTACCGTCAAAAGGGGCAGAACAAAGGCTACGAACGTCATATCCTTTTCAGACAGGGATCTAGCAAGACTACATTGCCCTCACAATGACGTACTAGTGGTCACTTTGCGCATCAAAAATTTCGATATCAAGCGGATTCTGATTGATCAAGGATGCTTATATGAGCTAATGTACTATGAGACCTTCAAACAACTGAAATTAGAGGACAAAGACTTGGCAACTGCAACATCTCCCCTTGTCGGTTTCAACTTAATGCCAGAGTGGCCAGTGGGTAAGATAATCCTACCAGTCAAAGCAGGAACAATGACGAAACAGGTGGAGTTTTGGGTTTTGAAAGTCCCTTCCACCTACAACATAATCTTGGAAAGGGCATGGCTGCATGCCATGCGCTTAGTGGCGTCAACCTACCATCAGGTATTACAGTTCCCTAACGAAACCGGCGTGATTGAAGAAGTCTTAGGAGACCAAATCATATCAAAGTAGTGTTTCGTCATAGTAAATGGAAGCCGTGCTGCAAAAAGGTTTGTTCAGATGGTAGAAGAGCCAGAAAGCAACGAACTGTTTGCAGATGTCGGCAAAGTAGTAGAGCAGAAAGCAGTGGAAGACCTGGTTGAGGTAAAGATAGATGAAAAGAACTCAGAAAGTTCCTTTTGCTCGGCTCATTTTTATCCAGCACTGAGAGAATAGAAGTCATTGAATTCTTGACTTCTAATATCGAAGTGTTTGCCTGGACACCATACGACATGTCTGGGATTGACCCAAATTTCATTTGCTATCAACTTAATGTCCACCCAACTGCCAGGCCAATCATTCAGCGAACTCGCCGATCGGCACTTCACCACGCAGAGATAGTGACAGAAGAAGTAGGAAACCTGCTAGATGCAGGAGCCATCAGAGAAGTACACTATCCTAAGTGGATCTCCAACACTGTAGTGGCGCCAAAGAAGAACGAAAAGTGGCGTGTTTACGTGGACTACAAAACGGTCAACAAGGCATGCCCAAAGGACAGTTTTCCTCTACCACGGATAAACCAACTGGTGGACCTGACGGCAGGGCATAATCAATTTAGCTTCCTTGATGTGTATCGAGGTTACCATCAGATCACTATGCGTGAACTAGACCAGGAGGTCACATCATTTACAACGCCTAAAGGATTATACTATTACAAGGTCATGCCCTTTTGCCTAAAAAATGCAGGGGCTACATTCCAGCGGATGGTCACCAAAATGTTTGAACCATTGTTAGGTAGAACAATGGAGGCTTACGTAGATGACATGGTAGTCAAAAGTAAGGATGAGAAGAACCATCTCAGGGACCTAGATGAAATGTTCCAAATTTTGAAGTCTCACAAGTTGCGTTTAAACGTATCTAAGTGTGCATTCGGGGTGAGATCATGCAAAACAATCCAACGAGGGTATAGAAGCTAATCCCTTTCAGATCAAAGCAATCCAAGATCTTGAGAGGCCCAACACAGTAAAAAAGGTACAGCATCTCACTGGCCTAGCAGCCGCGCTCAATCGGTTCATAAGTCGGTCGTCAGACAGATGTCAACCATTCTTTCAAGCATTGAAGGCCAAATTTGAGTAGGATGAGGAATGCGACCGCGCCCTAGAAAGCTTAAAAGACTACATGACTTCTCCTCCATTGCTAGAAACCCCAGTGCTAGGAGAAGAACTCTTTTTATACCTAGCAGTTTCACAGCATGCAGTCAGCGCAGTATTGGTCAGAACAGAAGGAATCCAACATCTGCCTATCCTTTATGTTAGCAAGACCTTGCTGGGCGCCGAAACAAGATACCTACCATTAGAGAAGCTGGCATTAGCTTTGATGATGGCCTTAAGAAAGCTGTCACACTATTTCCATGCCTACACCATAATCGTCCTAACGGCTTTTCCATTAAAGGCCTTGTTTGAGAGGGTGGATTTTTCTGGATGGATCTTGAAATGGACAGTAGAGTTAGGGCAGTTCGATATCAAGTTTCAACCTAGAACAACAATAAAAGCCCAAGCTTTAGCAGACTTTGTGACTGAGTTCACACCAGGAAGCCATCACATCTGCCCAATTGATTTGACTGATGCAACCGAAATAAGGGGGAAAGTGCCACGGGAATTGCACAGCTCCTAATGCAAGACTCCCAGCTACATTGCAAGCCACACAGGATTGAGGACAAGAAGAAAGGGACAAACCATGCAACTCCCAGTGAGGACTCATCAAAAAGTAAAAACTTGAGGCAGCCATACAATGAAGATCAAACCCTAACAGCAGGCATGAACTTGGAAGAAAACACCAGCAACACCTATGATCCCAAGACATCATTCGATCCATCTATTTACTGAAAGCTATTTGTCGGAGAGATGTGGAAACTCATCGTGGATGGAGCATCCAATAGGCACGGTGCAGGACTTGGCGTAGTCCTCATCTCACCGGATGACCTAACAATTGAACAAGCAGTTAACCTTGGCTTCCCAGCATCCAACAATGAGGCAGAATATGAAGCACTACCAGCAAGCTTAAAATCAGCACTTTACATAAAGGCCACTGAGCTGATGGTTTACAGTGACTCCCAGCTGGTAGTAAACTAGATTTCAGGCGACTATGAAACAAAAGATGAAAGGATGGCTAAATACCAAGACTTAGTCAGAAAGGAGATAATGAAGTTCGAAGTAGTTTGGATAGAGCAAATAGGCCGAGAAGAAAACAGTAGAGCAAACGAGCTAGCAGGCTTTACTTCAATGGCAAATACATCTATCCCTCACCCATTATTGATCAATTTCCTACCTAGACCAAGTATTGAAGAACCCGAAATAGCTGAGGTATGTTGTGCCGAACTGGGCCTTTCTTGGATGGACCTAATCATAATATTTTTAAAAGACAGCATCTTGCTTGAAGAAAAGAAAGAAGCCAACAAAATTAGAGCAAAATCACAATGATTTTGGCACTCTCCATCACTAGCATTGTACAAAAAATCCTTCACAGGACCTTACTTAAAATGTGTCCATCCCAGCAAGGTCAAGGTATTTTTGTTCGAGATACACGAAGGCGTATGCGGAAGCCACCAAGGGGAAAGGTCACTATCTTACAGAGCAATTTCACAAGGATATTGGTGGCCATACATGCAAGCAGATTCTGAGAAATATGTTAAGAGGTGCGAGAAATGTCAGAAATTTGCACGAGGGGCACTCTAAATCCGGAGTCTTTGTAATGGCCAAACGTAATCAAGCACGAAGGGCGCTCCGAATTCGGAGACTTATTCGGCCAATCGTGCCAAGCACGAGAGGCGCTCCGAATTCAGAGGCTTTTATTAAGTAGCAATTTAAAATGAGAAGTCAAAAGAGAAAGATATATTGTATTGCTGAGTAGCTAGATAGATGTTTACATGCTTAGAGAACAGTAAAAACAAAAGCGGACTAGGATATTGTACAAGTTAGCTTAATGGTAAAATTTATGCAAGTGGGTCTAATTCCAGGGTCGTGGTAAATGTTTACCAGCCATGTCTGAAAGGCGATAAGCTCCCGTGCCAGCAATCGAATCAATCTGGTAGGGGCCGTTCCAATTAGAGCCTAATTTTTTGTCCATTGGATTTTTAGTAGCAAGAAGCACTTTCTTGAGTACCAATTCTCCATGAGCATAATGGCACAGCTGTACGCACTGGTTATATGACTTGGCGAGTTGCTGCTGATATCGCGCCATGCGCGTAAGAGCACGATCTCGGCGTTCCTCAACCAAATTCAAATCTAAAGCTAACATCATGTCGTTACGCCCTGTGTTGAAAGCCTTCGATTTCAGAGTGGGCAGGCCAATTTCTAGAGGGATGATAGCCTCTATCCCGAAGCACAAGGTGGACGGTATTTCTCTAGTGGACCGCCTCGGAGTGGTATGGTGAGCCCACAGTACACTGGACAATTTTCAACCCACTTGCCCTTGGCCTTCTCCAATCGTTTCTTGATTCCATCCAGGATCACTTTATTAGAGGCCTCGGCCTAACCGTTGCTTTGTGGGTACGCTAGTGAGGAAAAATAGAACCGGATACCGTATGTACTACATAACTCCCGATAGACGCCACAATTGAATTGGGTGCCATTGTCAAATACAAATGCTCTAGGTATGCCATATCGAGTTATAATGTTTTTCTACACAAAGAGTTTAACTTTCGCATCTCGGATGTGAGCTAGTGACTCTACTTCGACCCATTTCGTAAAATAGTCTGTTGCAGCGATCAAGAATCGTTTGTTTCGCCGTAGTGGTCCGACGATGTCAAGGCCTCATTAGGTGAATGACCAAGGACTAGTAACATAATTTAATTCTTCGGCAGGCAGGTGAGTTAATGGGGAGAACTTCTGGCAATGTTCATATTTCTTTACGTAGTTCTCGGCATCAGTACACATGGTCGGCCAATAATATCCCTATGTTATGGCTCAGTGGGCCAAAGAGCACCCTCCAGAATGGGCACCGTAACTACCTTCGTGTATTTTAGCCAAGAAGTCCTCGACCCTGTCTGGGTGAACACATTCCAGATATGGCCTTGACAGAGATTTTTTGTAAAGCCTTCCCTGGGGATCCAGGTAATATCGTAGTGCTTTATTCCGCAACTTGTGGGCTTCTTTCTTATCTGTCAGCAGCTGTTCTAAAGACAGAAATACAATGATGGGATCCATCCAACTCGGTCCTGAGTCAATGATGTTAACCTGAACTGGTTTGGGAGAAGTGATACTCGACTTTGGGGTGAATCCTACTTTGATGGTTCATTTGATTTCTGAGTTAATGGCAGAAGCTAGGCAAGCAAGGGCATCAGCATGTGTGTTCTGATCTCGGGTTATCTGATTCAGTTCGTGGTGGTCAAACTTCGTGAGCAAGGAATTTTTCGTTTTCATATAGGTTGCCATTCGGTCATTTTTAGCCGCATATTTCCTTTTTAACTGGTTGATGACTAATTTTGAATCACAGAAAACCTACAACCGCTTGGTACCAAGGTAAAGCACGTTACAGAGGCCGGTCAGCAATGCTTCGTATTCGACCTCGTTATTTGATGCATCGAAGCCCAGTTTGACTGCCTATTTGATTATTGCCCCTTTGGGGGTCATGATTACTACGCCTGCCTTACTGTCACGTTGGTTGGACGATCCATCACAGTATATCTTCCAAATGTCTCCAGCATACATTCTCCAATTTGGTTGAGGTTGAGGGTAGGGTTGGTCAGACTTGAAATCGGTGTGGCACCCTATAAACTCGGCTATAAAGTCGGTTAGCACATGTCCCTTGATTGCCGTTCTGGGCAAAAACTGGATGTCATACTGTCCGAGTTCCAAAGCCCACTTAAAGACGAGCCCCGATGCTTCCACGCTACGGAGCACTGCTTAGAGAGGATAGTTCGTTAATACCAATATAGTGAGCCTGAAAGTAGTGCATTAGCTTTCTGGCAGCCACCATAAGAGCCAGGATGAGCTTTTCCAGTGGTAAGTATCGTGTCTCGATGTCGACCACCGCCTTGCTTACATAGTAGATTGGTCGCTGCTCCCTGAGTTCCTCCTTTAGTAACACGGCGCTGGCCACCTGGTCGGAGACCGCTAAATACAAGATGAGCAGATCACCTAGCAATAGAATTGCCAAAAACACACTGAACGAAGATAAGTTTTCAAGTCGTCCAACGTGGCCTGGCACTCGGAGGTCCACTGAAATGCTTTGTCCTGCCGAAGTGTGTGAAAAAATGGTTTGCAACGATCCGAGGAACGGCTGATAAACCTATTGAGGGCGACGGCCATTCCCATCAACTTTCGAACTTCTTTGGCCGAATTAGGGGAGCCAAGTTCATTAATTGCCATGATCTGCCTCGAGTTAGCTTTTATTCCCCGATGGTTCACAATATAGCAGAGAAATTTGCTAGATTCGATGTCGAATGCACACTCCGAGGTATTCAGTTTCATTTTGTACTTTCGGAGAATATCGAAGGTCGTGGCTAAGTCAACTAGGTGGGCTTGCTTTTCCTTGGATTTCACTACCATATCGTCAATGTATACTTCCATGGTGCAGCTGAGCTATTCTTTAAACATAGTGGTGACCAGCCTCTGGTAGGTTGCCTCCGCATTCTTCAATCCGAACGGCATGGCCTGTTAGCAATAGGTTCCCGATGGGGTGAGGAATGCGGTCTTTTCCTAGTCCTCCGGATGCATGGCAATTGATGGTAACCCCGGTAAGCATCCAAGAAACTTATGGGTTGGTGGTGCGCAATTGCATCCACAAATTTGTCAATTAGGGGAAGAGGAAAACAATCCTTGGGGCAGGCCCTGTTCAAGTTCGTGAAATCTGCACAAACACGCCAAGATCCATTTTTTTTCTTGACAACCATGGTATTGGACAACCACGTTGGATAAGTTACTTCACCCGGCCTCTAACAATCTGTCAACTTCGTCAATAACTGTTGAAGTATGCTCCACAGCTGACCGTCAACTTTTCTAAACAATTAGTTTAACCTTTGGGTTAACGTTCAAACGGTGTTGGGTTATGCTCGAATCTACCCCCGACATCTCATACGGCGTCTAGGCGAACACGTCAACGTTGCTGAGTAAGAAGGAAATCAGTTCTTGCCATTCAATTGTGTTTATGGAGGTGTCGATCATGAAGAACTTGCTAGGTTCCCCGTTGATTCCAATTTGATTGAGGTCTTCGGTTGCCTTATCACCGGGAGTTTTTCCAACGTCCTGTAGGACTTCTCAACTCAGAACTTCAATTGAGTTTACTTCCAGTTCCTTTGGCTTCTTTGCCAAAGTAGTAAGGTAACACGCCCTTGTCGACTTTTGAGAACCCCAAATTTGCTCAATGCTATTTTGTGTTGGGAAGCAGAGTAACTGATGGTAGGTACTTGGTAGAGCCTGCACTGCGTGCAACCAGTTCTCCCCATGATGAAATTATATGGGAATGGAAGTTTGATGACCAGAAACTCAACATTGATTGATTTGGTACCTGCACGGACTGATAATGTGATCTTGACCAAAGGGCACTCGAGATTGGCATTGAAGCCGAACAGAGGATAGTTGGCTGGTAACAAGTTCGAATCAGTGAAGCTGAATTTAACAAATGTTTTATAATACATTATCTCCGAGGTACACCCTTGATCGATCAGAACGCATTCAACGACGAATCTGTGTACGCGTAACTCGCTGACAAGGGCATCGTCGTGGGTGAGTGTTACCCCTTCAAGATCGGTGTCGTCGTGGGTGAGTGTTACCCCGAACTTATGTCAATCATAGCCTAAGTCGAAATAACCTCACTCCCTAGGAGGAAGTCTTCTCATGGTCTACACTTTCCTCAATGGTGTGACTTTTCGGTATCTAGCGAGCCTTATGCCTAAAAAAAAATTACTATCCAAATTGTGCATAACTTTAGAACAATTACGCGTCATAGCGAAAAGTCAATCAAATTATGGAAATGGTTAATCCTCAAAGACTTTGTCTTAAACTGCACAACGCTGATCCACTTTCTAAAACAAGGGACTAGAGCCTTTGACATTTTCTCAGGCTCTTTATCGTCTTGCGGAGTAATCATGAATGTTTCCCTCTCAATCACCCAGTGATGACGTGAAAAATTTTCACATTCGCTATCACACAACTAAGAATGTAGAGTATTCTTCTAATGGAGTAATCCATTAGTAGGCACATCGCTCCCACTATCCTTAAGATATTGAAAATTTCTTTCCATTCTCAACTAGGCTACATAGAGCGCTATACTTAGAATTCTCTATCTTATAGAGTTCCAAAACTCTATTTACGTCACCTTTACTAAGAAAACTTTATGTGACTTAGTTACACTCCCACAAAGCTGCTTACCTATATGCACATGACCTTGAGGGTTTACATAACAGCATACAATAATGCGCCACATGACCCTAAGTGTTTACAAGATAGCATACAATAATGCGCCATAAAACTCTAGGTCTTAACTTCGCAACCTTATGAGAAGTAAAACAAAGATAAGCTGCTTAACGATTACAAATCACCCATAAATGGCTCTCCGCAAACCCATTACTCAAATGGAGTGTAAAATTTGATATGAAGGGCACTTAGTTAGGAATATAGGCAACAAACTAGTGTAATTCCCAATTGGGAAACATTTTGCGCCATCATCCACCTAATATAAACAATACTTAATTCCTTATCTCCACTACACCATTGTATTGCTGAGTACTAGGAATAATCAATTTTCTAAGCATCCATTTCTCTTCACAGAGCTTTCTAAAATAACTCAAATAGATACTCGCCACCTTGGTCAAAACTAAAAGCACGAAAGCTATTATCTAATTGATCTCAACCTCATATGTGCAATGTCAAAAATCATCTCAAAACTTTTGACTTATGGGAGATCAAATAGTCTTGACTAAGATGCATATCGTAATCTATAAATGTGTCAAGATTGAGGCTTAACTATCATACCCTTACACATATCTAGTCACAAATATTATAGTGGACTAAATGCGCCAATACAAATGCCCTTCTGCGGCTTTCCTACTTGTGAGCAACCATTGCGAACAAAGTTACACATTTACATGAAAGCAGGATGTCACAAGCGAGTGGGCCCGAGAGGGCCTACTCAAACCATCCATGTCATCTTCTCATTAATGTGATTAAGTATAATAAGCCACCGGTTCATGACCAATGTCATAAACTAATTCCAATCATCCTAATGTGTGAGTTCTCAAAGACAAGTGTAAAGGTTTAGGCCCAACTAGACTCACAACTAATTCATGTTCACTAGATCATAAAGGGATGTCGTGGAGATATCAAGTGTGCCTAAGTCGCAAATTTAACTAATAAGTGCTAATCCCCTGCACCTTCAAGTCAATTTTATTCTCCATACACTTTACTACATCTAATTGAAACATGACGATACTCCTCTTGCCATATCTATTTCTTGCTTCATAGTTATTTACAATTAATTCTACTATCCATAAGAAGGAGAGAATAAGCTATCAATTAATGACAGCTCGTGAAGTAACTTAAGCGCGAATTAGGCTAAAGAGTCTAATTCAACACAAAGCTCTCACAAGCAATGCGTCAAATTCTTAGAGTCATAACAACCTTATCGGCCTTGGCCTTTTCATTACTATACTGCAACATTTGCGCTTAGTGGTAAACGTTATTCAAAAGCGTTAGCTTAGCTAAGGAATCCTATAAAGAAGCACATCCTCATGTCTCACACTCAAGTGTGGAAACAGTAAGTGTCCAGACTTAGACAAGTTGGCAATGCTAATAGATTTTGCAGCCACTTGGCGCTAATCTTTTCACTTAGTGTTAATAGATTTTGCAGCTACTAAACGCTAATCTTTTAACTTTAAGTGATACTTTAATGCACACTATTATGGTGCGTGAAATTTTGTTCCATCCACTTCCAGCAGTTGGGTAGAAAGCAAAACACTGCTCATATTGGCTATTCATCTTACACTTAATGACTAATTCATTTAAGCTCACATTTCTTGGATGACGTGACTCTTGAATGTTACTTCATCCAATGATGCAACATTATTACAAGTCAAATTACAAAGTCAATCCGAACAGCTCAATAGTCAAGATCATATACAGATCTATTGAGGGCTTATTAATTTCACAACTTCAAAATTCGCCAATCAAAACTACATAGCATGCCGCTAACCATAACGCACACATCAGTTTTTATTATGCCAAACAAGCCAACAAAACCACGACGACTTTGAGTCATGTTTCCTTACTTTGGCTCAATTAAGGTATGACCTAAAGTTTCCAAGACTTTTTGCTCATCTAAAGAATATGATTGCATTGTTTACATTTGAACATCTCTACTAAGTTTAGGTCAACCAAATTAACTTCCATAAGCTAAGTCAATTTAGAGAGAAATTCGCATTGGGATTAATTTGATTAGCATAATATAATTTTGCTGCAAAAATCTAAATTAAATAGTGACAATATTAAACAAGTTGAAAGATCAAAAATCTGCTATGCTCGTAATCATCTCTTGTGCCACATGTGACAATTATCCAAAATTTAATTTAATTCATGTGCAAAATATTAGTTTTCGGGAGTAAATCTACAAAGATTTCTCTCAACCGAACAACCTCCCACTGACTATGGCATGTCTAAAACATGATAAAATATTCTAATTCCATACAATAGCATCATAATGTAGATTCACAATCAACTCATGCTATGTTACAATTAATAATGGAATTTAAATAAAAAATAATTAATCATGCTACTCTAATCACAACATATTAGAAACTCTAGGCAAAAAATAACAATATGCTTTATTTAATATTCAAATTATGCCATAACATAAAGTATATCACTTCTGAAATTTTTCAGAAATTTTAAATAATTAATAAATACACATAAAATCATAAATAAATATTCCAGAATCTGGGAAAAAGTAACAACTATACCAGTAAATAGTAAACCATTACAGTAGTCTACTGTAAAAATTTCAACCTTAGAAACTTAGTCATGCAACCCCAGAAGCATTTTAAAGTAGAAATAATGAACTATTATTTCAGGAAAATTATTTTTTATTTTCATAAAATTTTAAAAATTTTACAGTAGATAAAAAATTTAATTCTGAGTCTAACAGTTTCAACCACGCTTAAAGCAAAGCTATGACGAATTACTTATGACCATTTAAAGCAATTCTAAATTTTTAAAACAAACAAATAGAGCCTTAAAAACCAGAAGCCAAGCCGGCATGGAAAAATGGTATGGCTCGGCTCGGCTCGGCTCAGCTCGGCTCGGCGCGCGGCACAACGTAGGGCGCACGTGTGGACGGCGCCAGACGCGCGGGTGAAAAGCTCTGCTGATGCGCACGTGATGACACGTAGTAGCGCGTGGGAAGCGCGCCTAGCGCATGATGACGCGTGGCAGCGCATGGCCGCCGCTGACGCCATCATTTGGCCCGTGCAGCTCATACGCCGCCTTCCGGGGTGTTTTCTGGTCTAATTTTGGTACTGCCGGACTCCATTTTTCAAAATAAAAACAATGATGGTATAAAAAATGACTTCATAACATAAAAACAAAGCATGTAAAACCAGCATACAGTCAAAGTTATGAAAAATTATATATAAATCTCTATTTTTCTCAAAATTTGACCATTAGATTTTTATAAAACTTGGCAAATATATTCTATATGAAATGTACTACAACATATGTAAATTTTAGGTTGATCGGAAAAGTTCAGAAAAATATTATTTTTTTATGCATATATCATGTGTATATATATAATTATATATATTTTAATGCACAAAAAATAAGCATGAAAATATCCATTCATAGCTCTGATACCAATGTAAGATTTATATAACGCAGTGGGTAAAAGGATTCAAACCATACCTCATGTAAAAGAATCCGAAACGAAGAATCTTGTGGGTAAATTACGTGCTTGACAACCACGAACTATGAACTCCCAGCAATGAAGTGATACTACAGTATGATTATCATCCACACTAGTCACAGTGCAAAGGCTTGATCATTTTTCATATGGGAGAGAGTTAGAGACAGAGCATGAAACAAATGTTATGGGTATTTACCACATAACGTATATGATATTCTATATATCATTCAGATATATAATCAAATATATAACCATATATATCCATCTATCCATATATCCTAAGGATAGGGTAGATGTAGATAGATAGAGGGTCATCTTAACAAAAAGGATAATCAGGAAATCAAATTCAAATTCAAATTACATGGGTAATTTGAATGGGTCATGGGTCATGTCACACGGGCGCTCAAATCCGGGTCTAATACCCACTCCAATTTCCAACAGATTGTTATTCAAGGCATGATAAAGAGACTTCATATGCTCAATGGCTTAATCTCTTCAGAGGTTCATCGTCAAGGCATAGTCTCTCTTTCATGTTAAGGATCACTTCTCGTTTGACATTTCTCTTCATTTAGTGGACTTAAATCTCATTATCAGACTAAGTCATTAAAGAATGGAAAGGTAAGTCCAAAAGGACTAATAAAATTGGCTTAAAATCAATGAAATCGACATAAAGAAGATAAATAAAATTGGTTAGATTTAGCCGGACGTTATGCCGAGTCCACCGCGTCAAGAGTCATCATATATTAATTCATGACATTTTGATGAATTTTGAGGCATGTCTACCTCCCTCTTTGAGCTAACTTCATGATAGGAGGGAGGAGTGGTTGTCTTTCATTACATTTATTAACTTTTTGCCCGAACGTGCTCGAAATCATCAAGCAATCAACTTACTACCATTGATGGTTTCGGAATCGAATCCATTCTTCTCTTGAGTTTCCGCATGACAGAGAAGGCTCTACCTACACTGTTTTCACCTCATAGCACAAAAATATTTTTTTGCATGAAAATAGGGCAAGGCTGGATTTTATTGGACCCGACCGGGCCTCATTGGGAGCCGGCCAAGCTCCAATGTTTGGTAAGCAGTATACTTTTGATAGAAATAGAGGGCAGTGGCTAAGGGTGAAACAAAGCAGTTTCTGCAAATCCTTCATTGACGCGCATGCGATCTTTGTGCATTTTTTACAAACATTAATGTTGTAATATTATTGTTCATCTTATTGTTGTAATTATTATTATTGTAATTATTGTTGTTTAGTATATTGTTGTAGTTATTATTGTCATAATGTCATGTTGTAATAAATTAGATAGTTAGTTTATCTAAATTCATTCATTTAGTGTTGTAATAGCTAATTTAAATTCGGACATTCATTCGAACCCTCTTGTGCGAGGTCAAATGTGTAATAATGTGTATGTCTTTCAATCCCCATTTCTTTCTCCTTTTTATTTACCCGCTTATAATGGATAATATAGAACATCATGTTTTAATTAGCATTTTCCATGATTTGCATCCATTTGTCTTGCATGTATAAGGTTCGGTTCATTATTCTAACGGCATTGTCATTTATTACTTCCTTGAATACGTGCGCCACTGCATGCTATCAAAGTGATTCACATGACATATTAGACAACCAAACCTAGTAGTTGCATTTTTCTATGTGTTGTATTTGTCACTTGCATATTAGAGTATGCATTTTTCTAATTATTTTGTTTCTTTCGACTTGCCTTGGAGTACTAGGTAAGCATTTATTGCTTTAGCGTATCGCATACGTGTGATTATTGCCATATCAAGCATGTTTTCCATGAAGCTAAGTGCTTAATTGATATACTTGTTTGAATGTCTATAGATGAAGGCTAATTGCTCAAATTGGGATAATTTGATCAAATGTACATATGGGATCACTTTTTCAAGTGATACGTATTCAAACAACATGGAATCGAAGCGTTCCAAATTTTGTAAATTAGTCTATACTTATGTACAACACATAGAAATGATAGCTTAATAACCCAAACAAGAGCATATAATATAAATAAGAATCACATCATGATTAGTAGAGGTCGATCTTTGATCGGGCAAGTGGGGTGTTCAGTTCATAGCATTCCCTTCTCATACCTAAGTTCCCAAACCGAGAGATTTTGGTGATGACGGATAAGTGGCCTTTGGCACAAGTCTCAGGTTTCCCAAATCTTCTAAAAATATTTAGATGGCGACTCTGCAATCTGGCATTTTTTGGCATTTTTTTATTCAAAATCGATTTTTCAAAAGATTTGCTAGATTTGGACTCATTTGTATTTATTTATTTCACATTGCACTAGTGAACTGTAGGGCTATTTCAGATTCAAAATCACAGGAGTCCGAACTGTAGGGCTATTGTATCCGAAAGGAGCACGAAAAACAAGCTACAGTAATGGTCAGAACAGAGGTCAATGGATTCATGACAAACAAAGAGCTACAAAGTGACCAAATAGAGGCCAATGGTTATTTAAGTCTCCCAAAGCATGAGACTCTTCTGAACTCTATTTGCTTAAATTAAAACCAATGGATTTGTTTGTTTCAATTTTAAAAATTATTTGACAATGATTTTATAAACAATTATGTTTTGTAAGTACCACCATGGGAGTCTCATGCCTTGGGGGACTTAAATAACCATTGGCCTCTATTTGGTCACTTTGTGACCCTCTGTTTGTCATGGATCCATTAACCTCTGTTCTAACCGTCACTCTTGTGACCTCTGTTCTGTACCATGAT
The DNA here is from genome assembly GCA_025200525.1 of Camellia lanceoleosa. Lineage (NCBI taxonomy): Eukaryota > Viridiplantae > Streptophyta > Magnoliopsida > Ericales > Theaceae > Camellia > Camellia lanceoleosa. The sequence goes on from CM045761.1 coordinate 61,547,017, forward strand.
TATGGTTATTTATTTACATAATTTTTTCATTTCAGTTTCTGCCACTAAATTAATTTGTTATTCAAATTAAGATAAGTTATGCTAATGGTTGAGTTTAAATAACTTTATTTTAATTTTTACTATTTCCCTCATATTTTTACTTACTTTTCGAGACTATTCTATTGCTCTTCTCTCTCTCATTTTTGTTTTTTGTTTTTTGTTTTTTTTCTTCACTGGCTTTCATAGCCCTCTCCCCCTTATATACACGCCCCTAGGTGATGACTCACCCTGTCATGATGAATCATGATTGATAACTCACCCCCCTCCTCTCTAAGTGCTTAGATGGCACAAATGGCCCAATATTCATTTCTCCATAAATTTGCAAATCTACTCAATTAATTGTTGTTTAACTTGGCCTTATCATTACTAGTATTCTTATTCTGATTATTCTTATTATTTGTATTATTATTATTTTTTAGTTATTTAACTTTTTGGTGTCATTTTACTTTGGCCCAAGTCTTAACAAAATTATATAACTTTTTTATTTTTTTATTACAGACAACCATAATATTATATATATATATATAGTATTTAATTAAACGGTTAGGGTGTCATAAAATATGTTAAATTTGTAGAAAGTCATATATGTTGATACTAGATAGGATGAAAAGTAATGAGACTAGCATTTTTTTAAATCTAATTATGGATTTTTTACTTATGAGAAATTCAACCAAACAAACAGTATTGAATGAAATATACATGTAAATCCACAAATGTCTAAAAGCATTTTAGCCATTAAAAGAACCAAACAGATTATAATGCATTTGTGAGGTTAATGACATGTGATGTTTAATGAATGAAATAACAAGGTAGGTATGAGGGGAGGCATTCATGCATAGTTTCCCCAATTTTGCACACATACACTAAGTCCACACAATGCCAAAATTTTTAAAAGATGACTTGTAAATAATTTATAAACTTATAATATTATTGTTCATAACCACAAATGAACATAGAAAATATAAAGGAAGTAGGTGTATATTTCACGTGATAGCTACGGTAATGTATTTGTAGAGTAAAATCTCATCTTCTGCCAAATATGAAAAAGACGGGAAAAAAAAAATACACAAATGTATGAGATGTTGAAAACATTATAGCATAGTGCAACCCCCAAAAATGCTTTTTTCCTTAACTAACAGTAGAACATCACTCGTTTTTGTTTAATTTGTTGCATTTTAATTTTTTTCAGATTTTTTTAATTAATTTATTTATTTTTGGTTTGTTATTTTTTTCATATTGCAAACCTTGTACTATTGGGCTGCCACCATTATGGTCTTGTTGAGACACAACAATATATGTATCCAACAACAACAGTGCACAGATCATGGGTGAAAAGAAAAAATTAAAAAGAAAAAATTTATATGAATGAGGGATAGGTGCACAAGTAGCATAATGTCACTATTATGGTTTTGTTGAAATCAACACAACAATGTATGTAACCAACAAGAGTGCACAGATCCTGGGTTAAAAAAAAAAAAAAACAAAAAACAACAACAACAACAACAACAACAACAACAAAGCTAGTGCAGCTTAGTGCACTCAAAACAGACCATGACAACTGTACCGACATGCACAGAAGCATGTCAGTACTCAAAGGGGTAAGAAGATAATTTTGATATTTCATATAATATTTTAATATATATTTTTTGTAAAATATCAAAAAATTATTCTAAATAATCATCTTTATTTTCTTCTGTTTTTTTCAGTCAAAAAATCAAAATGTGTACTCATATAATTCATTCCAAATAACCCTTAATTTTTAAATAAATTAATAATTGATATGTAATAACTCACATTATTATAAAATTAATGATACAAAATGTACGTTGTGGTGAGAAAATATAAGCACATATTTTCAGGCAAACAAGTTATAGACTCTAGTAAGACCTACAGAAGTAGGCATAGATTTGGCACAATTTCAGAAAACAACATAGGTGACAGAAGAAAGTACTGCTTACTCAACTTTGATAACAACGGCTCTTGCGCCTTAATAATGGTGGAAATCTTGTTTCGCCAAGCCTAACCAAACACACGAGTAATATTTTCTTAAAAATTAAGCGTTCTCTTGTGATATTTGTGGGTTTTATATATATATATATAAATGTCATTTTTGGTTTCTCAAAATGAAAGTGTAATAAAAAAAGGGCTCATTCCTTATTACCTTGTGAAATAATAACTTTACATTTGCTATTGTATGAATGTTTTTAAAAAGTAAAAAAATAAAAGTTAGTGATTCAAAGGTAAAAATAAACAATCTAATGGAATTATCATTTGATTCAACATCCATTTAAATGAATCGAATATTACATTAGAAAAAAATTTAAGTGCACGTAATTCGATCACAAAATCAAACACAACTCTGTCACATGAGGTAAACCAACCAAGAGTTTAGATTTGCTAAAATTATAGATCCTGTGAAATTGGTGCATTGTAAGACTAATTGGTGTCCATCTTAAGTGATCTACACCGTTCATCTCATGTGACAAGTTAATGCAAAAAATTAAGTTAATCAGATATAAATAATCATATGATCAAATAACATCTAAACCGTTCAAATGGACAATGTATTTTAAGATTTTCAACTTTAACAAATCCAAACTCACCCACCAAATGCATAAAAACGTCGTAGAAGAGAATTGTGTCAAATTCTGAATGAAATTGTACGTAGTTCAGGCTTATTGTTAGAGAGAATTGTGTCAGATTCTGAATAAAATTATATAGTCTAAAATGAGCTTTTTTGCAAGGCCATTATTTCTGTGACTCAAACATGGATACAATAAAATTGTATACAAAACCAGAATAAATAAAATAAAATTATATGGGTCCCCAATGACATGGATGTACCTAATTCAATTGTAACTGCAAAGATACATTACAGCAATAACTACACTAATATACCATCCTTCCAACCAGAATTTTAGTAACCCAGGAGATTGTGATTATGATACATATAGTAGTTGGCCATAAATATGATGAAACTCACATGACAACTGCAGTAGCACCTCAATGTACAAGGTTAAACTGCAACATTAATGGCCGCAACAATCAAGATGTGAAACTGTAAGTCAATTTACCTTCTAACAGATGAAAACTCGGCCAACTTCACAACATTCTTGTACACTAGACTAATCTCCATCCACCACTTCAACCAGCCTGCCACGAACCCATTTCTTCATGACAACAACTGAATTAGGTGGTGTTTCCTCTTTCCTGGACTGAAATTCTGCTCCATTCCCATTCAGTTCAAGCTGACTCAGTTGCTCAGTAAAGCTGCATTGCTTTATTATACCATCCAGTTCTGATGGAGGCAAACCATAATCACTCATGCTTGTTTCATAAAGTCCCTCCTTACCATTAAGCAAACCGTGGAAGTTGAATTTACCAAAACCAAAGTCGTTATAATCGCTCTTACTTGATTCTACTGTTTGGGTACCATTGATTTCTCCGTGATCTGTTTGGCTCAGACCTTGAATACCTGGATTATTTTCCTTCTCAGCCTGGTTGACCAGTTCTGCTAAGGCGATTGAAGGGTGTCTACCATTCCCAAGAGAATCAGTCTGTCCAATTTCTATGGATTGAATTGATTGAATTGCTTCAGCTATGAGATTCCTAGTTTCGATGAGGGAAGCTTGAGCGAGAGGGCTCTTTGTTGCAGCTGCCTCAAGAGCCTTTGCAGCCTTTTCAGCTTCAGCAATCAATAACCTGTAAAATGTTATAAACAATAACTCAATTGAGAGAGAGAGAGAGAGAAGAGGGGGGGGGGGGGGGGAATGGTGCAATTCATTTCTGACTACTGCATATGATGTGTAGTGACAGATGTACAGGTACAAACAATAACTCAGCCAGCCACTGATCGTTAGTGACTCAAGCTTGTTTGGTACAATTTCTTGTAAGCTAAAAGCTAATAATTAGAAAGTAGAAATTAAAAGCATCCTTCCTCAGTTTCTCAACAATCAGTTTTTCAGTTTATTTAAGATATTTTTGGCTTGTTAGAGCATCTTACATAATGGTTAAAAGTGCGCTCCAACTTTTTCATCAAATCTCAAGGGAGAGGCAATTTTTTCACAAATCAATGATGAACCAACTCCTTCACCAAATTCCCAACAGTCATATTTTTACTCAAATTTGTTGAAATTTTGAAAAGAGTAAGGATTGGAGATGATTTTCTTTCACCAAAAATGGTTAAAACAAGTTTTTAGGAGAAGTTTGAAAATTTTCAAAAAGATTTGACCAAAAAATGAAAAATGAAAAAAGAGAAAGGATGGTAGTGTTCTATATCAGATTAAGCTTTTAATCAAATTTTCATTCAAATTTGATGAAAAAAATATCAAAGATTGGAGGTCCTCTTAGTTGTAAGTAGAAGCTATACCAAACTCTCGCATAGATTCTCAAAATAAAATAAAGTAATTGATAAGTAGTCCCCATAAGCTGCACCAAACATGCAGTGGATTGCTTCCATATTCTCTTAATTCTTTGTTAAATATATAATACAATAGAATTGAAGAAGAATTGGCACTTACTTTGCTCGTTCAATGGCTTCAGTCTTCTTGGTTTCGGCAGCTGCTCTCTCTGCTCTAATGTTCTTTATCATCTCTAGTTTGGAGTTTGCCAAAGGATCCTTAAATAAGGGCATATTACTTCTTAACCTCGTACGACGCTTTTGGCTTTCAGTCACATTCCCTGTGGAATTATCAGTGTCATTAGCTTTCTTTTTTGTGGGATTCTGTGTTCTGGGTTGTCTCTCACTACTTCTTGGCCTTCTATTTGGCTTCCTTTCTGCTCCAACTGGTGTGCCATGATATTTATAAAGGGCAGTGCAAACCCTCTCACGGTATGCCTAGTGGGAAAAGACAAAACTTGCTTAACAGACCATGTTTTGGCAAATTTAATGTGATATATATAAAAAAAAAGTCAAAACGGTTTATTATCTTATAATGACTATCTGTCACAGTGGGAAAAATATTACTATCTTTGTTCTGATACTTTGCAATGAAATATATAGATTATCACCACGAATCACAAGTGAGCCTTGGGCCCAAAAGGGAAAACTTATATTCAGTCCAACTTACCAATCGTTTGATACTTCTCTCTTCACAAATAATCAGTAGATGTTGGGAACTTACACATACAGGATAAAAGAGAGGGCAAAAAAAAAAAAAAAAAATTGGAGAAATTCTATGCAGAAAGTAGCAGAGAAGTTCAAGTCTCAAATCAGAAAACAGAGGGTATAAGGATTTATTCACTGGACATTCAATGGTGTATCACAAGACAAAAAACAAAGTAGGTTGAAACATCATCAAATTGGTATCTTGGAATGTTGAGCTCCAATAATATGTTATGGATTTTTATCATCAACTTGATGAATTAATTTCAAGATATAAGGCTTTTCTTATTATAACACACTCAAACGGATCCCTCGTTCGTCCATCAAATATTCTACATTTTTCTGTATACTTGGATTCAATTCAAATACCCATCAATTAGCTGTTTGCACACCGTTTTCGTGCTAATGTAGTCTAAGGGGCATATGCATAGCTAGTACTAGTAATAACTTAGTCATCCATTTAGGAATGGCAGCAAAACCCAGAGCTTGATAGGATTAGGCTACCACCCCTTTTTCAGAACATTTATGCTCCACTTGTTTCAGCAGAAAATGTTTTCCACGGAAACTTTTTTTTCAGGAAAACATTTTTCTATGTTTCATTACATTCTTGAAACTTATGTAATTAGTGGTGGTGGTGGTGGTGGTGGCCATGGCGTGGTGGTTTTAGTGGTGATGGTGGCGGAAAATATTTTCTGCCCCAAATAATGTTATTTTTCGTTGACCATGGAAAACATTTTCCGTTGGCTTTTGTTTTCTGTTGTACCAAACACCAATAATCTGCAGAAAATGTTTTCCGCATTTGGAGGGTTAGACAAAGTGAATTAAATTTAAATGATCACTTGATGAAAAGCAAACAAGATGGACTAGGCCAAATAAACAGCATACATTCTCAGCAGAAAATGCAACATATGCCCTTACAGGATCAGCCCATTTGGCAGAAATGGCCTCTGAAATTTTCCTCCTTTGCTCAAGAGACTTGGGTGCTCTCTTGCTACCTTTCGGTCTCGCCATTTTTCTCCTTTGTTCAACACTCTCCAACCATTCCTGCTCGAGCTGTTCATCCAAGACCTTATAGGAGTCCCACTGCTTCTCTTCCTCACCAACAAATCCCTTTCTAGAAGCTTCTGCTATCAAATTCTGCCACTCAAAGTAGCAAGTTTCCTGCAGCTTCAGTTTTTCACGGCGCCTTTCCCACCCCATTCGTACTCCAATGCCAATTTTCATCCTTGTTTCTTCGCTGCACAATCAATAAAGAACATGGTAAATAAAGTGATTAAAGCAGTATGCGGAAAATTACAAACTGAAGGTCAAAAACTCAAAACTCCTGTTAGACTTAAAGAAGGCCCTAGTACAAATCCAGGGTAATGCCAAGCATCTAATTCACTGAATCTTCTCAAGTTCCAAAATCTCATATTTGAAGAAGAAAACAGACTAATATTAACAGTAACAAAGGCACAAATTATTACAAAATGATGGAGGAAAAAAATTAAAATAGTTTAGTTTTGTTCTGGCTTCAGCCTCCAAGAACCAACAAAAGAGAAAAATAAATATAGTCCTTTTAATGCCTTGCGTCCTCTGCAATTAATAAACATAGAAGCAACTAGTTGTGTTTTGGTTGTAAATAAGAGACATTGGACTTTTGTGACTGAATTAAGATTATAATCACCAAAGGTACAGTCATATGAGTGGGAAATCAGGAAAATGTGAGTGCATGAATTTTAGGTTGTTTAGTGTATCATCAATCAATGTTGCACATTACCAAACTTCTGTAGTTGGCAGTCTCATTGTGTACTGCATTAGACATTAGTGGTTCCTCTAGCTTTCTGTGTACACACAGATTTCTTGTTTTATTTATTTGTCTTCCATACACACATCTCCATTTTCATTTAGCTGTATTATTCATTATACGAGCATTGTTGTCATCTGCCAACCATTCAGATCTAAACACAAGCCTTGAGTTCTCAATTGAAAAGGGAACAGGACAAAAACTAAAAAAATAAAAAAATAAATTCTTTGCTTTCATCAATATTTGTTGATCAAAACAAAGCCCAAAAATTGTATGGTGTTATATCCATTTACAAATTTTATGAGAAATATACTCTTCAATCTCTTCCTCCTATGAAGAAACGACCCGAGATAGCAAATCAAGAGTTATTTCCCCCAAATCATATGGAGTTCTTCTTTCTTCATGTTTTTCTCAAGATAGCAAATCAAGAGTTATTTCCCTCCAATCATATGGAGTTCTTCTTCCTACATATTTTTCTCAAACTACTCTTTCATGTTTCCTTATTGCTGTCATCACTACTAAATCTCTTTCATTTTCTTCATACATATATTGAATATGATCCCATTTCTATTTTTCATTTCTACTTATACTACTAAGTTTGCGTATGTATTTCTTCCATATCCATAAAATGTATCAACCAAATGAGTTGACAATTTTAAGTAATTAGGTATCAACAATAGCAATATTTAAGTCTTAAAGGTCACCAACGACAAGTTGAGAATTCAGGATCCGTTACAGAGAAACATATATTTTTCAAAGCTGGAAACAAGAGCTAATTTGTTCATGGCCTCAAACTGTTATACTCTCCACATTTCAACTTACAAAATTAACAAATAAATCTAGAAAGAAAAAGCAACAACCTCCATAGTTACCCCAAATGACTGAACCCATCTAAGATTCAATCTAAAAGACCAGAACATCAATTAACAAGACAAGCAGAATATCCAGGATTTTTTTGTTAGTGAATATCCAGAAAGTTTATGAATAGCCAAGTACTTGTAAATTCGATGATAGAAAGAAAAATAGCAGAACCAAAAATCGAAATAACAAGATGGAATGCCATGAGATTCTACCTCTGAGCATGTCCCAGGTTAACTAACTTCATCTTAACCTGCATAGCTAGATATTGTTAATACAATGAACAATTTGAACAAAACCTAAATGAGACTATTTGATGAATGAAATAAAATTAGAACACCACTTTGTTCCTCATAATCAGATGCAAAATAGCAGTAGGCCATTTCATAAGTTTAGATTATTCATGAACACTCCAATGGAATTGGCCACCAATGGAAGGTTGATGAGTAATTAAAAGTTTCATATAGAAGTTAATGAAATGGAAAATGAAAACGAAAAGAGAAAAACTCATACTGCATGGGCACAAAATGGATCCAAGTTGGCTTGTCAACGACAAAACACCAACTGAAAGACAAGGCAACTTGAATCAATCATTTGAATATGGCTTCTTCACCATGTCTTCTGTTACTCCTCCATCTATACCTACCCAAAAAAAAAAAAAAAAAAAACTCCTCCATCTATTTTTTACCACACAAAGTAGATGGTCGCTAAGCATTATAAAATTAAATTTAGTCATTACATCACCTTAGGATGCTGCATTGCAAGCCTGGTTCTCTCTCTGATCCGCTGTTTTGTTTCTGGACATAATTTACAAATTGGTGGGAATATGGAAATTCATGGAATACAAAAAACATAAACAATATTGAAGCAAATGGTTGAACCAAGTTTAAGCTAGTTCATAATTGATTACCTGCACTGTGCTTCCTGCCTTTGTTCCAAGGAGTGTTCCCTTTATTTGCTTTTGAAATCCTCATCCTTCTCAACTTTTCTCTCTCATCAACTTCCCCTGAGTCTTCATATGAAGAGTCATACTGAACCACTGAGGTATTTCTAGAATCAACACCTAGGTTTAGATTATCGTGAGCCTTGTGCTCACTGTTGCTTTGAACCAAACACTTGGGTTCAAGGGTGGCAACTGCCCTAATCACGAGCACACTATGCTGCATCTCAATATGCCCCACGTTAATGTTTATTCCCTTGTTTGGTACTCGGAAGGTCTTGGCCAACCTCTTCTCATTGTCAAATACAATTTTATTGTGCAAAAAAGTTTGAGCCCTAAGTGTAAATATATGGTTTTGGAATAAAGACTGTGCAGTAGCAATATCTGCAGCACAACAAAATATTAAATGTGTCAATGAAAGCCCTAGTAATGACCGGAAAGAAACATTTTTTTCTTGCTATTTGCTACTAAGGTTTTGTCCAATGACATTTCTCGTTTGGATAAAAGTTTCAGAGCACTAAAGATAACTTTCAAAACTAAGTTTGTGAATTTTATTTTTCCAAATCGAGTTGAGTTAAATCGTAAACTTGCGTCCTCTTTGCATTGATCATAAAAGCATTCAAACCCCATTTGAAAGCGAGACTCAATTATAAGCTTAGAATCATGAGTTGAAACTTGCATACCTATATGTGGTTACTATTTTAATATTATGTTCTCAATAAGCATTCATGAGCCTAAGGATGTGAAATTACACCACATTGAATAATGAACCCATTTAAAACCGAGACTTAGAATAGTGTGTGTTTGATTTTTTAACATTATATTTTGGATTCGCACTCATGTGCCTAAGGATGTGAAATTATATCACATTGAATTATGTTTTGGTAATTTTTAAATAATTGAAAACTTATTACCAATTCAACCCAACCCTTTAAACCTCACTCTACCCTAGCTCGAGTTCCGCTCTCCCCGCTCTAGCCGCTATTGTTCAACTCCTACCTCAGCCCCCACCTTCTAATCTATTCTACCACTTAACATCTATAAATTAATCACCACCAAGAACATTAAATAACAGAACATACCTAAAATAAGAATTAGAAGCTTTAAAAAAGAGAGAGAAAATTTCACATTTGTTCACAGTGAGAAAATCAAAACCCAGTTGGGTAACAGATAGATGTGAGATTAGGGGCAAATTAAGAGTAAGATAAGAGAAACCCAGTAAAATTAGGAGGGAAAATGAGAGAATTTGATTACCTAACAAAGGCATGGGGAGAGAGAGCTCATTCAGACAGAGAGTAGAAAATCAGAGTGTTGAGATAAAGGACGAGTACGAGTGTTGTCGAAACTCCATAGAGCTTTTGCTCTTAAATCTGTTTGGCCTAGCAAATTCAATAGCACAACTTGTTGCTTATAGCTGTTGGATTGAAAGGGTACACAAACAGGGAGTCTCGATTGGTGAAAACATGTAGTTGGAATCAGAGGAGACTATAGAAAGATGGGGGAAGCGAAGCGGGAGCTTTGGAGACGCAGCAGCAGCAACAGCCACACACGCCCACACGTTTTTGTCTAAGTCTTGCAGACGCAGAGATAACGGAATGAATTTTTAAAAAATTAAAAACACGAAAGTAATTTGGAAAATGGGTACTTATGTAGGTCTATCATGATTTATTGTATCATAGGTCTTATAAAAAAAATTTATCATAAAAAAAGTTATTCATTGTAAATCTTAGTGATAATTTATAAAATTCATAATAAAAACAATTATTAATTATCAATTTTTAGCAATATAAATAAAAAATTATCAAAAAAATTATTTTTAGCGATAATTTTACGAAAACTTATTTTTAATAGGACTTGATTGAAATTAAGTTTAACTATTAGGACTTATTGATAGTTTATCCTCTGAAAAATAGAGCGGAATAAAATCAACAATAATGATAGAGACTCTAATTTTTGAGATCTAAAGAGAATTTTAATAATGTGGTAAGAGGAAAAAAATGTGGACACACATATCATATCATATGTGGGTCTCACTTTTTTCTACATCATTAGAACTCTTTTTAAAATTTTAAAATTAGAACTCTCGATCTTTATTTTAAAAATCAATTATGTGGGTCTATATTTTTATAATTAGCGGGTGACACACGATACATGTGCAATTCAAATTACTAATAATAAAAATAAATAATAAAGAATATAATATTATAATATATATGTTGCTTAAGTGATAAATATATTTTTAATAAAATCTAAGGTTTTGAGTTCAAAACTTACTTATATGGTGTATTGTACGAGCACGAAATAATTTTCTCGTATAATCTTGTTGATCAAGTTTGCGCTCCTCCAAACGTTATCGCTTTACTTCCTGAAAACACAAACGTGAGCTAGCCAACGGGTGTGTGCCAGATACCTCTCTGATGCCTAAGTCAGCAAAATAGACAATAGACAAAAGCTCTGTGTATTCGAGAATCAAAGTTGTGATATCTGTACATAGGTCCTGCTATGAGTTTTTATAGATTCTGTGTGGCACAATCCTAATAGGATTCTTATTCTCCAATGCAAAGTCCTCATAGGAATTAGAAAGGTAATGCTCATCTTTCTACACCCCCCTCACTACTTAACCAAGTGAAATGGTTTTACCATGGTATTGATAGCACACAACCGAGCTAGCACTGCTACTTGAAACTAACTTCAACCGTGCTCACCTAGCTCGGTGACACCTTGGACGTGCTCTAGCTCGATTCGTCTTCATCTATACCTTGGTCCAAAGCACCTTGACCAAGCCAATGGCATAACTCTCTAACCAGACTGAAAGGATCAAGGATCAAGGACCAAGCTATGCACGGAATAACCTCGGCCCATAGCTCGGTCCACTTTCTACCCGATCTTAGCTTGGCCCAAGTTTTACACAAATTACCCTCTCAATTGCCCCTTAATTCCATCTGCAGCGCATGATTTGGGATTATCCTCTCCAGCCAAGCTAAAATGTTCAAGCTGACCAAACTAAAACAAATAATACCGCCGAGCTCATGTTCTACCGGGCTACCGATTTGCCCGGTTCATAAACGTCTTGTTAATTGCTCTGCACGTCGTTCTATCTCTCAAGTACGCCTGAATCGTTACCTATTCCCATAGACACGTGGCTTGCTCCCACTGGTCAAGTACAACTGTCACAGTCGTCTTCGTACCTCAATAATTTTGAACAGTCCCACCCATTTTAGTGATTTATACAAAAACCTTACTTTTTAGACCAATACTCCACTGTTCATCTTCTCTCTCTCACTTTCTGAGTCTTCACATTCTTAACCATAGCACCTGCAAAGCTCGTGTTCTCGCTGACATCCTTACGGTCTTGATCTTCAACCTTTCATCTCACAACTATAAGTGGCTCAATCCTTTTCTCTTTCCATTTATTACATATAGTATAGGAATATACAGTATAGTATACATATCGTATAGTTCTCACACAAATAGGTAAGAACTACTTAGTCCTAAAAAACCATATGACAAGTCCTCAATCACACTCTAACTGGATTCTCAATCAATCTGAATGTGATGCTTTTTGATCCAAAATAACACCATGACTGAGATAGGAACCTGTTTACAATAGGTGCACATTCGACAGAACTAGAAACCTCGCCCCATAACCAGGCTAAAACTTGGAGTCACTCCTTGTGTTACGACCGAACTAAGAACGGGTTGCCACCCATTTAACCGAGATAGGGTTTATTTTTATTTTGCCTTCTGTCTTAGCCCGGTTCAGTAATCTAGGCATAACACTTTTTATCTCCACTTTGCAGACTTGACTAGGTTGGCCAGGCACACCTTTGCACCATCGCTCAACCGAGATATTCAACATCATCTCAACACCGAGCTAGACCACCTCTTTAACTTGTACACAATTTAAGTTAAATGGGTAAGTACCGGTTCCTAGTAGACTCACTTGGGGTTATTGCCGAATTCCGTAAGGACTACAATATTCCTGACGATGTTCATCTATCTTTAGCCGAAGTAGATATCACACCCTGGAAAAAACCGGGCTTCGTTCTTTTTACCGTAATATCAATCGTTGAGGCCGGTCTCCGATTCCCTGTACAGCCACTAATTTGTGAGTTCCTCAGGCAGACGAGATTGTGCCCAACTCAACTCAACACCAATACTTACAGAATAATAAATGGTATCGCCAAGTTAAACCGTCGGCTCGGTCTCAACCTCGGATTGGCCAAGCTATTCCATCAATACTCACTCGGCCAAAATGATGACGGCTGGGTGTATTATTTAAGAGTAAAAAGAGGTCGAGAGAAAAAAATTAAAAATACACCGGACAAAGACTTAAATGACGACGATTTTTTCTGGGTTTCGGGCAATTTTGAAGACCAAGAAACCCAGATACCGGGATATAACATAAATTGAAATAAGGAGACTGCTGGTAAGAATACCTCGGTCCAATTTTTCTTTTCTATTCCAGGCTATAATTTTCCACTGTGCTAACCGTTGCCTTTCTAATTATGTAGACTTGAACTAGCTAAAATCTCAATACCAATACGCCAACCAGGACGCTCTCTACGCCACGCTTCGGTACCGTCATCGAGGTTGGGCCAAGCTGCTTAACTTCGAGCCGACCTACCGGTATAGCGGAAGGAGGAAAGTCAAGGTAACTGACTTTCTTTTGGAACCATCACCAGAACCGAACCCCAACTTGCCACAGATCAACCTCATTCCCTTAACCGAAGAACAAGAAATGGCTAAACGACGAGCTGTTCGAGCACTAATCACCAAAACAACTCCAGTCGGCGGGGTTCAAACCGCGACATCACAAGCCGGTCAACCACTTGAGGCTGTGGTGGCCCTGCCAACAGCCCGGGCCTCATCATCTCGACCAAGCAAGCGCGTACGTACTATTTCAACCGAGCCCCAACACTTGATCGACGAGGATACTGCGCTGTCGAATACTATGATGCCGAGCCCTGAGCCCATGCATTCTGACTGAGCTAGCACTTCGGAATGGGCACCAAGAATGACTTATAAGAACCGCGCTATCACAAACACAGACTTGGTGGTCGCAGACAAGGACCACACGCTTGCCTTTAACCTCGCCAAAAGCGTGTGTTTGCCAGCCGACATGGAGCACCACGACCACTTGACCGAGCTCAAGGCCATCCGCTTGGCAACTAAGTCAATGGTGCTGGTAAGTGCTCCCTTAGTTTGTTTTTCTAATTTACACATCTGTTTGCTCGGTTTTAATCATAATCTCTATCTCTCCTTTTTGCAGGCCATGCAAAAGAACCACATTGCTCATAAGCGCGTGCTGGAGCTGCGCAAGACAGCGCGGCTGGCCGTGGCAGATGCCAACACAAAGACGGCCGAGCTGAATAAAGCCAAGCAAAAAACGACCGAGCTGGAATATGAAATCGCCCGACTTACCAAGTTGGTCAACTCGGCGAAAGCGGACAAGTAGAAGGCCTTGGCCGAAAAGAAAGACCGCTATCTGCGCGAGCTAGCCAAGCTCGAGAAGAAAAAAGATACTAAAATAGCCGAGCTGAAAAAGAGCGTGGAAGACGCTGAGGACCGCGGATACAAAGAGGGGGAGGCCACGTATGTCTTACAGTGTGAAGCTACAAAAGATATCTTTTTCAAATGTGGCTAGAAGGCAGCTGTTTCGAAGCTTGGTCTGGGCCCAAAAATCGAGGTCTTTCAGAACCCTTCCCCTCACTTTATCCCAAGTTATATGGCGGATTATGCCAACACTATCCAACATAAGCTTCTCCAAGAGGGGGAGAAGGAAGAAGGATCACCTGATCCAAACAATGCCCCGACTACTAGCAATGATCGCGGTCTCCAAACCAGTTAGACAGCTTGGGTGGAGCCACCGGTGCGAAACGCAGTTGATGATGCGCCTCTAACCAACGTACCTGCTGGAACCAGGCTACCAAGTGGCGAAGCTCAGGTTGACCCGGATGTAGACTTGGACGACCTTTTTGCTTGATCATGTTTTTTTTTCTTGTGATGCTAACTTTTTGAAAGAATTTGTAACTGGGCTTGAGCCCCTCCTCTTGTAATGCACATTTTTCAAATGGAATAAAAATCTGCTACTTTCCAATCGTTTTGTTCGGTTCATGCCCTGCTTGTAATTGCCTTTCAACTTTAATTTGTATGTCTGAACTCTTTGCTCAGTTGCCATGTCTTAAACTTTTATGGCCGAGATAGCCATCTCGGTCGAGGAGCTTTGTAATCTGTTTACCATGTGTTGGTCATACCTGCCAACCCTCTTCAGCCTAGATCCTTACATCGGCTGAAGAGAGCAAAATGTTGGTATTCCTGCCAACTTTCTTCAGCCTTATCTCGGCTAAAGAGAACAAAATGTTGGTTATTCCTGCCAGCCATTCTTCAGCATAGATCCTTACCTCGGCTAAAGAGAACTAAATGTTGGTTATTCCTACCAACCATTCTTCAGCCTAGATCCTTATCTCGGCTAAAGAGAGCTAAGTGTTGGTTATTCTTGCCAACCTTCTTTAGCCTAGATCCTTATCTCGGCTGAAGAGAGCTAAGTGTTGGTTATTCCTACCAACCATTCTTCAGCCTAGATCCTTATCTCAACTGAAGAGAGCTAAGTGTTAGTTATTCCTGCCAAGCTTCTTCAGCCTAGATCTTTATCTCGGCTGAAGAGAGCTAAGTGTTGGTTATTCTTGCTAACCATTCTTCAGCCTAGATCCTTATCTCGGCTGAAGAGAGCTAAATGTTAGTTATTCCTGCCAACCATTCTTCAGCCTAGATCCTTATCTCGGTTGAAGAGAGCTAAATGTTG
Source organism: Camellia lanceoleosa (assembly GCA_025200525.1). NCBI lineage: Eukaryota > Viridiplantae > Streptophyta > Magnoliopsida > Ericales > Theaceae > Camellia > Camellia lanceoleosa. Next base: position 61,562,549 of record CM045761.1, read on the forward strand.
GTTATTCCTGCCAATCTTCTTCAGCCTAGATCCTTGTCTCGGCTGAAGAGAGCTAAATGTTGGTTATTCCTACCAACCTTCTTCAGCCTAAATCCTTATCTCGGCTAAAGAAGAGTTAAATGTTGGTTATTCCTGCCAACAGTTCTTCTATTGCCCCTAGCTGGTACTGACTAAGAACAACTTTTACAGTAGAAAGAATTATGCTGAAAAAAAAACTACTTGTTTTATTTGAAAAAAGAAAAATTACAAGTATTTTAAAGAAAAGCTAAAAATAAAATAGTTTGAGACCGTATTCCATGGCCTGGGAATAGCCTTGTTGTCTCCATCCTCCAAGTGATATGCCCCTTTTTCCTGCTAAACCGACCACTTTGTATGGTCCTTCCCAATTAGGTCCTAACTTGCCATCTCCGGATACCAAAGTGTTGCCCATTACTTTGCGTAATACCCAATCTCCAATCTTGAATTGCCTCGGATGCACTGTTTTGTTATTCAAGTGACTAATGCAACACATACAAAAATGCAACTAATAGGTTCGGTTGTCTAATATGTCATGTGAATCACTTTGATAGCATGCAGTAACGCACGTATTCAATGAAGTAATAAATGACAATGCCGTTAGAATAATGAACCGAACCTTATGCATGTAAGACAGATGGAAGCAAATCATGAAAAATACTAATTAAAACATGATATTCTATGTTATCCATTATAAGCAGGTAAATAAAAAGGAGAAAGAAATGGAGATTGGAAGACATACACATTATTACATATTTGCCCTCGCACAAGAGGGTCCGAATGAATGTCCGAATTTAAACTAGCTATTACAACACCAAATGAATAATTTAGCTAAACTAACTATCTAATTTATCACAACATGACATTATGACAATAATAACTGTAACAATATACTAAACAAAAAACAATAATAATAATAATTACAACAATAAGATGACCAATAATATTACAACATTAATGTATATAAAAAATGCACAAGGATCGCATGCGCGTCAATAAAGGCCATTTGCAGAAACTACTCTGTTTCACCCTCAGCCACTACCCTCTGTTTCTGTCAAAAGTATTCTGCTTACCAAACATTGGAGCCCAGTCGGCTCCCAATGAGGCCCGGCCGGGTCAAATAAAATCCGGCGTTGCCCTATTTTCATGTAGAAAAATATTTTTGTGCTATGAGGTGAAAATAGTACAGACAGAGCCTTCTCTGTCATGGGGAAACTTAAAAGAAGAACGGATTCGATTCCGAAACCATCAATGGTAGTAAGTTGATTGCTTGATGATTTCGAGCACATTTGGACAAAAAGTTAATAAATGTAATGAAAGACAACCACTCCTTCCTCCTATCATGAAGTTAGCTCAAAGAGGGAGGTAGACACGCCTCAAAATTCATCAAAATGTCATGAATTAATATATGATGACTCTTGATGCAATGGACTCAGCATAACGTTCAGCTGAATCCAACCAATTTTATTTATCTTCTTTATGTCGGTTTCATTAATTTTAAGCCAATTTTATTAGTCATTTTTTACTATCCTTTCCATTCTTTAATCACTTAGTCCGATAATAAGATTTAAGTCCACTAAATGAAGAAAAACGTCAAACGAGAAGTGATCCTTAGCATGAAAGAGAGATTATGCCTTGATGATGAACCTCTGAAGAGATTAAGTCATTGAGCATATGAGGTCTCTTTCTCATGCCTTGAATAACAATCAATCACTTGAAGCAACTCTCAAACAAAGAAAACCAAGAAATGAGGGAAAGCGCATAAATGATTATACAAAGTTTATTATTACCAAAAATGGAACTCTTTATATAGAAACTAAGTAAAGAAGGCTATCAACTCGAATGACTCAATGTCTAAGTCCTAAACAACTGAAGCCATGAGGACATACAACATAACAAGCAAAGTATTCAAAGCATAAGCTAGTTAATGAATTAAATAGCCCCTAAAACCAAAAATATAGTGACAAAACAGCCCCCAAAACAAGTTGAAAATAGTTTGGAAAGCTAGAAAAAGTAAGCAAAGATTAAAGAGAACAAAGCTAGTAAGCAAGCCTATGGAGGGGTGGCTAACCCCTCCACTTTGTACAACTTCAAACCATATATTTTAGCCTCTGAAAATGGTCCAAAAATAGCCCAAAAATAGTGGCTAAAATCATGTTAAAAGGGCACAAAAGATAGGGAAAAACAAAGAGATACAAAACTAGTAAGCAAGACTAAGGAGGGGTGGCTAACCCCTCCACTTTTGAAACTTTTAAATCACATTTTTCAGCCTTTTCAAACTCTAAAAATCAGTATATAAAGACAAGAAAAATAGAGAAAAAGAGTAAAAGAAGATTAAAGAAGAATGCGCAAAATTATACCTTTTGAAAAGAGATGTAAGCTCTCAGTTAACAAACTTGATTCCAACACCCTTAAGTTTCTAAAATTAGCTTTGAAAGTTCAATAAAAAGCTTCAATAACAAGCTTCAATGGTGTATGTATTGTGTATGTATAGCTAAAAAAGGTTTGAAGGTCAAAGGAGGAAGGAAGATGAAATGAGGTCTTTTTAGCTCTTCAAAGCTTTTGGAAAATTTGCTAACCTTTAATTCTGAATACAAGGGGTCTATTTATAGAATTTGAGCTAATTTGGTCAAAAATATCTTTAAAAAAAATAGCTAGCCAATCCCCGCCAGTTGTCCTATTTGGCGCTAATGAAACCTGGCCGAACCCTAAAACACACGGCCAGGCCTAAAAAGGAACTCTGGTTTATTTTTCATTGAGACCTGGCCGGGTCTGAATGAGCCATGGTCGAATCTAAATAGGCCCAGCCGAGTCCAAAAATCTGCATTTCAAGCCCGACTTCAAACGGGCATATTTCCCTCATCCGGACTCGGTTTTAGGTAATTCTTGAGTCAAAATTGAAGTCCCAGTAGTCTACTTTCTCTCGTAAGAGCCTAATTTAGTGAAGGCTGCTTATTTCTCTCTTAACGACCTGATGCCCAATCTTTCCCCCAACTAGTTTTCTTTTATCCCCTCATATTTCCTTCAACCCCAAACCTATAAATAAGATGTTTTTAAAGATTTTTCAAAGAGTTCACCTCCCTTTCATTTATTTTCACTTTCTCCTTACTCAGTTTACTGAAAAGTGCAATATTTTAAACGAAATACGAGCCTCGAATCGTCATAGAAACATTTGAAAAAATATTTGAAAAAGAGGGTTTCAAGGTCTAAAATAGTTTGGCCAAATGAGGTGTAAGGTTTAGGATTAAAGCTTGAATCCAAATTTCTTCGCTGAGACTTCAAAAGATTGCACAGTGTAACTTTCATCATCGTGTGCTCGAAATGAAGCGCCTAAGTCTTAAAGGCAGTCAAAAATGGGGTGTCTACAGTTGCCCCTCTTTGACAGAGCTCAAAGTCATGAAATAATGTGAGTGAATGTCAAAGCCCGAGGACGACCCATTTTGACAAAGCCGTAAGACTTGGGCAAACAAACAAAATACAGATGCAGTTGGTTGTACCCCAGCGTTGCCTACGTAACCTGTGGGGGTCGAGTTTAAATCAACCTAAAATGGGCTTTAACCTCAAAAATGCTGAATATACAGTAATAAAATGGCCGTGGCCAACTAGAACCTATCCCTAGGGCTGAATAGAGCACAGATCTCGTGGAAATGACCGATGGTCTAGTTGTGAGAGTAGGGTGTCCATAATAGAAAGTGGGCCCCTTATGTGTAAAAAATAAGCAATAACTTATGCAAAAAGAAATACCCTAGAGAATATTAACTGGTCCATCGGAGTGCTAATTGTGGCACCTTTGACTGGAGTATACACCTTCATTTCAGATATCAATTCGAGGATTAAGAGAATCTACTTGGGCCAAAAGGTATTTCCAAATCCCATCACTATAATTGGTACCATTTGTGGGAATACTCAAACGCGTTCATGGCAGACGTAATAGATGATCCTTCACTCGTTGCTGATAATGTTACACCAAGAGATGATGTTACACCGAGAACCATGTTTGGTCTGAAGAATATCACTACGCGAAGGGCTCTAAACTTTGACCCAGTGGCTCAAACTTCACCTTCAACCTCGATGCAGGAAACCATACAGATAATCATAGATCAAGAAAAACAAAATGAACAACGTCTGGAAGACATAGCGGCTGAGAACGAACATTTGCGTAAGGAGTTAGCCCTTGAGTTAGCCAAATCTCAACCAACTAGACCACACCATGACCGAGGTCGGTCACTAGAGAAGAAGAACGGTGATTGACAGCGTTGGCATTGGACTCATCATCTCGGGAACGCAGGAAGAATGGGCGAGTTGACATGTCCAGCTCATCCGAAGGAAGTCTGTATGTACGGCACAGGCAGGGGAAAAGAGATGATGGTTCGGATGAAGAAAATAAACATGATCCTTTCGTACGATGCATTGCAAAGGCTATATTGCCTAAAAAGTTTAAAACACCAACGTTCACCTTGTATGACAGTAAGTCAGACCCTACAGATCACATTCGTCATTACAAGCAAGTGATGATGTTGCATGCTGATGATAAAACCCTCATGTGTCAAATGTTTCCAAGCAGCCTAGGACCATTGGCCGTCAGATGGTATTATAAATTGGAGTCAGCGTCAATAAAAAGTTTTCATCAGCTCCAAAAGTCCTTTAAGGCAAGATTCATCACCAACGAGGTTTATCCAAAACAAGCTAACTCTCTCTAGGCGATGCAAATTAAACCACAAGAGACCCGCCGTGAGTATTCAACGCGTTACTGGAAGTGTTTCAACTTGGTGAACAATGTCTGCAACGACTCCATGGCCATTACTGCCTTTAATATAAGGTTACACCTCAATAGTCCTCTTTGAAGCTCGTTGACCAAACAGCCTCCCAAAATAGTCTGGGCGCTAATGAAGAAAGTTGAGGAATATTGCAAGGTGGAAGACGATGCCCTTCGTGTCAAGGCTGGACAAAAAGCCCTGAAGTCGGCCCCATCTGGTTTGGTTCAACCGATAAGCGTCGTACCACCAAGAAGCCTTGAACCTCGAAGTCGGGCTAAACGAGATAACTGGCAGGATTCGCGCCGATCAAGCAAGCAATGTACACACCGTTCGAATGAACAATATCAAGTGGATAGCAGGTGCACCAGACGTTCGGACAGAAGTATACAGAGTCGGCAAAGTCGATCAGTAAAATCCTACCCAAAGTCCAGCACCTGTCATTCTTTAAATGGTCGTCCAAGATGATTGGACCCCCTGACACTAGGCAGAGGGATAGGCGGTATGAATACCACAAGGACTACGGCCATGACACTGACAGCTGTTATGCACTAAAGGACCACCTGGAGGAATTGGTGCAAGACGGCCAACTGGAGCAACATGTCCGTAAGAATAATCCACCAAATACGACAGCTCTACGGCCAGACTCACCTCCACTTGGTGTGATTCATATGATCTATAGTTTGCCGCTGCCAACTCAGGTACATACGACCCAGCTACAACCCAGCCCATCTAGGCTGTTCACACCAACGAAACGACCCCATGAGATCCACAAAATCAGCTTCAACGACACCGATCTTGAAGGGGTAACACTCCCCCATGACAATGCCCTTGTCGTTGAGTTGCACGTACACAAATTCGTCGTTGAACGCGTTCTGGTCGATCAAGGGAGCATCTCGGAGATAATGTATTACAAGACATTTGTTAAACTCGGCTTCACTAATTCGGACTTGTTACTAGCCGACTATCCTCTCTTCGGCTTCAATGCCAACCTCGAGTGCCCTTTGCGTAAGATCACATCATCAGTCCGTGCAGGAAACAAATCAGTCAATGTCTAGTTTCTATCCCTATACAATCTTATCATGGGAAGAACCTGGTTGCACGCAATGCAGGCCGTACCAAGTATGAGATAAAGTGTAATTAAATTATGGAGTATATATTATCAAAAAAAAAAGGATATATAATTAGTTTAAGATTTGGGCCCAAGTATAAATAAGTAACTAATCTAAACTTATCCATGGGAGGAATAAGCTTCAAGTCTAGAGCATAATGATGGTACCTAATATAGAGAGGCCACATGGTGTGGGTACGTGTCACCCAAACTTGCTGAGCAAGTAGTACACCTAGTATAAAAGGAGGAGTGGGTTGTGAACAAGAACAAGGAGAAACAAACAAAGAATGGGGGAAGAAAATACTAGAAGTAAAGAAGGTCCTTGATAGTTAAAAGAAAGAGTGAGGTAATAAAATTAAGGTAAGTTATATTATACCTTGAATGACTATAATATATTTTACGCATTTTTAATTTATGAACCTTATTTTATATAATAAGGAAAACCCATTGTAGACACCCCATTTTTGACCGCCCTTAAGACTTGGGCACCTCAGGTTGATCACTCGATGATGAAAGTTAAGCTGTACAAACGTTCGATTTCTTCAGCAAAAAGAGCTCTAAATCCCAACCTTACACCCCATTTTTGGCCAAAACTATTTTTGAAGAAAATTATTTTAGACCTTAAAACCCTCTCTTTCAAAATATTTTTTTGCCAAATGTTTCTACGATATTCCGAGGCTCGCATTTCGTTAAAAATTGCACTTTTCAGTAAACTGAGCAAGGACAAAGTGGAAACAAATGGAAGAGAGGTGAACTCTTTAAAAAATATTTAAAACATCTTATTTAGTGGTTTGGAGTAGAAGAAAATAAGAGGAGAGGGAAGAAAACTAGTTGGGGAAAGAGTTAGGCATGAATCCGGTTAAACCAAAACTGAGCAACCTTCACTAAAATATGAATATCTCTTTCACACTTAGAATTTAGATGTGAGGCAACACCATTGGAAATTAGACTTCCAGGGCTTCAATTTAGACTCAAGAATCCGGATAAGGGAGATATTCCCATTTGCAATCGAACCTAAAAATAGATTTTTGTGGCCGGCCACAAATAGTGGCCTGCCGGCCAGTAGTGAAATTTTTGGCCTTTTTTTTAGTAGATTGACCCATTTTTGGGAGGGTGCCGTCCACTAATGTGTTTTGCCATCCATTATTAGTGGCCTGCCAGCCACAAGTGTCAAAAAAGCAGATTTTTTGTAGATATTTTCCTCCAGCTGTTTCCACAAAGCTCCACCTGTCTCTATATAGATATTTCAACCTGAAGCTCATATATTCCTATATATAGAGGACCTTCTCTCATATTTCAAGGTTAGAAAAATTTTGGGAACAAAAATATCCTCTCTCTTTACAATTATCTCTCTCTCTCTCTCTCTTTTGCAAGTTTGTGCATAATAGCTTACATACACTACACTTTTGCCTACACCTTCTTAATCAAAGTTGATCACCTTTGGACTGAGGTTCCTTGAATCCTTCTTGGAGCTCTCGAAGTTAGTTTTGGCGTGAATTATTGCCTAAAATTGATATTTGCTTCAAGAGGTATAACACTTGCCCTTTTACCTTACTTTGCATACTTGTTTTTCCATCTTTTTCCCACTGATTTTGGGCTGTTTTGAGCTATAAAAAACTTTGTTTTATGGGCTAAAATTTGTGGTTTTAGTTCATTAAAGGTTAGGCGGTGTTTCACCCTTCTTTATTCCTTGCTTACAAGGCCTTTCCACCTTTGTTTCCCACCCTCAAACCATCTTTTTCTGGGCTTTTGAACACTGAATTTTAGAGTATTTTTAGTGATAAAAATCATGTTTTCAAGTCCAAAATTGGAGGGGTAAGCCTCCCCTCCTTGTGTCTAGTTTGCTAACCTAGTTAGCTCTATGTGTTAACTTTATTTTCTAGCCTTTTGTAGCTTAATTCCAGCATGTTTTAGGCTCTATTTTAGACTATTTCAGCTCTATTTTTGGTTGGTTAATGCATTTGAGTCTTGTTTTGCATGCCTTTAGTGTAATAGTCCTCACAAGCTTGGTGTTTTAGGCCTTTAGACACTCCTTGTTTGAGTTGATTGTCATGTGTTAGTGCTTTTCTCACTTCATTTCAACACTTATAATCTCTGCAATCTCCCTCATTTCTTCACTTTTTCATTTGCTTTGAAGGTTGTTTCAACCTTAGGATAGTTTAAGCTTGAGATTGAGATTCATTGCTTAATGGTTTAATCCTCTTTTGGGGGTTCATTACCAACGAAATAACATCTCTCTCTTGCCTTAAACTGCCCCTTGTTTGACACTTCCTTCTCTTTAGAGGACTTCTCACCAATGGACTTAATTGGTTAAGGAATGGTTGGTAATCTAAAATGAGTAACTAAAATTTGCAACTAAAATGGTGCAAGATAAGAAATTGGATGTGTTTTGATGTGTTCAATCGGACGTTAATTGAACACAAGAAAAATTGGGGCATTTCATACTCAAAGTGATGAAATGTGCCAAGTTTCCAAGGTCTCCATTGCCCTTAATCATACATGATAGGGTGATAGTCTTTTTTTTGGTCTTGTTTGTGCATTTATTAAACTTGTACATCTTGGTTCCATAGCCATCATGCAATGAAATTGCTTGATTGATGGTTTGAGGACCAAGTGTATCACTCATTTGAGATGTTTTGATGATAAAGAGGGATACACAGTACAAATAACCTGTGGGAATACCCTCTCTTTGCCCTGTTTACTCTCTATTGTAGCAAAAAAATATGGTGTGTCATCAGTGGCCAGCCAACCATTGTTACTGGCCGGCCGGCAATCACTGTTGGATGGCAACCCCTCCATGGTGGCCGGCCAGCCACCACTTCTGGCCTGCCGGCCACCAATGAATTTTGAGCAGTGTGCTTGTGAAGAAGGGCAAAGTTGATCTAGAGAAGGAAAACAGTGCAAGGGTTGTGCAACAAAGGCATTCGGAAGCAAAAAATGGATGTTCTACGGGTGAAAACCGAGCATACATGGGCTTCCCTCGCTTCTCGGGACTAGTTAACTAGTTAATTAGTTTAATTAGCATTTGTTGTAATTAATTAGTTGTAGCTAATTAGTTTATGTTGTAATATTTAATTAGCTTAGTCTAGTTAAATTCTTATTAATTAGTTTAAACAGTTAGTTAATTATTCATTCAAGTTTTGTAATAATTAGTTAAGTAGTTTAGCTTAGCTAGTTTATTCATTTGGACCCTCTGTAGACATCCCATTTTTGACAGTCCTCAAGACTCAGGCATCATCGCTTGTGCACTCGGTGATTATGATTGCATGCGTTCATTTTGAGTGCTCGAAGTTCTGGGTGGAGTGCCTTACCTTTGAGCCTTGAAACCTTATCTGATTTGTGCCTTGTTTCGAACCAAAACCTTGGTTTTTCTTACCTAGAACATTTGGTGACCTGTCGACCACCACCATAGGCTGTCGGCCATGGATGATGGCTGTCAGCCAGAGGTGTGGCCAATCGGCCACCAGTGGTGGCCAACCGCCACCAATGCCTTTTTCTAGATATTTGTTGACAACTATGCCAGCTGTTAGCATAATGAGCTGCATCTCCCTACACGTGTATGATGAGATGTTTCCAAGCTTAGAGGGTGTTTTTCTATAAATATGGGGGTTCCTCCCCCATTTTGGGAGGTTAACAATTTTGGAGCAAAATTCTCCCTCTCTCTTACAATTTTGTGCTTTATAGTTAGTTTTCTTTACACTTTTACATACACTACCTTGATCAAAGTTACTTCTCTTTGAGCTAAGCTTCCTTGAGACTTGTTTTGAGCTCTAGCAAGTGGTTGTCGCTTGGATTTGTGCCTAGAGTTGTTCTTTGCTTCAAGAGGTAGTTTACTTGCTTTGTTCACTTCTTTAGTATACTTGTTTTCTCATCTTTTTAAACTGATTTGAGGCTGGTTTTGAACCATAAGAAGCTCTGTTTTTGTAACTTGAAAGTGGTGGTTTGAGCCTTTTTTAGTTAAGGGTGGTTCACCCTTCTTACTTCTTTCCTTGTATAGCTTTTGTGCTCTTCATTCATCACTTTCAAATCAAATTTTTTTGGGCCTTTTAACCACTGAATTTCAGAGTATTTTCAGTGGCCAAAAACTTGTTTTGAAGTCCAAAATTGGAGGGGTTAGCCTCCTTCCTCATGTCTTGTTTGCATGCCTAGTTAGCTTCACATGTTAGCATGTTTTTCTAGCTTAACTTAGCTCAAGTCCAGCATGTTTTTGCTTCTAAAATAACCTATTTTAGCTCTGTTTTGGGCTGGTTAGCTTGTTTGAGTCTTGTTTTGCATAGTTGTAGTGTTAATTCCTTCACTAATTTAGTGTTTTAAGGCTTTAACCCTCATTGGTCTGAGTTGGTTGCATGTTTTTAGTGCTTTTATCACTTAATTTCAGCACATACAATCTCTGCAACCTCCTTCATTTCTTCACTTTTTCATTTGTTTTGAGGGTTGTTTCAACCTCAGGGTTGTTTAAGCTTGTGGTTGAGGCTCATGCTTAATGGTTTAATCCTCCTTTGAGGGTTCATTACCAATGGCATGAAGCTTCCCTCATGCCTTAAACTACCTTTTGGTTGACACTTCTTTTGCTTTAAAAGATACTCACCAATAGACTAATTGACTAAAGAATGGTTTGGTAATTAAAACGAGTAAACAAAATTGGCAAGTAAAAGTGTGTAAGATAAGCATTCTTTGTGTTACATTGCATGTGTTCAAATCGGACGTTAATTTGAACACAAGGCAAATGGGACATTTCATACTCAAAGTGATGAAATGTGTTATTTTCCTAGGTCACCATTGCCCTTGATCATGCATGATAGGGTGGTGGTCTTTTTGGTCTTGTTTGTGCATTTATTAAACTTGTACAAACTTGGTCCCTTAGCAATCATGCATGGAAATTTCTTGATTGATGGCTTGAGGGCCAAGAGTTTCTCTTCTTTGAGCTTGTGTGATGATAAGAAGGGTAAACAGTACAGACAACCTATGAGAATACACTGTTTTGTTCTGTTTTGCTCTCTATTGTAGCATAGACATATGAATCAGCAGTGGCCAACAACTACCATTAGTGGTTGATCGCCCACCAATAGTAGCCGATCGGCCACCATTGGTAACCGACCGCTTGTCCCCCTTGTCAGCCATTAGTGATTTTTGTACAGTGTGTTCCTGAGGCGGAGCAAAGGTGTTCTGGAAGTTGGCACAATTTTCAGTGATCATATGTGCAAACAGAGGCTTGCAACAGCGAAGCAGTGGCTTTTTCGGGTGAAGGAACTAGCATGCATGCATTCCTCGTTTCCCAAGATTAGCTAGTTAGTTTAATTAGCGTTAGATTAAGCATGTGTTGTAATTAATTAGTTATAACTAATTAAGTGTTTTCAATAATTAGTTAGTTTAACTAGTTATTCGTTTTCGGTTTGTAATAATTAATTAGCTAGAAGTAGTTAATTAATTCGGTTTGTAATAATTAATCAGCTAGAAGTAGTTAATTAATTCGGTTTGTAATAATTAGTTAGCTTAATTAGCATTGCTAGTTGGTTAGCTTATTCATTCGGACCCTCCTTCGCGAGGGCATAATGTTGTAATAAGTGTGCGTACGTGTATGTATGTTTTCTAACCCCACGCCTTTCTCCCTTTTATTTACCTGCTTTTAATGGTTAGATTAGGGACATGTTTTAATTAGCATATCGCATGCTTGCATCCATTCATTTGTCTTGCATGCACCGAGGCTCAGTGCATCATTCAAACTGCATTGTTATTTCAATATCTTCTTTGAATACGTATTTAATCGCATGTTGTTCAAATCGGTTCATATGCCATATTAGTAGCCGAACCTATTAATTACATTCTTTGCATGTGTTGCATTAGGCATCTTAACATAGTTAGGACCATGCATCTTTTTAACTAGTTTCTGTTTTGGCTTGGAGTACTCGGTGAGTTTTTATACTTTAGCATACTTGCATGAGTGTGATTGCCATATTGCCATGATTAGCATGCTTGCCATGAGGCTATATGCTTAAATGCTAAACTGCTTGAATGCCTGTCAATGAAGGCTTGTTGTTTATATTGGAACGGTTCAACAAATGTATGTTTTCAGCTCACTTTGTTAAAGTGGCAAATCATGTTTTAAGCCCACTTTTTTTGGTGGCAAATCCGCAATCTTTAATGTGACGCCCCAAATCTACACTAATGGTTGTAGTCAAGGGAAAGTCACTAACGAGTCCTATGGCCAATAATCAAGTAAGATCTCAGATCACCAGAGGAGTCAATTAGCCTCCCTTCTAAGTCCAGCTTTCTTAGGTAGCGTACTACCCTTTTGACAGATCTTAAAAGGTATTGACACAAGGTCTTATAAGCAACGTCAGGGGTTATATTGGTGTTAGAATATAAGTACATAATAACATAATAATTACGAATATCCTTAATTACAAAAGCTCATTCCATTAAGATTACATCCCAAAAGAAAATTTAAATTTTCATATGAGCCTTACAAAACATTAAAAGGGAAATTTCTAACTTTTCTAAGATAGCCAAATGTCTTCGAAGGATTCTGGCTCGTCGTCTCCTGCTATAAGCTCCTCTTCGACACTTGGCATGATAAGCTGTGAGCTTTGAATGCCCAGTAAACGCACACACACCCCATCCCTTTTCCCAGTCCAATACACAACAACATTTACAAAAAGGTAGAGGAAAGGATCATGGCATTTAAGTTCATAGCACAGATTATATGGTTAGTTGTTAGTAGTCTAGAAATCCTCCAAAGAGATTTCATCCTCCCAACTCCAAGAATTGGACGCGGATTATTCGGGATGCCCCCTCTTTTGTTGCTTTGTTGTAGACCTTACCTCGGATGCCTATCAACGGTTATATACCGCGTAATGCCAACCGAGACCTCAAAAGAGATGATAATGATGGGCCTAGCCCAAACCCCTCCTTACACCGAACTACCTGGGGTCCGAATACAACTGCTCCATTCAAGGGTTCTGAACAACCAGTTGCGCAAGACTTGCTCATTTTAATCCATTACTAATATCAACTTAACATTCTCATCATTTATGATGTATGACTAGTGTGGTCGTTAACCCTCTTTACCAACCCACTTAGTTTTTCCCTTTTTCACATTCAGTTCAATACATATTAGTGGTTAGCACAAGTAAGAGAAAAATAAGGCCATTCAAGGTGAAACTCAAGCATGCAAGTATAACATATATTGTAACAAATATGTCATGATAGCATAAAAGCATTGGCTATAACAAGAACTACACTGTTCAGATTTCCAACACTGCGCCGGTTTAAAAATAAATATAGAAAAAATATTTTTAAGGGTTTTAGAAATGTGGCTTCCAGAGTATTTGTAGAGAATCAAGTCTAGTTTCAAAATCATTTTACAGAAGTAGGGTGGCCCTTTTTAATTTTTAGATATTTAAGAAATACATAGACTCTACCCAGATTTGACAACGGTTACAAAATTTGGCGTTTCTCTTAAAATACTCATTCATTTTCATTGAAATAAATGTTTTTTGAAAGCTAACCTTCAGAGGAAGATTTTGATATAAAATGAACGCGAGATCATTTTTCTATAATTTTCTATAATTTCTTAAAGTTCCCTGTTTTTAACAGGTTCTTGCACCAAGTATTTAGAAAAATAAAAGGAGTCATAAAAACACATCCATGGTCTTAGCCAAAATTTTCACATACTATATACATGCCAATTAATACCCCTTTAAAACAGATTTTGAGTTGGTGAAGGTTTGCTATGGAAATAAAATCAAAAACCTTGAAGAAAAACTTGTTGGAAATTGCAAGAAAGAAGAGGAACATTTCATTTTCAAACCATACATTATCTAACAATGTAGTAACTCTTAATATCATATGAAATATATTTTTAGCATGTATTATGAAGGGGAAAAACATGATGATTCATTGAGAGGAGAGGTGTATGAGATTTACCTTGGTTTGCTAGATCTTTTTCCTACTTATTGCTCTCTTTTCTTCTCTTTTTCTCTCAAGCTCACTTGCTCTCCTTTTCCTCCTCTCTCAGCTGTGTGTTGTGTGTGTATGGAGTGAAATAAAATAGCTAGCAAGGCTTGTATTTATAGGCCAAGGAGGAGAGAGAAGGGTTGGTTTGGTTTGGTTGGTTTTCAATAGAAACTATTCAAGTTTGGTTGGTTTGTAATTGGATCCAATTAAGATTTGTGTTAATTAATCTTGATTAAGAGAAGGTAATCCTATTTACTAGTTAATTGGGAGACAAAAAAGATATAGCAATAAATGCCTCCCATTCCTCCATGTTGGTCAAGGATTTGTTGCATTTTTGTACAAGATTTGCTATGTATAAAAAAATACAATTCTAGGTCATTTTCACTACCCACAGCCAGCTAACCTATTTGCCCATGTGAAAATTTGATTTTTTTTGTTAATAAAATATAGAGGATATTTTGTATAAATTAATAAAATATTGGTTGTACCTTTATTGAATAAAATATTAAGGTTTTAGGGCCAAAATGTAATAATTAAGAAAGAAAAGGGTACTATCTGAAATTTTGAATTAAAACATATGTTTAAGTCATATAATTAATAAAATAATGACAGGAAAAATAATTCGGGCCACGTGGTGCCGATTCGCAACAAAAGGCGAGAGGGGCGATCTATGTTTATCCTTGAAAGTCGACCTCTGCCCTTCACTCAGGAATGACCTAAAAAAAAGGATAGAGAGTCGAATCAGCTCTTGGGCTTCCTTCAACAATAAGCCTTATATCGTCTAAGCCCGTTGGAACTTCTTATCTTGCAAGCAGCACAATAGTTTTTCAAACACTAATGGTGGAAAGGCCAGGGAAGAGTGGACTCGCAAGCCAATGTGGCTGTTCCAGGCTAAAACTGCAATTACCGAAAATTAGGATTTTTTTATTATTATTATTATTTTTTTTTCATTCTAGGGTTTCTAAATTATTAATTCAGGGTTTTAAAATGTTTCTTGAGTTCTCAGAGTCGACTAGGGTTTGCCGGTTAGAGCGTGCAGTCGTTCTTGATTTCTAGGGTTTAATTTGCAAGAAATGGAAAAACAAGGTTTCTTATTGAAATTCTTCAACTATAAGCGTTTGGGAACATTACAAAAAGTTAGGGCCTCAAATTTAAGCCCACTTAAGGTGGCAAATTCAAACCATTTTCGCAAACAAACATGAATTGAATTGTTCCAAGTCTTGCGACTAGTCTGTACTTGCTTGTGTGCGTCACATAGTAAAGCTAGCTTAATAACCGGAATAAAAATACATAATGTTTATAAAAGAACATATCATGATTAGTAGAGGCCGATCTTTTGATCGGGCGAGCGAGAGTGCTCAATTCATGATGTTCCCCTCTCGTACCTAAGTTCCCGAGCCGAGACAACTTTGGTGATGACAAACACGTGGCGTTTGGCATGAGTTAGGGTTTTCTAAATTTTTCTAAAATAAAATATTTAAGTGGCGAATCTGTATCTGGCAAAGCAGTCCAATTTTGGCATTATTTGATTTAAAATCGATTTTCCAAAATGATGTGCTGGATTTGGAGTCTTTGGTATGTATCAGTTTCACATTGCACTTGTGAGATTAGATTCAGAACCACGGGAGTCCGAATTGTGAGGCCTTCATTTCAAACCTTTCTGAAAGGTAGGGCGCGAAAAAATGCGAGTCCACAGTTTCTGGCGACTTTGTTGGGGAATTAGAGAATTTGACTTGAACTCATGATATGTTGTTTTATCTAAATTTATGTGTCTTTTTGCATTTGCATTTGCATAGGTGTGCCTAAGTCATAGTGTTTGCCATCTGCTATTCCTGAGCGGTTTGCCGGAGGCTTGCTTGGAAAAGCTTGCCAAAAGACTGACCGATTGCAGGCTCTGCCACGATGGGAACACAACCCTTGGATCTAGACTACCGTTGTACCGTTCGATCCTCCTTTCACTTCTCGGTGTTAGCTGTGAGAGGTATATTAGGTAGTTTTACTGAGGTACCCTTTTGATCAATCGACTTAGCTGTATATCGGAAACCATAGAAGCTGTTCCAAACTAGGACAGGTTGCTTACCCGAATGTAGGAATTGTATGAAACCGCTTGTTTTACGTAGTGAATCCCTAGCTCCTGACGAAATTAGGACAGGGTAACCCTACCCCATCATAGGGGTGTTTTGGCTCTCACTTGCTTGATATGTGCTTTTAGAGTAAAACTCTACAGGAATGTATGTATCAGTTGCAAGTCTGAGTATCAGTTTTGGGGCAGAAATCAGTGTTTGAGTATAATTCTCCAGCTTATGATTGCAACTGTGTGTTGTCTGTGTCTGAGCCGAGGTGCTGTGCGGTTTCTAATTTTTTTTTTCTTTCGCTTTATTTTCTTTTTTGCAAGGTAGTTTTTCACCATTGCTTTAGACGATTCTGTTACCCACCAAGCACTTTGGACCCAAGTGAGAAGGATTTGCAAATCTGAGGATCTAGTCAGGGGACAGCCAGTGTTTGTTTCACTCCCGCGGGTTACCAGGTGGAGAAGGATTAAGAAGAATTCACCAATCTAGCAGTCACCTTTTGCTTCGTCTGTGCCCAGTCAGGCCCAATCTTCTACTTCTATTCCAAATAGAGAGTATTCGTCAGTTCTGGTAGCTCAAAGTCCTCCAATCGGCATGAAAGATATGCTTCGTCAACTCCAGCAGACCATTGAGAACATGTAGCTAGATGCTACCCGATAAGCTGAAGTCACAGCCCGCCAAGCTAAGGTTGTAGCTCACTAAGAAGAAATGATAGATAGGCTTCTACAACAACAACCACAACCGGCAGTAGCCTCTGCATCCTATACACCCCCAGCAGGAATTCCAGCACCCAGGGTCACAATCAATGTCTAAGAAAATACGAGCATTCAGGCAGATCCGATCCCACTCCAGACTTCCAAGGCACCGGTTTGCTCGACGGAGGCACCGTTTGAATTCAAGATTGACCCTACGGCATTAAAGGTTAGCAAGCTAGAAAAACTCTTCAAGCGGGCACAGGGTGTAAATTCAATCCTTGATATTGAGCATGGCTATACTGATTCAATAGTGACTTTTCCAGATAGATTCAAGATGCCGCATATAGACTGGTTTGACGGTTCCGGGGATCTTATGGTCCATCTACGGCTATTCTCTGATATTCTACAACTAATGGGTCTCACCAGATTACAGAAGCTGTCACTTTTTGGCCAGACCCTGTCGGGTATAGCGGCCATTTGGTATGCCAAGCTTGAAGACTCTGTGAAGAGAAAGTGGAAAGAAATGGCCGAGGCCTTCATAGCACAGTACTCCTACAATACCCAGATCGAGATCACTACTCGTGATCTCGAAGCGACCTGTCAAGAGCCAAAGGAAGGTTTCTCAAACTTTGTGACTCAATGGAGGGCTAAGGCCTCTATGATGACTATCCGGCCATCTGAAAAGGACCAGATCAGAATAGTGGTCCATAACTTGCAAGGAAGATTATTACAGAAGATGATAGTCTTGCCTTTATCTACTTTTGTTTAGTTCCACGAAATAGGGGTGCAAATAGAGGGCGCGATGAAGCAGGGTCTGATAAACCATGAGAAGGAATAGCCCAAAAGGCCCTTTACACGTAGCTCTAATGCAGCCACGACTGGTGGCACCTCTGCGCGGCCTTCGGATGTGAGCGTGGTCACCACCACGCCCAAGATTACCAACCCTTTGTCGGCATATCCAATAGAACCTCCTAAACCTCAAGCCATCAGGCCTGAGACCAGAGGGTCTTCACCCCCCTTTATATGTCCTTATCCAAAGCCTTAGGGGTCCTGATCAGAAAAAGGCATCTGAAGCCATTAGAACAACGACCACTACCCGATCCTCTCCCTCTGAAACATAACCCGGCCAAATATTGTGCATTTTACCAACAGTATGGTCATGATACTGATCAGTGCTTCAGATTACGTCATGAGATTCAAGATCTTATTGACAATAAGGTGATAGCACCTCCTGAAAAACCCAACGTCACTACAAATTCTCTTCCACCACATAACCAAGCCCCTCCACCCAGGCAAATAAACCTTATTCACACACTGGCCGTCCCTTACAACCCCAATATATATATCACCCCTTCCCACCTACCTAAGCCGGCGTTGTTCATCCTTGAGAGCACAAACTTGTGCATGATGAACACGTCAACAATCCAAACTAAACCCGTAGTGGTGATAGTGGAAGATGAAGGGAGATCAGCCTTGGTGGAGAATACCAGTCCGTTGCCCAAGGGCTTTGAAGACTCATCTGATGGGGTGTACAACCCAAGCTGCTATGTTGTGCCAATCAATCAAGCAAAGTCGAAAGTAGTACTGTCGATTAGGATGGAGGCCAGTGTAGTCCGAGAAGATGGACCAAACCAGGGATTAGATGATTTAACTGACTTGGAGGAGGATATGGACAACTTGCAGTTCTTTGATGAACATGATCAAGGGGACGTGCACATTAACTAGTTCGATCTGAACGGGTCAACCGATAATTCAAGGTGGCTAAGTGATGAGCTTGATGTAGATGAGGGAGTTCAAGCGAAGCTAGAACAACAGAAAGTAGAAACCCCAGCAATGGCCGAAACGACCGATAGAAAGGGTAAACTGCCGGAGAACACCAGTGCAAAACAAGTGGCTCAGGAACTGGGCATGGTTAATGTTGTACATACAGAGCAAGAAGCCGCGCTGGAGCAGTTTGGGCAGGAAATGAATGAAAGTGATCAGAAAGCTGGAATAGTTTAACACCCCGTGGGGAATGTTTCTGCTGAGGGAACACTTAGACCAGAACTGGACAATTGCTTGTCAATTGCCGGAGGTATGTAGTGGGAAGATGATGATCTGCATCTTGCCCACATCAATTAGGATTGGGGTGAAGGCCTTCCTGACAATACTTGGTATGTGGAAGAAGTTGACCACATGACAAGAAGTGGTCAATATTTCAAACCCCCGCATCTGGACCAACCCGAGGCATCTAGGAAGGACAAACAGATAGAGAAATAGAGGGAAAAACTGTTAAAAGGAAGAGGCTATACTGAAGCAGTTGAAGAAGATTCAAGCAGACATATCTATCTGGGGGTTGCTTATGGCTTCACGTGTGCACAGGCAAGCTGTACTGCCGGTGATGGATAAAGCAAAGTAGTCCATCGACACTACTCCGGAACAACTGGTGGGATTAGTCTTCCCAGGTGGCGCTGCGCCAACTTTGACCTTTTCCGACAAGGAGTTACCACCAGAAGGCTCTGCATATAACATGCCTCTATACATATCCGTAGAGTGCCGGGAGAAATAGGTGCCAGTCGTACTCGTTGACACCGGGTCAGCAATCAACGTCTGTCCATGTCGCCCGGCTTATGCTATTGGCCTAAAACAGGCCGATTTTATGCCTACAGCCCAGGTGATCCAGGCATATGACAATACAAGCAGAGAGGTGATGGAAATAGTGCAGATCAGAGTACAGGTTGGACTCGTGCAACAGGACATTGAATTTCATGTCCTGGATGTTCCAGCCACTTTCAACCTACTACTTGGGCGACCGTGGCTACACCAATTAGGAGTTGTCTCTTCCACCCTCCACCAAATGCTCAAGTAACCCCATAGA